>JAVJAQ010002634.1:0-323534 GCA_032362365.1 Zygogramma bicolorata | reverse complement strand
TAATGATAACCACCTTAGTGAATATCCGAACTCATCTTGTGTCAACTGTCATACTGTCAATCTAGTTAAGATATCCGTGTCCTGTCGACATATTGTTACTTTTGTTCTCATGTATTCAGTTTAGACATTATAATTGAAACCATACAGTGAAACTGGTTTTTATTGATATTTGGTAGAACTCCAATTATAACATGGTGTCAGGTTTGTTGGTATAGTTGTAAAAGACCACAGATAAAATGGAAGGAATTTTCAAGCCACCTAAGAGTTTGAATTTTGACCATGATGTCCACAGTAATTTGGACATTATCTAAGAAGCCTAGATATTTATATGAAAGCTTCTGGACTGGAAGGAAAAAATGACGGAACAAAGGTAGCAATACTGCTCAATCTTGCGGGAGAAGAAGCCCAAAAGAAATTTCTAACATTTAAACTAACAGATGAAGGAAAGAAAAAATATGATACAGTTGTGAAAGCGTTCAAAGACTACTGCAACCCCATGAGGAACGAAACCTATGGTAGATACAAGTTCTTTACAAGAACTCAGCAAGAGGAAGAAAGTTTCGACCACTTCGTTGCCGATATCAAAATGCTAGCATCTGTGTGTAACTTCGACGTCTTGGAGGATTCTGTAATTCGTGACAGAATAGTTAGTGGAATAAAAGACTTATCAATCCAAGAGAGACTACTTCAGCAATCAGCTCTAACGCTCAATAAAGCAGAAGAGTCAGTAGACACCAAGTGAAGGACTTGAGAAACGACAAAGAAGTGAACTTGATTAGTTATAGGAAGAAGGGTAGGATAGCTAAGAGAAACTCCAGCTGGTAACACCAGCACATATGATTGTTTAAAGTGTGGCCGTAATCACTCTAGGAAAAATTGTCCAGCATTGGGAAAAATTTGTTCATTATGTGGTAAGCCCAACCACTTTGCTGTAGGTTGTAAGAATAGACAAAACTAGAACAGGCTAGTAATCAAAATAGTAAAAAGTCAAATCATAGTGTGCATGTACTGCAAAATGATGAGGACGATTCTCTTTTTCTAGATAATATTACTTTGGATAATATTGAAACAAACCAGGCAATGTATAAGTCTTGGACTGTGGATATTGAAATAAATAATAAGGCCATTACATTCAAGCTAGATACAGGTGCCAGTTGTAACTGTTTACCTATCAAAATATTCTGCGATTTGGGATTCAATAATAAGGATATTAATAATGAAAATATATCTATTGTAATTTATGGACAGAACAAAATTAGTACATCAGGATCTTGTATGATAAAATGTATAAAGAAAGGAGCTAGATGTAACATTAAGTTTTTTTTGGAAATTCTAAATACGATTTCAATACTGAGTCTCAATGCTTGTTCCAAGTTGAATATTTTACAAAGAGTTGAACTAGTTTGCAATCAAAATAAAGATGAATTTGTTAGACATAATAAATATGTATTTGAGGGTAACGGAAACGTTCCGTTTAAATATAAAATTTATTTGGAAAAGAATGCTGTGCCATTTAGAAGTTTATGTAGAAGAGTGCCAGAACCAATAATGCCAGCTCTAAAAAATGCTCTTGATGATTTAATAAATAGGGATATAATCATGAGTGTCGATGAACCCACAGAATGGGTGAATAATATTGTTTTAGTTGGAAAATCTAATAATGAAATAAGAATATGTTTAGACCCGCTTCATTTGAACAAAAATAACCCGTACCTACAGTGGATGAATTAGCATCAAAGTAAGAGGAAAGTCAATATTGACAGTGTTGGACTTGAAGGAAGGTTTCTATCATGTTCCACTGGATGATGAGAGCATGAAGTTATGTTCCTCTATAACACCTTTTGGGAAATATTGTTTTAAGAAACTTCCATTCGGATTGATTGTAAGTCCACAAGTTTTTCAAAAAACTAATGAAAAAATATTTGGAAATTTGAACATATATTGAACATATATTATTGCGGCAGAAACAGAAGAAGAACATGACAAAATATTACAAGCTGTGTTAAGTAGAGCAAGAAAATTTGGAGTAAAATTCAGTACAGTATAAAGTACAAGAAGTGAAATATGTAGGTCAAATATTTTCAGGTAAAGGCATTCATCCAGACCCCTAGTATATTGAGGCACTACTGACTATTGAGGATCCGAAAAATAAGAAGGAATTATTAAGAATTACGGGTATGTTGAATTATTTGACAAAATACTTACCCAAATTATCTGAATTTCTTGCACCTTTGAGAGACTTAATAAAAAATAATGTTCCATGGAATTGGTCAGACGATCATTCAGCAAGCCTAAATAAAATTAAAATTATGTTAACTAAAATACCATATCTTGAAATTTTTGACTCGAAAAACCCTACTGAAATGCAATGTGATGCAAGTCAATTTGGTATAGGTGGATGTCTACTACAGGAGGGTCAGCCAATGGCATTCTGCTCACGTAGCTTTAAGATGCTGAAATCAGATATCCACAAATTGACAAAGAATTGTTAACTACCTGCTTCACATTGCAAAAGTTTCATAATTTCATTTATGGCCGAAAAATCACTGTAAAAAGTGATCATAAACCATTGGTAGCTATTTGTAATAAAGATTTCTGTAAAGTAAGTAGTAGATTACAAAAGCTAAAATTGAAATTAATGAAATACAACTTTACTATAGAATACTTACCAGGTAAACAAATGTATATAGCTGATCTGTTGTCAAGGTCATTCATTAAAACTACACAAGGCGATAAGCCTGAGGAAATAAAGTGTGTACATTGTTTAAATTTAGAACTTCCAATCTCTCAGTCTAGTTTGAATGAGTTGAAAAGAGAAAGTAAAGATGATTGTATTCTAAGTGAACTAAGAAATTATTGCTCTTTGGGTTGGAATAAAAATTTTCAGAAAACGTGTAATAACTTGGAACATAGAGCGTTTTATAAATTGAAGGATGACTTGGTTGTAGGAGGTGATTTGTTTTTTTATAATGATAAAATTGTTGTGCCATCTAGTTTGAGGAAATCAATGTTAACAAAATTACATAATACAGCACATTTTGGTATTGAGAAATGCAAGGCGCGTGCTAGAAATTTTTTTTATTGGCCAGGCATGTCTAGAGACATTTATAATCATGTTAGCAAGTGCAATGTGTGCTTGAAATTTAGTAGAAATACAATGAAAGAACCTTTGATTCCACACGAAAGGCCAAATATCCCCTATTATAAGGTAGCTGCAGATATTTTAACGTATGGGAATCATGACTATCTAGCAGTTGTTGACTATTTCAGTTTATGGATAGATCTAGTACAACTTGAAAATAAAACAGCTAATGAATTAATTAACAAACTGAAGAATATTTTCTCAACTCATGGTATTCCCAATATTTTTATGTCCGATAATATGCCATTCGATAATAATGAATTTAAAATAATTGCTAGAAACTGGTATTTTAACTTGATAACATCAAGTCCAAAATACCCTAAGTCAAATGGTCTAGCAGAGCGTTCAGTTGGTATTTGCATAAATATGTTGAGAAAATGTAATGAAATAGGTGGGTGTATTGATAAGGCTTTGCTGGAATATAGAACTTTTCCGTTAGCAGGACTAAATATATCCCCATCAGAATTATTAAATAATAGATTACTGAAAACGACTTTGCCGGTTTCACAAAAAATGCTTACTCAAAAATCTAATATCAATCTCAATAAAATTGATGAACATAGACAAAAGACAAAACATTATTATGATCGTCAGGCTGAATCTAGGTCTATCTTCAAGGTAGGAGAAAGCATAATTTTAAAAAAGGAAAAGTTTTGAGTTCCAGGGGAGATAGTGAATACTAGCGAAAATCCACGATCTTATATAGTAAAGGACAATTTTGCAAAACTATATAGAAGAAATTAATCTTTTATTAAAAAATCTCCAAATGAATGCACACAGGAAAGTCCATTGGAATCTAGTATTGATATCGAACACCAAAGTAATGATACACCTAACTCCCATAGTCATAACGAAACGGAAACAAGTACTGTCAGCGATGGAAAAGGCACTAAAAATGTTGTTTGTACGAAAAATGTTGTTAAAACTAGATTTGGTAGGGTAGTTCAAAAGCCTTTAAGGTACAGGGATCAGTTATAAAGATAAAGGGGGAGATGTAATGATAACCACCTTAGTGAATATCCGAACTCATCTTGTGTCAACTGTCATACTGTCAATCTAGTTAAGATATCCGTGTCTTGTCGACATATCGTTACTTTTGTTCTCATGTATTCAGTTTAGACATTATAATTAAAACCATACAGTAAAACTGGTTATTATTGATAATTGGTAGAACTCCAATTATAACAGAGTCTTTGATCACTCCGCACTGACACCAACGTCATGTCCAGCTAGGAAGATATCTGTGGGGCTGGAGATTTGGATTTTAGTAACTCAATATCCAGAAACTGCATGTGTCCGCAGGTAGATATTTTGTCAACGATCTGATAACCGAGCAGTTATATCATGTGGAATTTGGTTATTTTACGTTTCCAAAGACTTTCGTTTTTTTTCCTATTTCTGATCTTGGATATTACCACGGGTTTTTCGGAGTATGTCGAATTTGAGTGTATTTTTTTTTTCGAGGACTTCACTATATCTAATGGTACTCTCCATATACTTTTCAGGAAACACACTGTATTGCCGCCCACGGAAGTCAGCCAGTTTAGGCATGGGTATTAATATATTCTCGCAACCATTTCATCATGGAACAAACGTTATTTCCTATTTTATTGATTCGACTCATTCAATACAAGGAAACATATGTATCGGCAGTTAAAAAAAATTTAGTACCTGTTGGCGGTCCGGAGGTTCTTGTGAGGATTTCCCTTTTGACATTAATTTATAATATATCGATGACGAAGTTTCCACTCATTGAATTTCCCTTCATTTAACTTGAAATAGCGAACATGACAGGGACTCAATTCATAGAAATTGATGAGGGTGTCATGACGGGTCTAAAATTTTTCGTTTCAATAATTTATATGTCGACTATTATTATTCAACGTACAAAGACACGGCAAACGTGAAACGAGCCCGTTGTATGACAACGAACCTTGAAATGACCTCATTTTGTGAATTCATATTTTTACATTGAAGAAATTTTCTACCGACTATTCAGCGACTACCCTTTAGAAATCTTGATAAGTATAATATAGTCTGTAGTTAGAAAATCATATTTCAAGATCTTAAATAATTTTTTGTTGGTATCATTAGTTTTCCACTGACAGTTCACAGCAGTTCATGAATATAGAAAACAATTTTCCTTCAAAGAATATCACGCAATAATCTACAAAAAATACACGAAAAGAACTTGTGTCAAGGCTGCACTGCTTTGAGTTCGAAAGTTGAGTTTCCTAGGGCTGACATGTTGATTGCTAGAGCTTTATAAACGCTTCATTTCAAATATGAATGTCCAACTTTCAGTTCTCAGCCCTCAGTGCTGAGGTCTTCGGGTTTGGGGTATTTTTGAACCAACCTTGATTTTATCAACAGCTTGATTGGATTTTTATTTCATCTTGTGAAGTGACGAGCGAAAAATCGATAGGGTCGCATGATTTTCAAGCAGTGGTTCTAGTCATTAAGGAACCGGTGGTTCGAATTCGTCCACGGTTGCATAGGGATATGTGCCTAGACAGTTCGTTAATGCAAAACTCATCTGTGGCTCCAGAACTCTCTTCGGAAACAATCTTGACGGTGATTCAGCATCATATTCAATACTACTGTTACCAAAGAGGTGGATCTGGATGAACTCAATGGGTATAGCATATCTGTAACACGAAACTCATTAACTCCTACAACTGAATCTAAGCCTAATAGGAATAATCCAGATAATTGTACTTCTATTTGTTCTTCTATTTTGTAATTTTATATTGGTTCATGAATTAAACTCATACAAATATGTGATAGTTTTCATTTATTACAATCGTGTAATACAATTACAATTGTGTGAAACTCGTAGATAAAGTGTCTTTTTCTTACTTTATTGCCTCGTATTTGTTTGGCAAAGAAAAATTTAACACTAGCTTTCATGTAAGGAAAACCTCTGACTTCGTTATAATAGGAAAAGAGGTTAAAAAATTTTTAGAGTTCCATATTGACATACTACTTGAGTTGAAGTAATTATTGCAACTACTTGCTACGAAAATCAATAATGTTTCGTGAAGACAAAATACAATTCATTTTGTGCTTTTCACTAGACAGTTTACAAAACCGGTACACGTATTTCACTAAGCAATTACTTTTTTAGCCGTGTTATGATGTGGTGGTTTTGTTATCTCTCTTGTGAAAATTACACAATGATTATTTTTTATTTTCTTCATCATGGATTCTCAATGAATATCGGCAAGTTTTATCAGTTATTCGATAGTGTTTTGAAACTATGTAAAAGTGAAAACTTTCTCGTTTCGCTTCCAAGTTTAGCATCTCCCCATGAAGATCATTAACCTTATATTGGTCCAAAGTAAGTAAAATTATCACCCCAGGTTCTCGTGATCCTTCTAGAAATGCTCTAATGAGTATGACTTCAACTCGTCTTTGAATACGAACCCTTCTTTTCAACAATTGAAATGATCAAAATCGAAACAAACATTGAAATAACTCGAAAAAATGATCGACGAAAAAATCGGGATTTACCATTCACTAAGACTGAAGTTGCCTATACATCCGTTCATATTTGGCTTCTATTCTCGATTCAGTACCCTACTGTCATAAAATAACGAGAATTTTTCAGTTATCAAAACAATTCCAATAGTTTTTCATTCACAACGATTTTCATTCCATTAAGGAATTATCAAGTGCTTCAAAATTACCGATAATTTTCCATGAAAGCATGTTGTCTGAAAACCACATGAGTTTATTTCCATATTTTGTCGAAAGAGCCCGACTCCGAAGGAGGAGGGCTCTTTTAGCAGAATATGAAGATAACCGAATGCAGTTTTTTACTGACAACATGCTTGAATGGAAAATTATCAGGTTTATTTTGATGCACGAGTGTAATCCGGTAGAATATTCCCGGAGTTGAAACAACGACGTTTAAAATTCAGTATTTATGCCCGTCAAGATGACAAATGTACATATAATAATCGCTACTATAGATACACGGACCGAGCGGGTATTTTTCGATGTCTACCGGGTATTTACCAGCCCGAAATGTCCTGTCGGGAATTTATCGCTGTAATTGATCCAAAATATCCCGCTTCATATGGGATTTTTAACATACGATGGAAATATTCACTATTATTATGTAGTTCCTTTTTTCTCTTTTCAAATGTTGACGATTCCTGTTATCGTCAATACGAAACTTAAGATTGTTATTGTTACCATAATGATCTGGGGTTGTTTGTTTTCTATTCCCTGTTCATTACGATAGCTGTTGATGATCTCTCACACATATAGAGGGAGGGCCAATGAGTACCAAACGAGGCCAATTTCTTATAGCTAGGTTCAGACATGAAAGTTTTTCGGATTCGTATATTTTAATTTACAGGGAAAAATCTTTTGAATATATTTCCAACCTTGTTGACAATTTAGAAGAGTCCTTCCTGACCGTGAAAATATCTATAGAACAGAGACAAGTCTCCGACCCTCCTACGATGTTCCGTGAGCGGAGAATCACCAACGAAACAGATTGCCTTTTTCTGAATAGAAACAAGGAGTTTGAATGATTGCTTTGGTGCCAAACCCCATACGTGAGAACTATATGCCAAGACAAGCCATATCTGTGCCTTGTAGATCATAAGAACTACCTTTTGCGGTAGATCTCACATGATTTCTCCATGAGAGCTTATTACTGATCGTAATTCCTAGCATTGAGGTTCTTGACATTATAGGGATAGTTAGATGAAGATAGATCGGCTTTCTTTGAGAAGTGGCTTGCCTGGGTTTTTCCAGCATTCAATTCCACTGATGATATTACCCCATCCTTATATTTTCCCAAGTCATCGTTGATACTATAGACGCTAATGCCTCTCTGAATGTTGTTCTTGTGTCGTCCGCAAAACAATGCACCACTTCTACAGCAAATAATGTATTTGAAGCAGAAACAAAGTAGTCACTAGAGCTGAACACTGATACTCCATCAACAACGACATATAGAGGCCTATCAGACGAAAAACTCAGCAACAATTGAGGAGGCAAGCCATAGGACGAAAGTTTGAAGAAGAGACCTCGATGCTTAACTCGATGAAACGCTTCTGAAATGTCGAGTGCAACAGTTAACCTTTCTCCAAATTTTTCGATGGAAATTTATGAAACATATGCCAATACACTGGTTGACCTTTGATGGCGAAATCAATATTATCGACCATTAATTATTCCTGGTTTCCTCGGATATTTGATAAACTTTATACTGATTGCGTTTTTCATAACTTTGGAACTGATGAAAAGCAATGCAATCGGTCTATAATTAAAAGGTGAAGTTCTCCTCTCCCTTTAGGAACTGAACCGAGGAGTTGAATGATTCGCATGTACTGGTATTAATTCGGGGGTACATACTTCAAGAACAATTCGGGCACATGTTAATCTCTGAAGTTATGGTCCAGATTTCAACATTTTTCAACAAGATATCATGCAACTGGCCTCATCACTGAACCATTTGATGAAAATTTAATGAAAATACATTAACTGAATGTTAGTGGCCATAACCTGATGAAAATCCACATTGAACAAATAATATACAGTTGCCCGCAGGATTTTATACTTTGTTCAACCATCCTTTGCCGTTACGTCATACGTTGTCCAACTTTATCTCTCATTCATGAAATGGATGAGACGGAATTATGACGTCATTAACGTATGTCTAATGTCGATGTGAATTTTATTTGTTATTTTTGACAGTTCATTTTCGCCTTTTTCAGTTAATTTTTCATTGTCAAAATGCCTTTCCGGTATAATGAGAGAGGGCAAAGCTTAAATTTGAAGTTAATTGACTACTTGAGAGAAAGAGATGCTGGAGTGCCGCTTTTACCGTTAAATGTAGTCTAAAACGTTTCTATCTACCTATGTTATGCAAAATGTAAGTTTTTATTGATTTGATTTTATTGAATTCTATAGCGTGTTGCTGATGCTCCAGAAATATCTATTAGAACTAATCAAAAACTAGCTACCAGTGGAATTGAAACAGATAAAGACTACAAAATCAAAGTTCATGCCGGACATGTTTCTGCTCGAGGATCATCGATTTATATCATACATCAACATGCAATAAGAACACGAGTGTATGCGATGTATTCTGCAGGTAGGTAAATACTAATAATAATTTTGAGGTTGAGTGTAAAATAACATTCAACTAATATAAGACAAACGTAAAACAGCAGAATACGTCACCGATTATGACGTAACGGCAAAGGATGGTTGAACAAAGTATACTACGTATAATACACTTCGGAAGACAACTGCATAGTTTCGAGCAGCGTAAAAAACAGTTTTGAACCCTGTTATTTTCATCCCCAAATCAGATGGGAATGGGGGCTAAGTGATACCTCGTTTGAGAGGCTATCGATTTCTCTTTTCATTGCTTTCAAATTCTGGAATTCGATGCAGATGATACTGAGAAGAACTTCATGAAAAAAATCTTCCATTGAACATTGTTTTGCCATTTTTCACTTTCAAGACTAATTGGGTATTGTTTTCCTAGAACGGTGTTTATAACGAATTGCTCAACTGTAAACAAACTTCGACGTAGGTGGTGAGCGCAATAGAAGACTGACGATAAATCAAATTACGTTTCGAGCAATCCGTTCAGACAGTCTCCCTACACACAGTAGTTTCATGTTTATGTCCTAACAACATATACAAGGTTCATGAAGATCGCTGAACTATATACGAAAGGTGCTAGTACAGGGTTCTTCACAGAAATAATAACCGCATACTTTTCTAGTGATAAAAGAGCCGGTATTGATTCTCAATAATTGAGAACACTTGCGACTAGCCAATGATTTTTGAGCTCTTGGTGGAACTACCCTGCGTTGGCAAGAATCCATTTCTATAATTGAAAATCAATTACCGTGCTCATATCACCAAAGACATGCAGGAATTCAGTCTGTGAATAAGCATAGACTGGCATTAGTGGGTTATAGTTCAACTTCCTTTGGTGTGAGCCAGGGTGTCAGCCCATATATCCACTGAGTATGTGTTCAAAAAATGTTTGTTTCTCAACAATAACAATAAGAAATTGGACTCGTTTCGTTTTCATTGGCTCACCCTGTATGTGGAAAATGCATTACATTGTTTCGAAAATTCTAATCGAAACGAAATCTAAATGAAACTGAAAATGAAAAGAAGAGTTGATTAAAAATAATTTTCAGTTTGTTATAATGATCACATTATTACTTCCGAATTAGTTATGAATAGTTTTGAGAAACTATTAGACAATTTTGACGAAAATTGGAATAAACTAATTCTAATAGTTTGATATTCACGTAATGTGATTTTATCATGCTCAAATTAGTACCGATTGCATTGAGTTATTTCATGATTCAAACCACAATCAGTGATTTCACGACATGAGTAATGAAGATTACGATTTTTGCCACCTGTGTTGAAGATATCTTCGGCAATTAACTGCACGATTTTGATAACTTCCAGACAACTTCTCATTCAAATGGAATATTAACACTATCGACTATTGCTTTTGTAGAGACTTATCACTTCTTGGGGCGACACAATGACCCATTTAAGAGATTGTTGAATATTTTCTATATCTTAATGTCCCTTCTAGAAAAAATGCCCACCTGCATGTGATAGGAAGTGGCGTGTTCCCCTCTGAAAAATATGCGTAATAAGTGGGATATGGGAATGATATAAAAGGCAATCGATTAGTGCAACTGCCTCATTATATTTTGATTGCTCCAGGAAGTTCAAGATGAAACTCCCTTTTTATCTCATTAGTGTTGTGATCTTTCTAGCTCTCACCACTACACTGTAAGTATTTTAGTAGTATAAATTTTTTTCTGACGTTTATTCTACCCTTAACCATCAGCCTGTGGGCAGCTTCAAATAGTATAAGTGATATTATCATACACGATTTTTGTATAAAATTATATTTCGAAGGTGGTTTTTATGTATGAAGTTATTAATAGTCCAGTGAAGAAATACATGAAAGGTCGCGTCATTCTGAATTTTTTATATGTTGTTAGGATCTGAAGCGATATTCAAAAACCAGGTTTGCAATTTCCGAGGTACTGTGCTAGCGATGCTATATCCAAAAAAACCATGAAATTTTGGAAATTCTTTCAGTTTTTGCTTAATATCTCCGTGATGGAAGGATCCGACCGGTATAGTTATTCTATATGCTATTGAAAAAGACGTAATTTGTCAAAATCAGGGACTGAGGCGAGCTCTATACAGGATTTGGTTCTCACGATACAGCTCTTCGTAAATTGGCCTTTTTTTGAAAAATTCTTTTTCTCGAAATTGTCACTCATTTTGTGAAATACCTTCTAGAAGATATCTATATTGAATTCGATGTGGGATGCATATTCCACAAAATATTCAGAATATAAGTGAAGATTTCTTAAAAATTTTTTTTGAAAAAATGGCTTCGAAGAGCTGTATCGTGGAAACCAGAGGCTGTATAGAGCTCGCCTTGATTTCAAATTGTAGCAAAATACGGCTTATTCGAAAGTATGAGGAGCGACTATACCGGTCGGATCCTTCCTTCAAAGAGACATTGAGCAAATACTGAAAAAAGTCATAAAATTTTATGGTGTTTTCGGTACACTGCCACTTGCATAGCACTTCGGGAATTGCAAATCTGTTTTTTTCAATTAGTTCAGATCCGAACGACATATAAAAAATTCAGAATGACCCGACCTGCTGCAAGCTCGGATATACATCTTAATTTGATTATAATCGAAACAAGTCGTGTTTCTGGAAGTGATTGATGACTCCTGAGACGTCATTTTGAAAATAACTGGTAATTTGAGTGATGTCTGAAAATATAATTTCATTTCCCATTGAATGCATTGACAAAATACAGAATTCCATTTGAAATGTTCAATTTGGATCCTCTTCTAGTCGACGCTTTTATTTCTGAAACTATCGGTCGGTGTGGGTGTTACTATACACAGTGTGGCCCATTGAGTATGTGAGAAATGGGAATTTTTAATACTTATACTTTATAAGTTTTATGGGATAAAATCGTAGTTGTAAAATCAGGATGCTTGAATCAAGTCAAGTTTACAAATTATTTATTTTTTGAAAATTTTGAACTATGCCCATGCGAATTATTTCTCCAGTACCCTAATTCACGTAACGCCAACTTAATATTTGTTGCAGCACATTTGTTTTTTCCATTGCTATTGGCGATAGTTCGAGTTTGTTTCATTTATTCATATCTACATAATTTTACAGTTTGAAGAATTTTCATATTTCATTACAAGTTCTTCACTTTTTTCAGTGTCTTCATATACTCATTATTGGAAATAAAGTATCGGCCTTGTTGAAAACAAATCGAAATTGTTGAATTCTTTCAAATACCGTGGGAACAATCATGAAGCTGGTGGCTACCTGAGTATAGTAAACTTTACAAATGAGCCTCAATTGGGGAGTAGTTCATTATCTTTTCGAAGCTACTTTCCGAACACTGGAGCAACTTTTCTAAGTGACATTGTGTTATAGAACTCACTTCTGGTGGTATTCAAATTTGGGCTGTGAAACTAATAAAAAAGTCCCATTTGCAATGGACACCGTAATTTGGTTATACAGGATACTTCCATAATTTTCTCTATTCCTTTTTTGCCCACTGAATATACAGATCTATATCATTGTGAGTTCGGAGTTCAGAGAGAAATCAGATACAAGTTTATTACGGCTCCTGATTGAGAGGTCGTGATTTCGATTTCCCATCGGGTCAGATGTGTTTTTCTATAGAATTTGTTTCTGTTATATTGGAGAATGACTGCAATGTTTCGTGTTGCTCCCGAGGTATGGCGTAAGGAGTGACAGGGCTTACTTGCTGAAGGAAGTCGATGGAATATAGTAGGTTAGGTTGGGTCACACGTGAGAGGGACTACACTACTCCTCTGATGGGTGTATTGTGTGTGACTCACAGTAGATTCATACTTCACCAAGTAAATGAAGCTTCTTGGCGGAGCCGATCATTTCATTGGTGAATGGTCATTCAGGTCCAAGGAGTGAAAAACATCGAAAAGGCATTTTTTATGAAAAATACAATATAAAATTCACTTCTATAAGAAGACGATATTCACATCACAAGATTTTGTTACTTCTCATGAGAAAAATCAATATAAATTTACCAATATAGCTTCACATGTCGACAATAAATGTTCCCTAATTTAGCCATGGCCGACGTGTTTTTTTCCACGTACTATGCATTGTAGAAATAATAATCAGGAACTTCGGTGATTTTGTAGCCAGAATGGAGTTTGAGGAACTATTTTTGCTTTTTCTCTTCCCTGAATCATAAAAATAATCATAAAAATAAAAATTATAACTTCTAGGAAAAAAGTGAAATCTAAAATTTTCACAAACGCTCTCTCTGTTAATAGGTACGAGTATATCATTCAAAGACGTTTCATTCATTCACATAAAAGTGGAAAGACACTCAGAGTGAAAAAGACAAAAATAGTGCCTCAAATTGTGGAAATGAGTCGAATGACACGGCATAGGATTTGACTCCTTACAACTAACCAAATATGAAATAGCTCCCAATTTACGCACGTTCTGCGTTTTCAGAACAAATCCTATTTCTTCTTCTGAAGATCATCATTTATTTCAAAATGCGCGTCGATTGCAAGATTTTACAATCCAGTTTAAAATTCCCTTTTTTCATTCTAACCTGAAACAGGTTTTGAAAGAGCTCCAGCTGAACTTCGCCATTTCATCGACGATATGTTTCATTTTCGGTTATAATTGCACGAGTGCATAAAAATTACCGATGATTTTGCAAGAAAGCGTGATATCTAAAAATTGCAAGTTTTTTTTTCATATTTTGGCGAAAGTGACCTAGTCCGAAGGACGAGGGCTCTTTTATAAAATATGAAAATAACCGAATGCAATTTGTATAAGATATCACGCTTGAATGCAAAATTATCTGGTCATTTTTATGCACGAATGTAATTCATTGGAATATTTCACGAATAAAGAAATTTGCAAGGGAATGTTACTTTTTGTTCATTTATACTTTCCTCTATAGATTGTTTGGAGTACTCACCTAAACGCGAAATGTTTTTCTATTTTTGTCAGTCTATCTGACATTCATTTGTGTTGTTTACTGACGTCTAGCGATACGGTTTCAAATGTGTTGTTATGGTGACTTGATACAATGCAATTACCGCTGTAAGTTTTCAGGGGTAATATAATAAGTGGTATGATTATTACCGATAATTTTTTGGAATATTAATGAATTGCAATCCCAAAGCTGAAAATACAACGAGTCCGCAGGACTTTCTTGCATTGGGATTGCCAATGAATTATAGGTTATTAATCATACCACGAATTATATTTAGGACGACAATATAACCCCTGTTTGAGCAAAAATTGTTGAATTGCCTGGTAATTGATTCTTTATTTCTGGCCGTATTCAAGGAAATACTCTTTTCCACTGCTTCATCTATGATACCAATCGCCATTTGTCCCCAACGATCGCTCATATTGATTAAGAAATATAACTAATCAAAACACATAGATTTGACGTTTATAATTTAAATCATTATTTTCACTTGACAGCTAGTAAAACAAAAACTAAGCAGGTTTATCACCGTGAAAATACAGCGACAAGCTATATTTTCACTGTAATTCGGATTCTATTGGCTGAATTTCAAAATTTGAAATAGACTGAATGGTTGTTAAGCAAGGAGATATATTGTCGATACAATACAATTACCACTGTAAGTTTTCGATGATTGCATTTCTCTTATGGGACATATTATATATAAGGAAAATATTCTGTGAATGAGCCCATTTGTTATCGTTTCTGCAATGTTTTTATCACTATCGGTTTGCCTCATTGGTAAAATTCATTTTTGACGAATGGTAATAAAGAATTTATCAAGATTTCTTTCACGTGATAATGTGATTGCACCGTCATGAAGAGGTAAAAATGTGGCAATAAAAATGTGTTTTTTCGAAATATTTCCACATGAAGCCAGGAAAGAATGAAAACCATGAAATTTCAATAATAAGGAACGTACAAATCAAATAATGTTACATAACGAACTCATGAAATATGTGGAGATACCAAATGATTACTGCTATAATCAAAGGTGGAAAGGGCTATTTTGCAGCTACTGTTTCGGTTGTTTTATGAAGTTGTTGATTGTGTTAGATCACTGGAAAGTCAGTTGTGAAATTGAGGTGTATTTTATGATAGACTCGGAAGAGGTGACAGAGTCATCGGACCAATTTTTCACAGCCTGCCTTCATAAGAGGAAATCCTTGAAGGTAAAGCAAATCGTAATCTGCAAAACCCCGCCCTGGGTATGTTAAACCAAGAATTTGCGTTTGATAAGTTCAACAACAATTTCGATGAACATTGTCATCGTATGTTGAAAATCCCATATGATGCGGGACATTTTCGGTCAATTACAGCGAATATTTCCATCGTATGTTAAAAATCCCATATGAAGCGGGACATTTTCGATCAATTACAGCGATAAATTCCCGGCGGGACATTTTCGGGCTGGTAAATACCCGGTAGGTATCAAAAAATACCCGCTCGGTCCGTGTATATATAGTAACGATTGTTAAAATGTGCATTTGTCATCTTGACAGGCATAAATACTGAAATTTAAACGTCGTTGATTCAACTCCGGAAATATTCTACCGAATACACTCGTGCATCAAAATAAAGCTGATAATTTTCCATTCAATCATGTTGTCAGTAAAAAAACTGCATTCACTTATTTTCATATTTTGCTTTCGACAAAATATGAAAATAAACTCATACAGTTTTTAAACAACATGCTTCCATGAAAAATTATCGGTAATTCTGAAGCACTTGTGTAATTAATCCTGAAAACTTGTCTGCTGTCTTGCATTCGTTACACATAAAAGCATCGCTTCAAGTACAGAAATCATAAATATAAACTGTTTCAAATAATATAGGATGACTTGAATAAATGTAATGAAACAAGTTATAACAATATGCACATTACTAAAAGAGATTTTCAGCGAGATTTATTAGGTGTGAACGTATATAGTGTGTTCCAACCAACACGAAGAGGTACCACGCAGCACGTTCATTTTTTCCACATTACGATTTCAGTATTACCTCTTCCAAAGGCAGACTAGAAAAAAATTGGTACAAAAAATCTGCCGCCCAGTCTATGAGAAGCTTTATAGATAGATAGATAGATAGATAGATAGATAGATAGATAGATAGATAGATAGATAGATAGATAGATAGATAGATGTTTATTCCCAACAGGTTATCACATCCAAAAACAGGAAATGCTCAGAATATTCAGACAGAACAATTATACCATAACAACATAAAATAAACAAGTCAATTAAAGAAGTGATTATTGCTTCCAATACAGGAAGATGCGGTTAATTATAAGATAACAAATGATAAAAAAAAATGAAATATTTCATATCGAATGTTGAATTTTGAACTACTCAACAAGAAATAGCAATGATGATAGAAGAGAAATGATCAAAAATCAAATAAAAGGAATCAAATATTGAATGTCTGTTATTAAGTCGGGGATATTTCACACAGCGAATATTCGTCGGTAGTATTATCATTTAGGAGATTGAATGAGAATCAAAATCGACATGCTGTGCCTTGTACTCAGACAGATATGAAGTTGCTTTTATTGAGCAGATTCGAATAATCAACCCCTCGGTTGTGAAAGAAACCATGCTCCTTGAAGTATGAATAACTTGAAAATTCTCTTTGAACTCGTTCTATCTGACTTATTTGAGCTAGATAATATGGAGCCCAAATTAAAACACTGCACTCTGGTTTACTACTTTCTACTGATTGAATACTAGTTCAAGAACTGAAATATTTGTAAATTCTCTTCCGTTTCGCATGATGAAACCTAAAATTTTACTAGCAGCAGAAACCGTTTTTTGAATATGATAAGTGAAAGACATTCTTTGATCAAAGGTCACATCAAGGTCGCGTATTTCATTGATATAATTCAAGCTGGTCTGGTCAATTTTGTAGGGATGTGTTGAGGGTCTAGCTTTTTTGTGTAGGACACTATATCACATTTGAAAGTATTGAGTTGAAGATGATATTCATTGCACCATGCTGAAGTCTTCTGAATATTATCCTTCAATAATAAGCAGTCAGTTCTTGTTGTAATGTTTTGATAGATGTTGAGGTCGTCTGCATACATGAATTCAGAGCATTTCAATCCATTATGTAAATATAGAGGTATCATGTATAATATTATTTTTCTTTGCTGGCTGACCTTAATGTTGATCAGGTCGACGCCGATAGGTAGTCAGCAGCGCGAGCGTATTCGATACCGCCAAGGCCTCCTAGATGAAGAACCCTATTACCACCACAAAGAGCTCACAACTCCGGCACTGATCGAATACATAGGGTACGCTCAGGCTCTAGTGAACGACTCCTATCTCAAACCAGACGAGACGATACAACAAATCGAAGAAAAATTACTGGAAAAAATATCAGTCAATGCTTCCAGCTCCGAACTACCTCAGGAGGAAGCGAAAAACGTTACTAGTGCTCCAGGACCCTCTGAAGCGGATAATGTTACTTCGAATTCTGTATTGGGAGTTGACCAACATGATGTAGATGCGGAGAACTATACTAGCATTCACGGGAACTGCTCTCATTGCATGAAAGAGTTTGAAAATGGGACAGGCATCAAATGTAAGTATATCGATATAAGAAACTGAGGCTTGAAGATTTTCTTCAATTTCCATTTTTGACAAATAGGCATAGAATAATGGTACCCATGGAAAAATTAATGATATTCAATGTTCTATACAATGGAATTGTTTGTTTATATTTATGATATGAGGATCGTTTCAACTAGCTTCATAAAGGAGCGTTCCCAAAAAAGATGCATACAAATCCAACTTCACTGACCAAAAAAGAACGATTGTTAAAAACTTATAGCTCAAAAAATGAAGCTGAAAAAATGGTAAAACCTTGCAATTTTTTCGTCCAGCACCGATTTGTACAAAAATTTGGGATTGAGCTTATTACACCCTCAAGCTCATTTGCTATATTGTGCCGTTGTACGCTTTTTGTTTTTTAGGGGTGGAAACTACCCCTAATCGTCAAAATTTATAAAATAACATTAAAAACCTAAATATGGGTAAAAATAGTTGAATAATGATTGTTTCATGCTTCAGGATACAATTTCATAATCTTTCAACCTACCGTTGTTATAAACTACCCTTGAAAACATTGAAATTTTTATAATATGTCTTCGAACTTTAGAATACACTGGTGAGAAATCAACGAAATATTCACCCACACACGTATACAAGTGAGCCGATGTTTCTTCTTCTTTGTCTTCCAATATGAATGTAAAAAGTGGAAACTATAACGTATAACGGCCGAATATACCGGTCGTATAGATTACTACGCTCCGAAGCGGGTAATTCGAATTTTTTCAAAGAAAAATTGATGGTTTTTTAAGCATAGCTCCTTCATTTTAATTAATAAAAAAAATTTCAGGTACGATTTTGTAGAGCTTTTCAAGAGCTATAAGACTATGTGAATCAAATCACTCAAGATGCCTCAATTTTTGAATTGGGAGAGTTTAAAGCGCTTGACTAAGTTGATGTTTGGTCATAAATGTAGATGTTGAACGGCTATATCTCGCCGAATATTCACTTTACAAAAAAT
This sequence comes from Zygogramma bicolorata, assembly GCA_032362365.1. Lineage (NCBI taxonomy): Eukaryota > Metazoa > Arthropoda > Insecta > Coleoptera > Chrysomelidae > Zygogramma > Zygogramma bicolorata. The sequence goes on along the minus strand of JAVJAQ010002634.1, from coordinate 304,716 downwards.
CTACGCACATGGAAATTTTTGTCATTGAAAAAGCTACAGTTTAGTACTACATTGGTTTTTTCGTATCTTCAGTATTTTGGGATATATTTATAAGAAAAAGGTTAAAAACACGAAATTGAAAAAAATCGTTTAGTTTTTAAACTCCAATTTTTCTAAAATTAGGCATTTTAAATTAGTTGAATTTCGTAGGTGTATTGATAGTACATATTTGAAGAGAATCACAGAAGGGTGGGCTTCAATTTTGGTTAGGGGGTACTTTGGAGGTCGTTTTCACAGATTTTTTTCGTAGAAAAAAACGGGTACCGATCTTATTTTGATCATATCATAATTTTCATGCTAGAAAGATATTTTTTCATTTGTTTGAAAGCTTCAATTGAATACTTCCAAAAATACTCTATGAGCTTTCTTCGAAAAATGCAAATTTTTCTCGTTATTTCGCTTTAAATCTTTCAATTTATACTTTAGACGAAAAAAGCTAAGCATCAATTTGCTGTATCTCAGTTCGTATGTGTCGTAGGAAAATTATATAGAAAGCATTGTTTTTGTTTTTTCGACAGCTTCAATTCGCCTCTCCATACTTTCCATGATAAAATGCATATTTATAGTTATTTGCAAAAAAACATTTAGAAAAGTCGATTTTTTCGTAAAAAAAGTGTTATTTTCAACTTCGAATAACTCAAAAAATATAACTTACGAAAAAAACGTATGGAACATTTTTTCCTTAGAATTCCTTTTTCCGTCGATTCCTAAAGTTAAAATGTAATGAAAAATTTCCTCCCCAGTGATGGGGTGGCAACCACCCCCAAGGCTCTAGCGTACATCGTCATGATATAGAAAATGATCCTTGAGCTATTCCCTACCTTTTGTGAAAATTTCAGGGACGAAAAAATTGCATGCCAAAATGCTTCATTTCCTGAACAATTATTGCAATCGATTTTTCCCATCACTTCAACGAAAACCTGAATTCCATTTTTTCATTCGAATGGTGATATTTTTTTTCGACAGGAAATGTGAAATTGAAAACGAAGTCAAATGAAATCGAAAGAGTGATTTTTCTAGGTGAACTAAGCAAAATAAATTACTCATTATTTAACTTCCTTCAAAAAACGCACCCCTTTCGAAATTTAAGTGATAGAAGGTCGAAAAATAACTGAAATTCGTCATTTTCAAAAAATCATAGTATTGCCTCTTCCAAATATTTTTCACCAGCGAAATTATCTCATTCTTACGCGCAAACGAACTTATATAGATTAACCCTGTCACTCCTGACATTATTTCATCGAATTGTCACACTGAGAAATTCAACGGAATTTTTACATATTGTTGTAGGCTTCCAATCTGTACGATTCTAGCATACATACATATGTTAATGAACCAGTCAAAATATTGTGGTATTCCGAAAATTTTAGGAAAAACACTAAGTTGGGTCCATAATAAAATCCGCAACATTGGAGATGGGGAGGATTTGAAGTTAACACGAAATAATTGGTCTTTGTGAAAATGACGAAATGCCGAATGAAAAACCTCAGAGATCATGGCAAAATTAGGTACAATCGAGCTCAAAAAAATCGATATATTACAATACAGATAAAAACAGTCTTACTACCTCCGATCAAATTTTTCGAAAGAAGTTATTTAAAAATAAAGCATTATGCATTGACCAAAAAAATATTTTGTAATTCAACAAATTCAGACAAATGAATAAATACAAGACGAAACCATTGAATAGTTTTTGAAATAATTTTCTCTCGAGTGGTATTGGGTTGTATTTCCAATGTCTAGGTAATTACCTCTATTGGAACCTGTTGTGAAAACTCCTAAAATGAAAAAATTTCAATTGATCCAATAAATAATGAAATTGAGAAAAGGAATTTAATCGAATGAGGCACTCGAATCCAAATGAAAAATAAATTGTGAATAGTAAAATCAAACGAATCTGAATAAAGAAATATGAATCGATTGAACAAATGTTGAAACCAACTTTCAAGTTCAATGTACTCACGACGTTTCTATTGCAATCGTCTTCTGGTGATAACTGAAAATATTTTGAGGAATGGTCAGTTATATAGACCAAAACTCCCCATGGTGGGAAAAGGGGGTGCTAATAATGTTTTCCCATGGTGAGTAGGGGGTGCTACCTGTTGAGAATGTAGACAGCTTCCTTGGAATTCTCTTTGAACCATTACTCCTAACTATGTTTTACCTGAGTTTCAGACTATTTAATGCTATATTGATTTGTCCAAACATGCTCCGCTATTTTGTGATTCCTTCTTGTATGTTTTTCTTGATTTCACACATTCTCACCTCTGATGGTCGTCCATCAACTTCAACGAAGGAGAAATATTGGATTCGCCGCAATAACATGGTATTACTCCTTTTATTCGTTGGTCAAGTTTTTGTGAGCTGGCTACTTATTGTGTTTCCGGATCAAAAACAGCTAGTATTTTCTTCCTATTTTCTCAATCCCTTCTGAAAGTTTTTTCTGTCGTACAAAAAAGAAACTGTATAAATATTCAAGTAAATTGTTAACTGCAAACTATTTTTTCAGATATGGGCTGCATGTGCGGACTCTTCGAGACAAAGCTTCCATCAGAGACTGACGCACCTCTTACTTCAAAAACCTTCCAGAACGTTTCGTGTCACCAGCTCGTTTCCAGCGAGGAGATCTGTCGAAAACATTGCATTTCCATGGCAGAGTCCCACAACGAGCTGAAAAGTGACATGATATGTAACTACCTGCCTCATGCAGTGCGTGTTGAGGTAAGTGACTCGGTAACCTGGTAAATATTGAAGAGGTGTATGCCAGAAAGCCAGAATTCTCATTCAGATTATTTCGAAAGTGTGCTTGATTCTGATCTTTTCGTCTAGTGACTAATTGGTCACTTAGAAGAAGAAGAGGTCGAATACGACCATTCTTGGTCACTTGGCACTTTCCTAGCCTATATTACCCTTTCATTTTGAACATAATATTGCTCATCAGATCTGAGAAAGTGTTTAGATTCCCACAAATATGTTCACACCAACGTAGTTATTAAAAACAAGCTATTGGACAGCGAAGATAAAGTTACTCAGTTCCTCCCTCTCGAAAACTTCCAACGTCTTCAAAATCTACGACCTGACACTCATATTCAGAAAAAATACGTTATGGTTTATCAGTCAAAGCATCTGATTGTTTTTGACTTTACCTAGATCGGCCTCCCTTGCTGAGGGCCAGTCCGTATTTATCGTCGAAAGCGCGCTAATGTTCGAGTAAGTAATCCTATCATTGCAATTGGTAGCATTCCTCGAGAAACCCAGCTGAGAATCAAGAGTTTTGGTTGATATGTCATTCAAGGTTAACTATAGTACATTCACGTTAAAGATAGTGTTCGTAAACAAATACACTTTTTGGGTCGAGTAGATCAGGGCTGGACTTGGAACTACTACTGAAAAGCGGTATTTGGCGTTTTCAATGAATTCATCCTCGAAATCCACAATTCTAGATCGGCTTCTTTATCTTTTTGGCTTCGTCACGAACTGGCTTCTTTTGTAAGAATATACATAAGTCTCATGCAGTTTATCTTTGTAAACATTGAAATCATATTCTTCTAAATACTATTCAAATGTCGTATATTTTTTTTGTTCGAGGACTATGAGCATTTGTTATGATATTGTTATCAAATTCATCTGTACTGGACATATTGACTAAAGTAGTAAATGCACTACTAACGATAAGGATCAATACTATTCAGTATTAGACTGTGACAGCCTAATACAACTCTACACGTGCTGATCACGCTAGATGCATTGTTCACACGTACTCTATCTTTAACGTGAATAGACTATAGTACTCTATCTTTAACGTGAATAGACTATAGTAGAAGGAGTAAAAGTAGTTTTCACTTCTAAGAATGACAGTAATGATTGATATCATAGGGGTTCCATGTATTTCACCTAATAAATGACCTTACAAAGATTAACTTCTCGTTCATCATTTAATGTTTTTTCGAATGATTATGAATCTAATACTATACAAACCTCGGCAGAATTAAAATTCACACTTCGGAAAAATTGTTTGTTTACATTACCACAATCAGCTTGTTTTCGATGAACAATGTATTTCAGAAGGTGTACTTGGCCCTAATCAGGATAGACTCGCAGATTTAAAGGGGGAATGATATCGTGATCGTAAGATTTCTTAATAACCGGTAACTTAATTCATGGAGAAATCAAAGATGTCAAGTTAATAATCAGGACCTGTCGAAGGAAAAATATCTACACCATTGGAAAATCGTACTCAGGAACTTTCGATCGTGAGACGAACACTGAACCAGTGCAACAACACCGTGACTGTTTCTTTACTTGAGTTTTTCCATGTTCATTTTCCTTCTTGTTATAGAGATTGTTTGATGTACGTCACAGTTTACGATATACTTACAGCTCTGTTATCGTCATTCACCTTTTTACCGGGTACTCTATTTAAAATCCATAAACTATATTCTTATCTCCATAAAATGTTTACGATGTTACTGTACTATCTACTCTGACGACATAAAGTCAATCTTTTCCTTCTATTATCCATCAACATATTAAATGATCGAAGATGTGATGTTGAAACCATACTATTTCAATAATAAGATGTGTCGAGGCATTTGACATCACTCGAATTTTGGGAAATTTGACGTTACATTTATTTCTTCACAAAACAGGATGCAATAAATCACAAAATTTCACGAACGGCTATACAGTGAACGGCAAAATTATGAAACAATTTCATTGATTCCCAAACATTGTAGTTGTGCAAAAATCCTGAAATCGCTCGATTTTTATTTTTCAATGCCAATATCTCTCTCTTCCTCTATAAGTCTACTGTCGAGAACAATGTATTTCAAAACGTGGACTGGCCCTGGTTAAGATAGACTCGCCGATTTGAAGATGTACTGATAACGTGCAATAACCACTGATGTTTAATTTGTGGAAAAATGAATGATGTCAACTTACTAATCAGGACGTGTCTGAAGAAATATATCTGCACTATTGGAGAATCATACCAAGGACTTTTCATGTTGGAAATAACGACAATGATGAATATAATTGAACTCCCTGTATTTACATTTTTCGTAGTTGTCATTATAAAAAAAAATGATTTCTATATATGTAAACATTTTGACATATTGTAGTTGTTTTTCCTTTAATAAAAGTTAACGTTTCAATCTGAAGAATTATTACGAATCAGAAGTTATAATCTGCTAACAGGTTATGGGCCCAGTGGTATACTGAGCTACAGATTGACTCAGGAAAAGTTAAAACTACAATAAAGTATTTTCAATCAATCGAAATGGATGTTTCCAAGTACAACATCGTAAAACTAAATGGCAGCAATTATCAAATATGGAAATATAAAGTTGAGATGCTGCTATTGAAGGAAGAACTCTGGAAATTGGTTACAGAAGAACCTCCCGAACCAGCAACTGAAAGTTGGACGCTGAAAGATGGTAAAGCAAGAGCAACAATCGGGTTGTTGATTGAAGATGCCCAAGTGGTGTATGTTAAAAACTGTAAAACAGCTAAAGAAGCCTGGAATAACCTGAAGAAACAGTACGAGAAGCCGTTGCTAACAAATAAAGTTTTTCTGTTGAAACGACTCTGTCGAATGATTTTACCTGTCAATGGTAATATGGAAGTTCACATTACCAACATGATGAGCATTGTGGACCAGCTAGTAATTCTAGGAGAGAATTTGGCCGAACATTTACAAGTAGCGTTATTATTATGCAGTCTTCCAGAGGACTATGATAATTTAGTCACAGCTTTAGAAGGCAGAGCGAAAAGTGATCTTACATTGGATATGGTCAAAGGAAAACTAATACAAGAATACCAGAGAAGAAAAGGAAACTCTGAAACAGAAAGTGATTACAAGGACAGTCCAACACATTGAATTGTTTCTTCTGTAAAAAGACTGGTCATCTCAAAAAAGATTGCTATCATTACAAAAAAAATCGAAAAAGAAATTCTTATGTAGCAAATATAGTATCTACAGACAATGACAACGTCGGAAGTGAAGAAGAAACACATGTTTGTTTCAATGTTACTGATTCAGCCATAATACAAGAGTGGTTCATTGACTCTGGTGCTAGTAGTCATATGACAAACAATAGACAATTTTTCACTAATTTCAACGAATCACGGAGCATGGTGGAGCTTGCTGACAGGAGAAAAGTTCATTCACTTGGCGTAGGAACTAGAAAATTTACTTGTATTTTGAATGACGGTACGGAATCAGTAATAACCGTAAAGAACATTCTGTATGTTCCTGACCTGGGATCCAGTCTGCTGTCAGTCAAAAAATTGACAGATTTGGGATTCAAAGTTGAATTCGTTCAAGGAAAGTGCAATATCAAGTTTATGGATAAAATTGTTGCTGAAGGAGAATTGCGTGGAAATTTGTATAAACTGAATCAATGCAACCAAGCAATGGCTGTATGGGACGAATGAAACACTGGCTGTATTCACATCTGGCACAAACGTTTTGGTCATCGAGATCCTGCTGTTATTAAGGATATGTCACAGAAGAATTTGGTGGATGGCATGAATATAAAAAACTGTCAACATATTATGACATGCGAAACATGCATAAAAGGAAAGATGTCCAGGAAATCATTCCCAAAGAAGTCTTTCACGAAAACAAAGAATATTATGGATGTAGTACATACAGATCTCTGCGGGCCTATGAGGACAGTTACTCCAGGTGGAAAAAGGTACATACTCGTACTGATTGATGATTTCAGTAGATTTTCCACAATTTATCTATTGAATAAAAAATCTGAAGTTTTCAACAAACTTCAAGAATATGTCAGATACGTCGAAAATAAATTCAACAAAAAACCTAAAGTTCTTCGATCTGATAGAGGTGGCGAGTATGTGAATAATGATGTGATTACTTTTCTGAAATCTGAAGGCATTGAAATGCAGTTAACAGCACCGTATTCTAGTTAACAAAATGGGGTTGCTGAACGAAAGAACAGGTACCTAACTGAAATGGCGAGATGTATGCTTATAGACGCTAATCTTCCGAATACCTATTGGGGGAAAGCAGTTATGACCGCAAACTATTTGGAAAACTTGATTCCAACAAAGGCTACCAGTAAAATTCCGTACGAAGTTTGGAATGGAAGAAGGCCATCTGTGAATCATGTGAAAGCTTTTGGTTCAACAGTTTTTGCACATATACCTAAAGAAAAACGACACAAATTGAGTGAAACGGCGACAAAACGCATCATGGTAGGATATGAAACTGGTTCGAAAGCATACAGACTACTAGATAAAAGAACCGGAAGAATTCTAATCAGTCGAGACGTAAAATTCTTGGAAGATCATCATAGTAGTTTTCATCAATCAAATTCACTAGAAAACTATGATAATAACCATCATCTTCAGCAGAATGATGAAGAAATTGAAATTTTTTTCGAAGAACGAACAGAAACAGAGACTATAGATGAGAAATGCGAAGAAAATACAAATGAAGAATGTGAAAACGATGGAAAGCAAAATAATGGAAATTATACCAGAAATACTGAGCAAAATGAAGAAGAAAACTCAGAGAAATGTATTGAAAAGGACGCAATGAATCTAAGGAGATCAGCTAGATTCAATAAAGGTAAAAGCTCAAAGAAATGTTCCAAACAAAACGAAATTGAAAATATAGAAGAACCGAAATCGAGAAATGAGGCATTACGACGAAAAGATGCGAAACAATGGATTGAAGCCATGGATGAAGAAATATCTGCAATGAATCAAAATAACACTTGGACTTTATCAGATTTACCACCAGGAAAACTTGCCATTGGAAGTAAATGGATTTTTAAAGTGAAAACTGATAGTCAAGGGAATATTAGCAGATATAAAGCTAGGATTGTAGCACAAGGATTCTCTCAGAAATTTGGATTAGATTATGATGAAGTATTCACCCCCGTTGTAAAACAGTCGACATTTCGTCTCCTCACAATCGCTGGAAGAGAAAAAATGACAATCTTTCATTATGACTTCAAAACTGCTTTCTTGAATGCAGAACTAGAAGAAGGAATCTACCTCAAGCAACCAGAAGGTTACATCGAAGAAGGAAGTGAAAATTTGGTATGCAAACTAAACAAATCAATATATGGTTTGAAGCAAGCTGCCAGACTGTGGAACTCCAAAATAAATCAAGTTCTTGTTGATATGGAATTCAGAAGGGGTGACTCGGATCACAAAAGGTGATCAAGAAAATCTTATTTATCTGCTGATTTACGTTGATGACATTCTTATCGCCTGCAAACATGTCTCAATAATAGAAGAAACTGCTGAGATACTGAAAACCCATTTCAAAATGACATGTTTGGGTTACATTGAAAACTATCTTGGCATACAAGTTAAGAAAGATGAAAATGAAATATATTCTATAAGCCAGAGAAAGTACATAGCCAAACTACTCAAGAAATTCAAGATGGAAAATTCCAAAGGGGTCAATATTCCCTTGGATCTTGGATATTACAAAAACAGAACTTCCAGAGAAGAAGGATTTCACAATGAAGACATTTACCGAAGTGCGATAGGTGCACTCCTCTACCTTTCAGTGAACACTAGACCAGACATCTGCGTTGCTACCTCAATCCTTGGAAGACATGTTAGTGACCCTTATACCTACGATCGGTCAGAAGTTAAACGTATAATGAAATATTTGAATGGAACCATCGATATGGAAATCAAACTTGGAGGTATTCATTGTGAAGATGAAAATGTTTTATATGGATACGCAGATGCGGACTGGGCAGGTGACAAATCGGATAGAAAATCAAACAGTGGCTATTTGTTCAAATACATGGGTGCGATGTTTGATTGGCGCTGTAAGAAACAGACATGCGTGGCACTGTCATCTACAGAAGCTGAATTTGTATCATTATCAGAAGCCTCTCAGCAAGCGAAATATCTGAATGGATTGCTGTTGGATTTCAAAAGAGAAAATACAGAAATAGTCATATTCGAAGATAATCAGTCCTGTTTGAGAATGCTCGAAAATGGAAAAATGAGTGATAGAACGAAGCACATCGAAACAAAGTACAATTTCGTCAGAGATTTGAAGCAAACGAACAAAATACATTATCAGTATTGTCCAACAAATTCGATGTTGGCAGACTTTCTAACAAAACCCTTCGGACCAGACAAACTACGTACCATGATAGAAATGGCTGGTATGAAGCTGATTGAAAATTCATAATTGTCGAGAAGGGGTGTTGGAAATAACAACAATGATGAATATAATTGAACTCCCTGTATTTACATTTTTCGTAGTTGTCATTATAAAAAAAAATATTTCTATATATGTAAACATTTTGACATATTGTAGTTGTTTTTCCTTTAATAAAAGTTAACGTTTCAATCCGAAGAATTATTACGAATCAGAAGTTATAATCTGCTAACATTTCGAACGTGAGACGAGCACTGAAGCAGTGTAAAAACACCGTGTCTGTTTCTATACTTCAGTTATTTCACGTTTATTTTTCTTCTTGTTATAAAGATTTTTTGATGTACGTCAAAGTTTACGATATACTTACAGCTCTGTTATCAGCATTCGCCTTTTTACCGGGTACTCTCTTTAAAATCCATAAAATCTCCATTAAATGTTTACGAGATTTCCGTACTATCTGCTCAAACGACATGAAATCATTCTTTTTCCTCTATTATCCAACATATTGAATTATTATTATTGTGATTCGATGCTGAAACTATCTCAATAATAAGATATAAAAAGTCATTTGGCATCACTCGAATTTCGGGGAATTCTACATGATATTTTCTTCTTCAAATCTTCTCGAAACAGACTGCAATAACTCGGATAACTTCACGAACAGACAGTAAGAGGAAAAAATTATGGAACAATTTCGTTTATTTACAAACATTGTGGTTGTGATCAGAATTCTGAAATGAGAATCGAGATATTTTATAGTGCCAATATATCTCTGTCTTCCTCTATATACAGGGCGGCCCAGCGAAAATGAAACATGTCTGATATTTCATATTCATCGTTCGCAGAAAAAAATCGCTCGGGCCCATCGTTTTTTTCTGCACATATTCTCAACTTTGTCACTTCAATCCACTCGGAGTGGTTAGCTCCAGCCCTTAAATTTTTAATGAAATTAGGGTGTATGTTATACCGCATTTTGAAAGTCATTGAATTCTCATCTCGCTTTTTAGTTTTTTCAATTTGATGAAGTAGTTCTCGTGAAATCATTGTTAATATACATACAAGTCAACATTTACATTATTTCTAATAAACTGTAAACTTAAGTAAACTTAAATTATTAGAATTTTTTCATGGCAATTGTTGAGAAAAAAAACTCAAGTTTTTCCTAGTGTTCCATACATAGACAAGGCAAGGGTGTTTCAAAAAAATTAAATAAAAAATGTGGCTACTATTTTACTTTTCATTTCAACAAGTGTTCGAAATGTTGACCTCCTGTAATAGAAGTTTTGGTCTGACAGCATATGATTCTCATAATGGTCCCAGTAAATCTCCACAATGAAAAAAAATATCATCCAGTAACTAGATAGACTGAATTGAAACCGCAAAAATCAAATGATGTCTGACAAAACTTAACACTTGACACAACAATATTCATTTCCACTATGGTGTTCATTGGGGCCATTTCAAACTATTGTTGTTGTTCGTTAAAGTCGAAACTTTGCAATGAATTATATTCAAGATCAGACAAGTCCATTCCAAATTAGTTGTTTATTGGAATTATTTAATTTCCACGATGTTTGTGTATACTATTGCATCAAAATGTTTTTCGCGACCTCGATATTATCTTGCCTCGACCGGAGCGGCCTTGTCGATAATCTCCCTTGGAACGTGAAAATGCATTTTGCGGCCTCAGTATACAAATAACTATTTCTCCAAACATCAGAAATTCAAAATTGGCAATATCAAACCAAAAATGGAAATGGTCTTTTTTTGTCACCTAGAAAAAGTTGTTACTTTCATATCCTGCGGTAGCAGGAGTGGATCATAAGTGATGTGGTAATAATATATCGAAACGTCGGTCACGAAAATGTTACACTTTCGGTATTTGGAAACAAATGCTTTTTTAATATCCGTACCAAGCTATTCAATAATCGATTCAATACTTATGTATTCATGTGACCTTTTTCTCCATAGGGAATCGAATTGACTCTTAATCTCGATTAGTTTCTGTTGATTCATATTCCAACCCAACTTGTTTTTGTCATTTGTGCCCTACGGTATATTCGTGAAGAGATTTTTGAGGTTGAAGGGAATTCATTTGAAAAAAATTCATACATTTCAATATTTTGTTTTGTTTCAGGCACATCTCCAATCCAAATTATGCGAAGATGACGCCAAATGGATTTATACTGGAGTGTCTTCTGCAGACCCGATTTGCTGCCACATGGGTGAATCAGTCCCATGTTGATGCACCATATGGTTTTTGTTCTTCCGAAACAAGATTGATTCTTTCGTAGTTCGTAAGCATTAGATTGTCTATAGTGTTGTTTGAGCAATTTGATCTCAATAAAGAATGTAGATCAAGTATCTGTATTTCATTGGAGAATGCTTACTTTTTGTGATGTTTTCGGCCTGTAGCTGGTCACAACCAGAATGCACTTTGAAGCAACCCCGCAAATTCTGTTCCACCTCACATTGGCGTAAAATGATATTTTCCTTAGGGGGGTGGAAATCTAGAATTTACTTGACATATCGATGGCACTGAACAATATTTTATGTTCTTCTCTACATTCCAAACTGCAATTATCGGAAGTATTATAAAAACAAGTTGAAACAAGATTTGGCCAATGGTTCATAATAACGACGATCTAACGAACAGAGCTACCTCGTCTGTCTAGGTTTGTGAAAGAAATGCCCAAATAAGGTATGTACGTAAAATAATGAAGAGAACAACAGGATTAATTGATCCCCATTCTAGGTTGGGAGCGGACTGTAGGTATACAGGGTGTCTCTGAATAAGTGTAAAACATTCAAAGAGGTGATTCCTCATTGAAAAAAAGATAGGATCTTTCATATATTGAAACTCCATTGGAGCATCCCTTGTTACATAAAATTTGTATAACAACTGAAAAAGTTACAATATTGAAATTACCCTGACGTTTTCTACTACCAGAAAGACACTTAGTCAGTAATTTATTTGGTTTACCCCATGGTTGAAAGAGGTGAAAAACGCAATCCCTAATATTTATAACTTTTTTTCTTATTATTTGTTTACCATTTGAAAATTCATTTCCGATAGCCTGTTTTATTTTAAACCAAAAATATTTTTTCGGTTTTTTGCCCAAAATAAACCAGTTCGCAGCGAAAAAAAATTTTACGAACATCTGCAGAGATACATTGTCATAAATGCGAAAATAAGAAGCTAATCTATCTAGTAGGTCGCTATTAGCGATAGTGACAACTGAATTGGTATTACGCTGTCGGTTTGTGAATTTTCGAAATTGAATTGTTATACAAATTTTATGTACTCCCTTTAAGGGGCTGCATCTTAACAAGGGATGCTCCGAAGAAGTTTCTTTATGTAAGATCTTTTTTTTTATGAGGAATCACCTCCTCAAATGTTTTACACTTTTCAGTTACACCCTGTATAAAAAATTGCTTTCTGGGTTTTCAACCGAAATACCCAATATAATATAATGATTTAATATCTAATAACTCACCAAAGGCATGAAAGATGTATTCCACGGGAATACTGCTTCTGCTTCGTAGGTAGCACTGGAAAGAAAATCGAAAGGTCCAGGAGTATCATAGTGCTATAAAAAGATTTACAAAACTTTCGAAGTAACTCAATGACGAAAGTATTCAATATCCCTTCGAGGATTATCTCACTAATACAAGGTATTTTCCATAACTCGAAGATAAACGGGGAATAATAAAAGCCCTCAAAACTCGCAGTATCAAGGGCTTCATAAAAATTCCAGCAGAAAAGATTCCCTTTTTCTCGTAGGTGATACACTCAAAGATCGGCAATTCTTTCTTTTCATCCCTTATTCCGGCCACCCTTATCTACATTCACACCACCCTTTGTAGCGACGACGTCTCTATATCAAACGGTCGTGTTTCATTTGTCTCTTTCAAAAGAAAACAATTTATGAGACCTCCGGCCTCCATTTTCAATTATACGATGGATGGATGGTTCAGCTCGGGATGAGGAGGTGAGAAGTTCGCGGATTGTCCGACGAAAGACATTTTTCATTCTCACCTCACTTCTTGCCCGATGAACTCACAAAGAATCCGGTAATTAAATTCCCTTTGACTTTTCGGGATTCCTCTTGACGAAAGTCCTTATTTGCAAGTAGCACTGGAAACAATCAGAATCTTGAGTTCAACCTGCTAGCCTTTCTTGAAACTTCCTTCGTTTTAATTTTCATAAACACGGTCTCTTTCAGTTTCACACTGAGACTAATTAGTGAAAAATATTTTTTAAATCAGGGGCAGAGTTGTGCTTTGTGTGGCGAGCTAGAAAATCACGGTTGGCCATAGGGAAGCTGGGCAACCATGTGAGCCACACAAAGTACTGTTTCACGAAATGTGTATATTCAAATTATACGGAATCAATCTTACAATTTCCCACTTTTACTGCCTGGGCGAAAAAATGATAACGATCAGTTCCAGGGGCATCAAATGTGAAATGTAACTATCGAAATGACTATTGCTAGAAAAAAGCAAAGCGTCAACTATAATTTTTGATATTTTTCACACAACGTCATACATTCTTGACAATGTGGAACAAACATTATAGTGTTATATAATGTATACCTTTTCATCGGTGAGGGGAACGGCTATAGACTTCCAAAAATGTAAAAAAAAATCTGTTGCATGGACATACTCGAGCGCGTCAGATATTCATATCATCTACGTCCTACATATTTTTAAAAATGTACGTATGTTAATCTGATTGTTTCCATGATGGTGGTGGTCGTACGTAAGGGTTGAAAATAAAAAAAAACTTGAGCGCGCCAGATTTTCTGAGGGAATGTTATGTCCTAAAGAAAGCTCTTATATAATAATCTAACGGTTTGGATGTGACGCAGACTCGCGGCCGTTATTGGAATGTGAAAAAAAATCGTCATATTGAAATACAAGCGCGTCAGATTAAGATATATATGGTTCATCTTCACGCCCTAGACGTTGCAGTCTCATAATCTGACGATTATGTGGAGGGATCGCCTATTCTGCCCATTTGTTTTTTTTTCAATTTTTTCAAATCATTGAACATAATCATTTGGAAATCTCAGGAAAAAGCATGCAAATGAAAAAGTGTATGCTTTTTTTAGTAGAATACTTGTATTTATAAGAGAATAATTATAAGCAATTGTATTCTTGAAATTTCAAAACGTTGGATATTCGTTGTAAACAATATCATGACACCAACGAGTCTGTGTGATCAACTGTCATGGCATCATGGCAACAGAAACCAGAGTGGGGACGGAGTGAGAGAGCAATAGATAGAGAAAAAGTGAAAGAGGAATAGAAACGTGGTGAGGGGAATACAGGCATCACGTATCTGCACGCATTAAACTTTATGATGATGAATTTTTATTATTTCGGCTTGTGGAAATCGTCAGATTATATATTTTTTCCAATTCTTGAATTATTTCCTCCGAAATAAAAATAAAATTAGCCACGCTCGAGAATGTCGAGATGTTTTTATTTTTACAACTTTGTAGCCCTCCTCCTTCTTTAGGTTACTCTGGAATTGTCAGACTAGTGGAATATACACGTTTAAGGATGTAACTAACTCATCCTACCTCAATCTGATACGGTCGAGAATTTCAGATGATCAATTTTTTTTTCTGTACTAATCTGAACCTTCATCCTTGAAGGGCGGCCATATATATAGGGCTCATATACGGTGGAAGTAGTTAACCGGGTACAAGGTATCCCCCTGTATATTAATCTGCCGCGCTTGAGTAAATCCCGGAGCCCCGCTCGGGCTCCCCTATTATTATACATTTTCAATTGGAAATATTTAATAACACATTTCGAAACTGACACAAATGTCAGAAATCCTCAATTATTATAATCGATCATGAAATAAGGTAATTTTGGTACTTCAATAGTGAATTTCGTAACTGGTTGCAAAAAACTTGAAGCCTTGGTATATTCTTGATGAGAAATCATATGTGACACTTTCGTATCAATCAACGAACTGATGTTTTCACGACATTGACTCAATTTCCTATCATTAAGTTGATTGAATGATGCAAATCTCAATGAAATCAATACTCGTATAATCTTCCTTTTATTGTCAAGATAGCTCTTAACAATATGATCCTTCATCTGTGATATCTTCAATCTAAACAATAATTGTTTCCAACTTGTTAGAGACACCAACCCCTTCAACAATAATCACATCATAAAATTGAATAATTTGTAAAATTTGACAACAAACCTCAGAAAACTATCTTCATCAATGTTGTTTTTTAAAACGACCATTAGGTTGAAATTTTGAAATGATCTTTTTGAATTGGATTCGTTTCTAAACAGTGAAAGAATATTTTTCAAAGTTTTTGTGTAATGCTAGCTTGTCATCCCTAGTTCACAACAGTCACAGATTCGCAGATGGTATATCCCACGGAATCATGATTTCTTATTGATTCTTTTCCACATCGATTCCACATCCACATCCAAAAATCTGGTGACAAAATGATCCCCAAAAATCATCGCATATGATATTACTGTCAGTCAATGTTCACGTAATGACTTTACCAGGTTAGTTTTAAGTGTAGTGTTAAGCCCAGGAATTCAATTAGAAACTTTTCAGTGCCTTTTCATTGGAATCTCGAACATAGAAAAATGCTTTTCTTTATTCGGTTAAAAATGATTTTACCACTGATCAGTAATTGTGCGGAATGAAAATACCTTTTTGTTGTTAATATCGCCTCGTTTTGTGTCCTCTCGAAACCACCAGAGGGCACTAAATCATCTTTCGGCTACAATAAAGATAGATGAGTATCCGTGGCTAAGCTAGTGGAGATGGGTTGGGTTCAACAAAATAGCGAATTTAAAATTGGATGTTAATGGTGCCAGGTTATTTCAGCCCTACAGGTACCTTAAGTGACTCGCAACATCAATAACTTACCGATTAATAGTGAAATAAAAGATAAAGTTCCTTAATATGATTTATTCACTAGGCACAATCTCAAATGGGTTATATAACAACGCTTTCAAGAAAACAATGCACCACTCAAAGTACTATGCTGGTTTCACCCTAAATATCAAGTGAAGAAGTCATTGAACATAACCACAAATTAAATCGATTATATATTATGGTGGTAACGATGCCTAAAAAACACAACAATACGTTGATGAGAACCACCACGAAAATTGGGTAGGTATGAATGAAATCGTATTCAATAGTACTAAAAGGTAAGACAATCTCGTTTAGCGTTTCGTGATATCAGGCGTAGGCGCATCAGCGTCAACACACAAAAGTAAATGAAAGGAAACATCTCAATTTCCATTTCACGAATTGAATCAAGGCACGTTGTCGACTACCGGTGAGTTCAGCCAGAAAGGCATTACTATATCAAAATAGGTATCAATAAACAATGGGCAAAACAAATATTAAAATAACTTAATAATACGTGCTCCTTCTGGGCCACCCCGTATATGCTATCAGACTACCCTCGACCAAGGCGATACTTTCCTCTGTGTTACGATCATGTTGTATCACCCTGTAGTACGGCGAAGGTGGATCACCCTATAGTGCCACAAAGGTAGATCATCTTGTAGGGCACAGCAGAATGGACGAGTGATGGATCGCCAAATAGGACACCAATGGTAGCTGAACAGCTCAAAGTCTGGGGAGGTTGTCAATAAGATCTTCTACACCCCAAGAAAAAATAACTAGAAGAGGAAATTTCTTTACAAACGCAAACTCAGCTATTGAGTATTTTCCTCCCAGTTTGAACTCAACTCTACTGACCACTCTCTGGCTGTGGAGATTCAATATTTCAATGGGAGCACCTCTCACTTTCTAAAAAAAGAACCCTCGGGACAACCTGTATGTCTCGAAGACGCATCTCTGAATCAAACTATTCACACACCTTAAAATATGTATAATTATAATGATATCCCAATTAATGTGTCAATCAACTAAGTAACTTTCTTATGGAGCGTTTTGGGACAACCTGTATCAGTTCATTGCGGAACACTTACTGAAAGTTCTTGCAAAGCTTTAGCCCTGGGGTTCTCCTTAGCCTTTGATGGCTAGATGACAATATGGTATGAATTTTCAACAGAATGCAAGATGAGACATTTTGTACCTACGCTACCCAAAACGTGAATCAAATAGTTGATGAAGTATGAAGTGAATGACACAGGAACAGAAGCACTCTCAGTACCTGTCTCGCCAAGACATCACTATCAACTTCTACTTGACATAAATACTGAATGGAAATATAAAATAGTCGTTATTATAAGTTCAAATAATCAAGATTTCTGGACGCTAAATCAAACACGTAGTGGTATTTTACACACATACAAGAATCACCAATGAACGTGGAAAGAAAATAAATACACTCAGCCTGCCTTTACTGTCCGGTGGGACTTTTGGTGATACAGGAGTCCAATAATTATATCAACCTGGGATTTGATTCCGGGACAATCTGGATGATAATCTCAAATTCCTCTCGAAGAGATAATAACGGATTGAGACTGAAAATATCACAACAAACCAACTGCTAGATCCAAACGTATTAAATAATGTTTTACAGGAGTATTCCCATTTGAGGATTATCGAAATAATTCAGAAACCCTGCGAAAGCCAGCAACAGATCACCTTCAGCCCTCACTATCATGGTGGATTTATAGAACGATTTTAAATTTTTGTCTCAAGCGATATCTCAACAATAGTCTTGAGTTGAAAATTGAATCGCAAGCGTGAACTTTGATCTGATGAGTTACCTTGGCAATTTGTTAATTTTCGATTTTCAGGACAATGTTTGTGAATACAAGACAAATGTACAAGCTTGACATCTGTCAGCACTTTTGATGGAAAAAAATCAATGAAGTAACATTAATCGATTTAATGAATTAAATTTAATAATCAAGAAATAATTCGAACAAATAATTTGATCAAAACTTGCTATATTTCATCCAATGAGTAAGTTGCATTTCGTATGCGTCAATCCTTTTTCAAAACTTTAATGTATAACGGACAAATACATTTATGCGGACACCGGTGTTGTTCTAAAATTGTTCTAAAATTGTTTTCGTTAACCAGCTGACGAACGTCAACCCTCAGAAGTCGAAACTTGTGCGAGCAATGGATCAACGAGGCCTTACCTTTTAACGTGCGATTACCCAGCACGGTGGCCCGGCGAGGATTCGAACCCCGGCCTTCCGCTTGATAGGCAGATATGCTAACCACTACACTACCGAGACCACAATAACCCGTGTAGCACGGGTCATTATCTAGAAAGCCCAAATAATAATGCTAAAAACAAAAGTTGCATGAACACCTACGGTAACTATTTCTTAATGCAACGTTTGATAATTACACAAAGGATATCACAAAAATCAAATTCCGCTCTATAAACTTTGTTCACCGTTCAATCTGAAATCAGCCCAACAAATGTCATCCACTTGATGACAGCCTTCAATTGCTATCATTATACTAAGTGTTGGGTTAAGTAATGTTCAACAAAATTTCATTTGTTCCACATATTCCCTTTGAATGATTGCAAAAGAGGACTACAATAGTATTATCTTCAGTACACTCCCGAATGGAATCACCAGATCTGTTTCAATATCTTTAAACTGTTCACTAAGGAACGCGTGGTAACATGTTGAAGCGTTGATATCTAGCTGTATCTCGATATATTCGTTATTGAGTTTTGATAGCAGAATTCATTTCATAAAGAAAGGCCACGATTTTATGTTTCAGTACGTTATGATCTGCTGAATACTCCAATAGCTGTGCACATGATGTTTAGAACTACAATACGAAATTTCCTTCAATTATCTCACCCCTTCTCCCAAAGATATTGATAGAGAGTGCTCATTTCCATAAACAATATTACTTTTTCTCCAAGTAGATTTACCTTCCAATTATATTCGAAGAAGTAGGAGCCAAAATCTTTCCTTTGGCTTATTTAATCGAGTACCTTCGAATGGATTTCGAAAATACAACAATCTATTCAAGTCCCACTTATGCCTTGCCTGTAAGGGCCATTCCTCTCCAACACCGGTAACATTTCAACGTTGATAACACTTTCAAGACTGCATTTTCCTCCGAGAACGCGACAGACCAAAACACTCAATTCGCTTGTTGAAAATCCAATAAATGACGCTTTTTCCTTCGATGAAGCAAATTGAATTCGCATTTCCCAACAACACAGCAAGTCGACAAAAGGCTTTAACATTTTCGAGATGCTTTCACGACCGCAGAGTGTCTTCACTTGTTACTTTTGAAAGATATCTCGTTCGAATACTAGGGAGGATGATTGGAGGGGTGAGTCGAACTGAATGCAAGAAGGAAGTAATTTTTCATGAGAACGACGTGAGTTGAGACTTCGGTTTTAAAATTTGTAACAGAAATCATTGAAACTGTTGCTGTCTTGGTGAGTTACAGAAACATACACACAGACGAATGAATATTGATAAGTTGGTTGTGGCGTTGGATTTTCACCATTTATGATTTCACATGTTTTCAAGGCAATGTGAATAAGAAATAATAACACCTTTTAATTTTCAGTTGTACAGCTTATCCAATCCATCTTGGCACAGAACTAATAATGTATATGCCCAGCAATCTCTGTAAAGTATACTGAAATAAAAGAATACCTATTATATGTGTTCACTGTGTTGAAATTTGTTCCTAGAAGGTGTTTTTTATTTCGTCATGGCCTACATTACCAGTGTGCAACTGGAAAAGTATCTGATTTTGTGCCAAGATGGATTGGATAAGCTGTACATTGTAACATACCATATTGTTTCATGTCCTTTTAATATCTGCCAATATTATAACAATAATCTTTGATATTACAAAATGATCAATTTCACTTTGAATTCAGTGTTTGTTCATTTCGTTTGTGGTTAAAAATCAAAAATGTCAAAGTTCGAAGTTGAAAGTATAATAATGTTCTTCTTATATTCGATAGTGGCTGTGGTAGTAGCTAATGCGTTCAATGCTCTTGATTGGAGAGATATATGTGCGACGAGTGGTAATACTGATTACTGTGAATGTTCGAAGGTTTGAAACGATCGACGTCCTTTCTGTTCCTGGCTTCACCGAAACAACGACCATTTTGTTGATTTTCAAAATGAATTCCGATAATCATCAATTATGATCATTCTTACCAACACTGAAGGGTATATACTCATACACACCTAACTTTGGATCCAAAAATGCTAGTAATCACGCGTTAAAACCCATTTCTAGCACAACTTTCGTGTTCTGGTTTGACGTTCGTCAGCTGATTAACTGAAAACCCCACAATGATTCCGCAACATATCACAGTAGTGATTCAAGACATCGCACGTCTTTGGCAAAAGCATATTCGTGGCACATCAATGTTTTTTTCAATATAGATATGTTCAAGCTTCAATTCACTTGTATATCAAGATATGTAGAGAGCAAAAATGAAATAAAAAATATATAGTATGCCAAAACATAAGCAAAAATATATTACAGTTTCCTGTATGATTTTCACTTACAATGGGTTTACAAAACCGCGACACGTGTTTCGCTATTACAATAGTTTCTTCAAGCAAGATAAATAAAAAAATTATTTTTTTATTTATCTTGCTTGAAGAAGCTATTGTAATAGCGAAACACGTGTCGCGGTTTTGTAAACCCATTGTAAGTGAAAATCATACAGGAAACTGTAATATATTTTTGGTAATATGGATTTTCATCAAGTATCGGCCAGTTCAATTCAACCAAAACATAAGCACAGAACTTCATAACGGACAATCGTAACATCATTAACATCAAATTTTCAAGATTAATTTCAAACTTTTACTCCATTGGTATAGTGATGGCATTAAAAAAATCCGGAAACTGTAAATATGTCGTTGTGTGTACCAACTCTTCAAAAAAAATAGTATTCATTCTTGTTTTTTTTTTGAGTTCTTAACCTACCACAATCCAAAAAAAATAGAATAAATATTGGAATCAATACAAGTGTATGAAGGCAGGTCAATCAAAAACAGTTCCTGCTGAGTGGAACACGTTCTATTGTCCGCAACTTCCTCTATAACTAAAATTTGCCAATTAAAAAATACAAGAAGAAATAAGTCTCACACATTTCATCCAGTTATTCGAAGATATGTTTGGTGCATTTTGATCATTCAATATCAATCATTTTTCAGTACTACTAGCAGTAGCAACATTTCCAGTCAGATGATTTGTGAACAGACTCACCGAAGAATGTTCTCGATATTATTTTCACATACGATTTTTTTTTGGAAACTGTCGAAATCTCAGAGAAATATCACGACAATGAAAAGTTATTCATAATCAAAATGGGCTAATGAAATAAGGCAAACTTCTCATTGTCGACTTTAAGAAATACAAAATCCTCGAACCAGAGGATTTTTATTCTGAGGGCCCCTCTCGAATATGAATAGAGGTCATTTGAAAGGCTATCAATTTATATTTCCATCGCTTTGTGAATTTTGGAATTCAAGTACTAAACTACGCTTACCGACTCTCAGGTTTTGAACAGTTGAGCAATTCGTGATAAATACCGTGCTAAGTTTCTCATCAGTATCTACTACACCCAATTAAAAAATGTACAAAACAATGGACAAAAATTGATAACCTTTCAAACTAGGTATCGCTTGGCCCCTTTTTCCATTTGGGATATAAGGGTTGAATCTCACCCTGCCAAGGGTTGGAAGTGATGAGGTTGAAGATATATTCACCAGTTTTCATCTAGAAAAAAAAATCGACGAGTTCGAATTTTTTTTTCAACTCAAAAAAGTAAGCAGAAGAATTTTATGCGTGTATTCATCTAACCTTTATGATTGAATCATCTATGGTTTGTCAATTTCAATTGTTTTTCATTTATACTGGATGATAACGAATTTATTAGAAAAGCTATACCCAACTTCAATAATATTAGGAGTATCAAAATGAGATACAATGGAAGAAAATACATTCTGAGCTAGTATTTTCCTTAGTAATGTTCAGTTCATTTTGTTTTTTTTATTCACTCCTGAAACAATAAGTTTATATATATATATATATATATATGTAGTGATTCTTTTGGGGTTGCAGTCAGTTGTGTTGGGCTATATCACAAAGAAAACTCTTTGTTATATGTCAAGCTTTCGGCAATCTTTATTGCCTTACTCAGGACGTCTATAATACATAACAATTTATCATATGATAATATAATGGAGATTGAATAATAAAAAAGAGGCAAAAATTGAACATGAAAATATGAAAGTGACGTTTGAATGAATTTAGACATATGATAAAATTTCACTTCTAGACATGTTCAGAACATGTCAATAACAGAGATCACCGTATGAATTACGGACAAGCTGAAATTTTGGATAGTGAAATAAATCTTTCTAAGCGTGTATTTTAAGAGATGATACATATAAATAATAATGACCATTCCATGAACAAAAAAACAGGTTTAAATGGTCTTAGCAAAATTTACACCTTTTTGATAAAATATGAGAAGGATAAGAAAAATCACCCTCTATTTCGACTTTTCCACCGTAATCTACAAGTGAAATTATATCATATGTCTAAATTAATTTAAACGTCACCTTCATATTTTCATGTTCAATTTTTGTCTCTTTTTTATTATTCAATCACACGTTAGTAAGTAACCATTCCATTATATTATCATATGATAAATAGTTATGTATTATAGACGTCCTGAGGAAGGCAATCGAGTTCGGAGGTCGAAACTCAATCAGTTCGGAGGTCGAAACTCAATCATCACCTAGAAGATGGCAAATGAGACTTTGCCGAAACGTTGTGACAATTATCCTTCAGAGGATCAACACCACAGAACACGGAATAAACCCGAAAACACAATTCATCATACTTCGTCCGTGAGAATCTTCATGCTAACATATATATATATATATATATATATATATATACATATATTCCACAAAAAAGTTTTTTTAGGAAAGTGCTTTTCGAAAAATGGCAACCATTCGAAAAACGGTGGTTAGACAGAAGAACGCGTTTCTGCCAACTTTTCTTAGTCATATCTATCATAGTGGTCACTAGAACTTTGATAATGGTTCGCATACATCACCTGAAATTAATGCAACGTCCGATCATTGCCACCTTCATGCATGAGGTGGGCATACAAAGTGTCGAAACTGACACATTCTGATCCAGAATTATCTCAGAAATCAGAATATGACGAAATATGATTCCATTTGAAATTTCCAAACCTGCGCCATCATTCTAGAAGTTATGACTTGGTCACAATTGATGAGGTATTTTATAGATTAAATTTCTCATATCCAGCACTCTCACCAGTGTGTCCAGAAGGCAAAGACTTGTGCGGGCAAAGGTCGGATTTTTTTCTAGAGTGCATTTGATATTTCAACCATTGAAAAACAACGATGCTCTTGGGTCGATTGGGGTTATTCACCAAGGTATATCACCAGTTGAAATAGCTAATTCGCTACCGAAAAATCGGCAAAATTCCCCTAACCGCACAAGACTGTGCTTTCTAGGAGTTCAATGATTCTCAAGATTAACTCCCATACATTTTCTGTTTCAAGTACGCATTGGGAAAAGACAAACCACATGAAACGTCCGACAAATTTCATTGTTGGTAAATGTATTTTACCAACGTAGAGGTTGAACATATAATAATGTTGGTACAACTTTGTACATTTTGGTTTCATTCAAATGAAAACGTTTGGCATACCAATAATATGTCAAAAAGCTCGGTTATGTCACGAGGATTGCTACATGTGGGCAATGTTAGGAGTACTCACTGAAATATTGGCGGGATTTTAGACAATATAAATGAACTCAGGAAAATGGTTGATGGTATGGTAACGGTTTATTTTTGGAAATTTAGCGAGGCGTCAGTTGTTGAAGAGGATTGGGGTCTTGATTGAGGAAATGAGTACTTATATCTTATGTAATGACGATAACATCGTGTGAGGATTGGCTCGTTTGTACTTTTTTTTACTTCGTAAACTCCAATAAATAGACTAAAGTTCAAAATAAAAGATTTAGAAGTTGGAAAGTTACACAAGAGGTCGGGAAAAAATAAGAATGAATATTGTATAGATTCCAATATTAATTCTTGGTAGGTTAAGAGGTTAAGAACCCGAAAAACTACGAAGAAAAAGTACATTTTGGAATGATTATGAATGAAAATGTTTTCGCAGTATAGTATTCGTAGTGATAGTATCATTTATTGATTTTTGAAACGTTCGATTCTCAAAGATTGGAATCTGTTCAACCCACATTACCCTCATCAAAGCGAATACTGGGGCGTCCGGATACTGGGATCGAAACATTTTGCTGTATTTGAGTGCAATGTAATGAGTTATAATTGAAATGAAGAAGCATGTGAACTGATTAACAGTTATCTCAATTCATTTCATTCAGTCGATGTTATGAACCAAAGAATTTATTGATAAAGAAATGTATATTCAGATCTAAAATCGTGATAAGGAGAAATGAGGTTTCCATACGATAGGCTGAAATGTATTTCCTCTCTCAATGGCCCCATTCAAATGGAAACCAATATCTATTGTTGGGCTGCTCGAAAATGTTTCCCAATGATAATTCGATTGTTATAACCACAAACCACCTCTAAATATACATCCATTGAATGATTATCACACGCCAATGAGTAATTTATTGAGTAATAATTTCGGTTAACAAATTTCGTCTACGCCCAATTCAATCTAATTAACAATTTACAGTTTAGAGTGCCCTCGATAGTTGTGTATGCAAATCTGGATGAACATCAGAATCGATTGGAAGAATAAATTAATTTGTACGCTTTTACTTTGGCGGTTAATGGATAGAAATATTTACTATTGTGGGTAACTTTTTCTTCTACCAGCTAAATGAAAATGTAAAGCAGTGGGGTGGAAAGATTGTCCAAAACTAGAGTATAAAGGATGTGGTTGGGGACTATTCGATTTTTTAGTTTGCAACTTCCTGGGTTCGGGAAGTATTAATAATAATAATGTTCATTCAATTTTTGGATGTGAGTGGGTGAAAATACAACATTAACGGTGAATTAGATTGGAATGAACAAATATATCCACAAAAGGAAAACCTGTACAAGGGCGCAGAAAAATGTTTGTACATGACTTAAGGTGAAAGTAGTAGTGGTAGTATGAATTAAACAGCTACCATGAATTGTTGCGCAATAAAAAAAGGTACAAGAAATGAATATATATATATATATATATATATATATATATATATATATATATATATATATATGTGTGTATATATATATATATATATATATATATATATATATATATATATATATATATATATATATATATATATATATATATATATATATATATATATATATATATATGATGCGTTGTTTTTTCGGGTTTCATTCCGTGTTCTGTGGTTTTGATCTTGAATGTGTCTCGCTAATTGGTGAGTTGGTGACCCTATAGAGCTCACGATCGGTCTAAGTGGTGCACCTTCTTTATGGACTTTGGGGAGACCATACAGTTTGGGGCACTTAGATGATTTTTCTCTTGGGACTAGATGTCTTTTGCTATCCTCGTTAATGGGAGATTTATTTATGATCGTCTTGGTCGTTTTTTCTAGATAGGTCGTTGGGTCTCTAGTTATTTTCTTGTAGGCTGGGTCCTCTAGTAGTTTCATCATTTTGCTTTCGTAGTCTATGGTGTTCAACACTACTGTTGCATTACATTACATTGCCCACGCTCTCCAACCACATGCGGAACAGGTCGATTCGTACAATAAGCTCGCATTTCTCGATGTTTCAATCATGAAAAAGCCCGACGGTACGCTAGGCCACACGGTACATCGCAGAGCAACACATACCAACAGAAACCTACATGCAAATTCACATTACCACCCAAAACAGATTCACGCTGTGGCAAAAACACTAATTACACGTTCAATCAGGTTGGCAGACAACGAACATCAAAAACAAGAGCGGAACACGATCGAGGAAACTCTACAAATGAATAACTACTCGGAGAGAATTATAAAAACGGCTTCCAAGAACAAACCGAAACAGCAAAAAACTCCTGAAACACCGGTCATAACAACTAGACTACCATACATTAAAGGAACCACAGATAAAATCAGCAGAATTCTCCGCAAACACGACATAGCTACTTCGTTCGTACCAGAACGTACAATAAGATCGATACTCCGTAATCCGAAGGACCAGATACTACTGGAGTCCCAGGGAGTTTACGAAGCACCATGTCGAGACTGCAACAAGTCCTACATCGGCCAGACCAACAGACGGATCAACGTACGCAAGGATGAACATGAGCTATCAGTGAAAGGAAAAGTCACCACATCTTCCATCTTCAATCACGTATTGGAGACAGGACATACCATCAATTTCAAAAACACAAAAACATTAGCAAGCGATAAAAACTTCTACTCTCGAACAATCAGAGAGGCTATCGAAATTGAGAAACGACCGAGTAGCATGAACAAGAGAGACGACGCCCAAAGATTACCAAGAACGTGGAAATCCATTATACCACTAAACAAAGACAAGCCGATTACACCAGAGGAACAATATCAGACCTTACCACGTAATTACCCAGACACGATGACAAATGACAAATGCAGTCGGACCAACGAAGAAAGTGGGAGGGGCCCAGATCAAAGATACCATCAATGAACACCCCTATATATTGAGAAGTAGAACTCGAAATAATTAGTCGAGTTCGGAGATCGAAACACTATATATATATATATATATATATATATATATATATATATATACATATATTTATATAGGTAGGTCTGAGATCTAGGATAATTCATTCCATTATCAAAAACATCTGAAAACTTTTCATAGTGAAACATAAAAATATTTAGTTGAGAAATATTTCCATATTTCCACTCATATCGTGAGATAGAAAAGTAAGACTTGCATCAACAAAATAAACAAGAAAATCTTGAGATTAATTATTTTCCTTTTTTTATTCATCTCGAGATTTTCTTGGTCTTTTTTGTTGATTCAATTCTCACTTTCCTATCTCACGGTGTAAAATATGGAAATATTTTCCTACTAAATATTTTTATGTTTCACTATGAAAACTTTTTGAATGTCTTTGATAATGAAATAATGTATTCTGAAAGCTCAGACCTACCGATCGTGGCCACCTGATTATGACTGAATCCCCAAAACATTCATTTCTTATCAAGTTCAGTCTTCGAAGGAACTCATAAACATTGAGTAATATATCAATGTTATTTTTCGATAAAAGGAATGCTTCGATATTATTTCCATTGCGAAAAAAAAAGGTGAAAGTAGTTTCTCAAAATTTCATACACTCCTTTGAAATTATCATTTCTCAAATATGCGTGATTGCTATTTTATTTTGCAAATACACGATGAACCCAAAATGGAACACACTAATCAATTAGCCTACCATCCGAATATAATGAAATGAATATTCATGTTGTTTGAATACGAATTTTATTCCATCGTTTGACACATCAGCAAATATGTAATATTCATCGTACCGCGAACATTGATGGCGCCGTTACATTTCCAACTCAAACAGACGATGAACGTTTTTTCGAACATCAAACAAGAGTTGTTTTTTAACAGGTGCTGTTCATAGATTCAAAACCGTCATTGGAGTGACAATGGGATATATTGGAACAGTGGCGTGTTTAGAATTCTGTTTTTGGGGGAAGCGAAGCATAAATGAAAAATATTGCCAAAAATTGTGCTCGTGGTTCACCTCGCCAAAATAAAAAAAAAACGAAAAATGAAGCGAAACAACAGAATGACTAGTCTTTTTAATGTTTTTTATTCAATCATCTGACCCTTACCAGTCTTTGAGGTTCATTCGTCTAGGTTTACTTGCAGCAAATCTATTTATTACATTTTCGATATCAATATCAACTTCTTCCAGTCAGTAGATACCTACTCGGTTAAAAACTAACGTTCTAATAGGCTGTAAAAAAGTGACAGATGATGAAACAAAAAATTCCAGTCAGTTGATTCCTACTTTTATAAATAACTATACAATCTATGTTAAACAGCTCACTTGGAAATGAACTCCAGCTCCAGCGGGAGCGAATAAACAGAATTCACAAAAAGCTTTGGACTCAATCTAAGTTAACCATTTGTATTTATCAAGCCATCCACGTTGAAAGTGCCGAGTATGATTGTTTCCAGTTTTAGAAGGAAATTGTTTGTTATCTGGCGGTGTCCATGATTGTTTCAAATATTTATATCTTCCGTTGGCAGTTAAATATTTCGAAACTGCATAGCCAATATCGGATTCAAGTTGGTTACGAATTTCGGTTTCATTATTTGAACTAATCGGGGTATTTTCCACTGTTATAGAGCTCATCGTGTTATTGATCAGTTTTTCGTACTAAAAAACTTTTTATATCACTTGCTCTTTTCTTTACGACTCAAGTGTGAATAATGCGAAATGCAAATTATAACTAACTCAAAAACTCTTTGAGTCCGCAGCAGCAGCAAACTGATTAAACTGAACACTGAACACTGACTTCAACCCGAACACGATTCGTGGTTCATCGGAAGCCACGTGACATTATCAACGATTGCCTAGAACCGATTACAAACGAACATGTTGAGATGAAAATACGACCAAAAATATGCTTTTCCACTGGTCATGTATCCGCCGGTAATATGACTAACAGTCCCAACCAACAAATTTCTCATCAAATGATATATTCATACATACATAATATATACGTGTAGGAAAAGAAATGATCATATTTCAAATAATCATCAGTAGATTCCATTAAGAATCAATTCAGAGTGGATGGACAAAGATTTTCTTTTTTTCTTCGAGCTACACGAGCCGCTTTGGGGGGGGGGGGCTCTGCCCCCCCCTTAGACACGCCACTGTATTGGAATATTTTCCTTGTCCATGAAATTGCGGAAATTTGTATTCAATCGATTTTTTTGCTGGTTGTAACTATAAGAGGTAGACCAAAATTGATTCAACCTAACCACCAAATTTTAACGTTTCAGGTTCTTTCACTCTGATGGCATGACAGTGAATCGCAATTAATATCGTTTAAGATGTCAAATTCTATTTAGTGCATATGTTATAAAATTTGGTTTCGAGCTTTATTGAAAGTTTGTACAGTTGTATTCACGGAAAATGGGTACAAGTCTTATGACTAGATTTTGCCATATTTGCGTGAATCAGGCTTTTCTTATCGACGGCGATAGACAAAACAAAAACATATAAAATGTGATTAATGATTTTAATGTATTAGAATATTTCTACAACGCA
Source organism: Zygogramma bicolorata (assembly GCA_032362365.1). Classification (NCBI taxonomy): domain Eukaryota; kingdom Metazoa; phylum Arthropoda; class Insecta; order Coleoptera; family Chrysomelidae; genus Zygogramma; species Zygogramma bicolorata. The sequence goes on along the minus strand of JAVJAQ010002634.1, from coordinate 275,237 downwards.
AAGTTTTAAGTTGTAACTCTCGATTTCATATCTTCCATTGTTGTTATTGGAGTAGAGTAAGCCATATTTTTAATCAAACCTCACACGAAATAATCTAATGGTGTTCTAGGAGGCCAACGAAAAGGTCCATTATCACCAATCCATCTGTCTCCGTAGATTTCAGTTAAAGCTTCACTGACTGAATGAGAATTATGGAGTGGAGCACCATCCATTTGGTAATATACACGTTCTCTTCCTGGTCCATTATTCGAAATCAATTGAATTCCATTCCTCAGTAAATATTCATATTTTGATGCATTCAAATTATCATCATTGAACTCGATAAAAAAAATTGACCCATTCCTCATGGCACAAAATACACTGAATTGCCATCTTTCTTGGAAACCCCTTTGGCAGACAACATGGAGATTTTCTGGCGCTCAATAATGACTGTTGTGTCTATTGAATACTCGATTTTCTGTGAACTTTCTTCTGTCCATATGATATTGTCAATGAAATGTTCATCCTCTTGAGTATTGACAAGTAACCATTCAAAGAATTCCACCCTACGAGGTAAATCAGTCTCTTTCAAATGTTGAACACAGTAGAATTTATAGGGATGCCATTTATGCTTATTAAGAATTCGACAAATTGTTACGTAGGGTATACCTATCTCCCTTTCACCTCGTGCAGAGAAGCATTTGGGAATGCGTGAAAGTATCCCAAAACTGTTATACCATTGTCATCATCATCCACTTTAGTATTCTTACGAATGATTTTCAAACGGAAGGTTCCATTCAACCTACAGTTTTTTAGTAGTCGATTTATCACATTATTATTCGGCTTTGGAAGTTGTGGATATCTTTCATGAAATACTCGGCATGTTCTACTTGCAATTCTATTGCACCAACCATAAATAATTATTTATAAATTCAAGAAATCTTCATTACTGTAACCTAATCTTGACATTATTCTATTATAATTGGTAGCTATCACAATCAGTCAAAACCACCAACGAAAGTCTGACGTTAAATAATTGGTATATTTATTTTTCATTTCATTAGTCATCGGAATAATAGTCAAGATGAGTGAGCCTCTGAAGAAGCTAGCCACTCGCACTAGCGAAACGGCAGGAAGGAATTCCAAAGAACGACGGCCTTCAAACCCGAAGAAAAGTAGTGATATATTATGCCAAATTTTTTATGTTCTCAACCAGGAACTTGATTGAGTACTATGTGATACGAGGAAAAATCTTTTTATCAGAAGAGATGTTCTTCTGACAGTATATATAAATAAATACATACTGTAATGGAAAGGGAATATCGATGAGAAGTATAGGAACCAGGAACATGATGAGTATTAGCAAATTCTCTGATGAATTTTGTACTACCTATCCAGCCAATAGAATATTTTTTCCCATTCCTTATGTAATCTTTCGATCCATTTCCTAGCTGGTAATAATGTGAGGTTCTTTATACAGTGCATTTCTTATAAGCCCCCCCCCTTTTTATTTTTTGAACGGGCCAACTCTAAAAATTATAACTTGGGATAATGAAATTGATGCATGAAAACTATAATTTGGAGTAAAATTGACACTTGAAAATTTCAAGATGGCGACTTGGCGCCACCTGGAAAAAAATGGAAAGGGGGGTCTTGTGATACATCATTTTGAAGCGCCTGACGAATACTTTACATCCCTAGAATATGAAGTCAATATCTTCACCTAACACAAAATGGCGAAACATTTAATAATCACATGAAAACAAACACATTAATATCGATCTTCCTAGAAATATTCGTTTATCTCTGTCATATGGCACTCCCAACAACCCGATAAGGTTCGAAAAGTTTTTTTTTTCTTAAAAGACGAAAATGACAGTACAACGAACATCATTGTTCAGTTCAAATATTCCCAACTAGTTTCCGATTTTATACGTAATCTATCTCCAGAATGGTCAAGTGTAAAAAATTCAACAGGGAATTGTTTTTGAATATACTGGCAACTAGTGCTGATCCTCTAATAACCGAAATCGTCGAAGTGAATCCTAATGAGCTCCATATTTCACATCACATAACTCCAGAAAAGTATGAACTTATTTGGATAATAATTTCCATGGTCGATGGAATGGCCATCGAGCTACTATGCCAGATTTGACACCTTCAGACATTTTTTATGGGGCTATTTGAAGCAGGTGTACTAAGTGAACCTGCTTCAATATTGAATGTATGGCAGAGAATAATAAATAATTGTAGAAATATCGACATTGCTGTCGACGTTTAAGGCAAAAAATTCGAGCATCTTCTGAACTAAACCTAGCTTATTTCCTCAAATTATGAAGTCGTGTCAATGTGTGCAGGCACTTATTAAATGTTCCGTCATTTTGTAGTAGGTGAAGATATTGTCTTCGTATTCTAGGGTTGTGAAGTATTCGACAGGAGCTTCAAATTGGTGTTTCACAAGACCTTCCTTTTCATTCAATTTTTCTCCAGATGGCGCCCAGTCATTATCCCAAGTTTCAATTGTTTGAGTTGATTCCTTCAAAAAAAATAAAAAGGGGGGACAAAAAATTACACCTATTTAATGAAAGGAGTCAATTATTGAAATGATTCTAACTGCAGTGAATAAATGGTTTGTCAAATATCAGAATATCCATCCTCCCAGATTGACAACATTCAGTTATGATTTTTGTGATTGCTATGTTGCAAAACGGTTGTCCGAAATGAACTGAGTGGCACAATACTCATGAAGATACTTTTCGAGAGGATTCATAGCTAAAAATTATACTACAACACTGTCCCTTTTTGCTTGATTGTGGTTGACAATGTTCTTTGCTGAGTGGTATTGGTTAGGACATGCATTGCCTATATAGTTAACTCCATTTACACCTGTTATGAAAACTCAGATGGAAAAAAGTCAGTTCAACTCTTGAATTAGAAATAATGGAATGAAGATCAAGAAGTTGATCAGATACTTGATACTAAAAGCTTATCCAATCCATCTTGGCACACAACTAATTACGTATATGCCCAGGAAGCTCTGCGAGGTGAAGTAAAATGAAAAAACTACTTAATTTATGTGTTCACTGTGTGTAAACTAGCAGTGTGCAACTAGAAAAGTAACTGAGTTTGTGCCAGGATGGATTAGATAAGCTGTGCATTTGAATTACGTGTCACTTACTTCCTCAAAATCCTAATCATCTTCAATAACTGACATCTTACTCAAAATTCAATATTACCGGCATCATCAGGAATTTTTCTCAAGACAGCAACTGTCGCTCATCAAAACCAGTCCATATCTATTGTCAAAGTGCAGCCAATCTTCGATTGAATAATCTAAACATTACTTATTTGCAGCAGTCATCTAAACACAACTGAGATTTGTGGAATATTATTGGTATGCCAAACGTATCCATCGGAACGAAACCAAAATATACATACATGTACATACTTTCAACCTCTGGGTAAATGCCATTTACCAATAATGACAATTGTGGCATTTGTTGGGAACTTCATGATGCTCACATATCTGCAATTCATACTCAAAACACGAAATGTATTGAAATTAACTTGCGAATATTCATTTATTGTTCATTGTGTGGAATCATTTCGAATGATTGTGAAAAAAATACAAACTTCGGCAAAATATGAAAGTTCTCTTTCAAGAAATAGCTTATCTCGGTCTTCAGCCTCGGTAAGCAATATTTTTCTTCGTCGATATTCAGCTATCACTATTTTCACTAAGCGATAAGAGTATATTTTTTAAATTATGATGTATCGAAGACTTACTCCATCAACGTGCTATAAAAAATACATGCATCATCACATCAATTCTACAAACTTCATTCTATCATACACCGCTCCAAACCAGTGAGTGAAAAACCAACGATAGCAACATTTTTCACAGCACAAAATTTCAATTTATTCAGCACATTAAAACAGAAGTCAGTAAACAAAACAACACCATCATTTATTGAGTTCTCGCGAAAACATCATGTTTATGCACATAAAAGGAGAAACCGTTCCCAAAATAAATCTTTTTTTAATCTGAAAGTCCCCCAGACACGGAGAACAGAGCCGAGAGAATATTTTACAGCATTTTTACGACCAAACAAAATGTTTAATGGAGGGGAAATTATACACACGCTACCTTTAACAGAAAAAATGTGTTACATTTTCATTTTATGGTTCGACTCTAATGTACTGAGAGAATTGCTGATATAGACTAAACGAAAAAGTTCAATTCTGATCCTGCTGCAGCGTAACTCACAATCCACAATCGTGCATAAAGTAATAAAACCAGAGGGAAGATTAAATATCATGCTTTCACCTAATTCAGGCATCTACGATTCGAGATAAAAGACTATTGTGGAGTATATGGATGACCGACCAAAACCAAAAGAAATGTAAGTTAATTTCCTTTCATTTTCAATATTAATTGTATAATTTTCTTTCTCGAAGTCCAGTTGAAAAGCACTGGGAAGTGATACCGCCGTTTTATGTAGCTTCTAGTCATGAATAAAGACATTTATCATTATAATTGAATTGATTGAAAAAATGTATTTGCCGATTACTTATTCTCACTTAATATATAGTATCTATATATTTTGTGTTTGTGGAGATAATTTATTAATAATTGTGCTATCATACCAAGTATACCTCGTTTTTTCTGACTGCGTTGGCGGGTACCCGTTAGCAGAGATATAAGCACTTTATGAAACTCGATGGGCAGAATGACGTTTCTAATGGAAGAAAAAGACAGCTGAGAAAGTGCCAAGAGATCGGTGAAGTGTTCCACCGACTTCGTCTTCTTCTGAGGGAGTAATTGGTCACTTTCCAATCTGGAAATGAGTTAGATATGAACACATTTTTTAATGATTGTGAATAAAGTTTTTTCCACCACTTTCTTCTTCTGGCTAAACAATTGGTCGCATATAAATAAGCATGATTCTTAATGAATTTCTGTCAGGGCTGAGTGTTCTTCGAATCTATTATCATGCGTTTTTCTTGTTTTTTTTTTGTAAATGTATTATTCCAGATATCCACTTTCCTCCAGAACGAATCAATTTTCCAAAATCGCTAACAGATAACACTGGTCCCCAAAAAAATATTTTTATTTCTCTCCTTCAGATTCTATGCATGTCTTCTTATAATTTTGATATTCCTTGATAGAAATATAATATGAAAAATTATGAAACGCGTATAATTTTTCTAGAGAATATTTGAAAGGAACTCTTATTTTGCTTCAAATTTGAGTCATTTATTCAAAAATATAATAAGATATTGAATAAAATCTGTCAAAAATCATCAAAAATCGTTACGTGAATGTAAATACTTTTTCTTAGTAGTATTCAATTTGTAGATTTCTTTCTTCCCATATTTTCTGTTGGTGTTTCACGACAGATAATCCAACAAAAATCGACAAGCATTGCTTCTAACCACTTTGCGTTGTAGCGCCTCTCTATGTGCAATATATTATGGTGAAACCCTCCACCATATTCATTTCATAATGCACCAAGATTTTCGGGAAAGAAATATGAATAAAATGAATGAAAAAAATTAATTTCAAGGGACATATTTTATAACCTAAAGATGATATTTGTTTTTAAAATAAGAATTATGTTCTAATTATCTGATTTTATTTCGCTTTGTAGTTAAAAGAACAAATATTTCTTCATGTAATTCATTACTTACCAAAATATCCCGAATGAATTGAAAAATATTCACTGTACCACATTTCAACGTAGTGCAAGAAATCACAGCAATAAGTGCTGTGATGCAGACATTAATGTTAAAACACCGTCAGGTGATATCTTTTTATTCAACTTCTCTTTGTCACCATATTTTCATTAAAAGGAGGATTCTGTTGGTGTAAATATGACCTGAGTCATTGTCACGACGGACAAAATATACATAATACTGAGCTATCAACAAAAATCGTAAAAAGAAATATGTACGTGATAGCAAAAATGGGAAGCAAATCTGATCTCATGATATTTAACTTTTCTTATTCATCATATTTTCATTAAAAGGAGGATTTTTTTGGTGTAAATATGACCTGAGTTGAATAAAACATCGTTAAATCAAAAACGTTGGACAAAATGTACATAATATTGAGCTATCAACAAAAACCATTGAAAGAAATGAGTACATGATAGCAAAAAATAGAAAGCAAATCTGATCGTATGATATTCAACTTCTCTTTGTCATCATATTTTCATTGAAAGGAGGATTTTGTAGATGTAAATATGACCTAAATTGAATATCACATCATTAAATCGAAAACGTCGGACAAAATATACATAATATTGAGCTATCAACGAGAATCATTGAAAGAAATATGTACGTGATAGCAAAAATACGAAGCAAATCTGATCTTATGATAATCAACTTCTCTTTGTCATCATATTTCCATTGAAAGGAGTATTTTGTAGGTGTAAATATGACCTAAATTGAATAACACATCGTTAAATCAAAAACGTCGGAGAAAATATACATAATATTGGGCTATCAACAAAAATCATTGAAAGAAATATGTACGTGATAGCAAAAAATAGGAAGCAAATCTGATCTTATGAAATTCAACTTCTTTTTTTCACCATATTTTCATTGAAAGGAGGATTTTGTGGATGTAAATATGACCTGAATTGAATAAAACATCGTTTAATAAAAAACGTCGGACAAAATATACATCATATTGAGCTATCAACTAAAATCATAGGAGGAAATATGTAGTTGATAGCAAAAAATAGGAAGCAAATCTGATCTTATAATATTTACCTTCTCTTATTCATCATATTTTCATTAAAAGAAGGATTTTGTTGGTGTAAATATGACCTGAATTGAATAAAAACATCGTTAAATCAAAAACGTCGGACAAAATATACATAATATTGAGCTATCAACAAAAATCATTGTAAGAAATATGAACGTGATAGCAGAAAATAGAAAGCAAATCTGATCTTATAATATTTAAATTCTCTTATTCATCATATTTTCATTAAAAGAAGGATTTTGTTGGTGTAAATATGACCTGAATTGAATAAAACATCGTTAAATCAAAAACGTCGGAGAAAATATACATAATATTGAGCTATTATGAAAATCATTGAAAGAAATATGCACGTGATAGCAAAAAATGGGAAGCAAATCTGATCTTATGATATTAAACTCCTCTTATTCATCATATTTTCATTGAAAGGAGGATTTTTTAGGTGTGAATATGACCTGAATTGAATAAAACATCGTTAAATCAAAAACGTCGGACAAAATATACATAATATTGAGCTATCAAATCATTGAATGAAATTTGTACGTGATAGCAAAAAATAGAAAGCAAATCTGATCTCATAATATTTAACTTCTCTTATTCATCATATTTTTATTGAAAGGAGGGTTTTGTGTGTGTATATATGACCTGAATTGAATGAAACCTCGTTAAATCAAAAACGTCGGACAAAATATACATAATATTGAGCTATCAACAAAAATCATTGAAAGAAATATGAACGTGATAGCAAAAAATAGAAAGCAAATCTGATCTCATAATATTTAACTTCTCTTATTCATCATATTTTTATTGAAAGGAGGGTTTTGTGTGTGTAAATATGACCTGAATTGAATGAAACCTCGTTAAATCAAAAACGTCGGACAAAATATACATAATATTGAGCTATCAACAAAAATCATTGAAAGAAATATGTACGTGATAGCAAAAATAGGAAGCAAATCTGATCTTATGATAATCAACTTCTCTTTGTCATCATATTTCCATTGAAAGGAGTATTTTGTAGGTGTAAATATGACCTAAATTGAATAACACATCGTTAAATCGAAAACCTCGGACAAAATAAACATAATATTGAGCTATCAACAAAAATCATTGAAAGAAATATGTACGTGATAGCAAAAAATAGGAAGCAAATCTGATCTTATGAAATTCAACTTCTCTTTTTCACCATATTTTCATTGGAAGGAGGATTTTGTGGATGTAAATATGACCTGAATTGAATAAAACATCGTTTAATAAAAAACGTTGGACAAAATATACATCATATTGAGCTATCAACTAAAATCATCGGAGGAAATATGTAGTTGATAGCAAAAAATAGGAAGCAAATCTGATCTTATAATATTTAACTTCTCTTATTCATCATATTTTCATTAAAAGAAGGATTTTGTTGGTGTAAATATGACCTGAATTGAATAAAACATCGTTAAATCAAAAACGTCGGACAAAATATACATAATATTGAGCTATCAACAAAAATCATTGTAAGAAATATGAACGTGATAGCAGAAAATAGAAAGCAAATCTGATCTTATAATATTTAAATTCTCTTATTCATCATATTTTCATTAAAAGAAGGATTTTGTTGGTGTAAATATGACCTGAATTGAATAAAACATCGTTAAATCAAAAACGTCGGAGAAAATATACATAATATTGAGCTATTATGAAAATCATTGAAAGAAATATGCACGTGATAGCAGAAAATGGGAAGCAAATCTGATCTTATGATATTAAACTCCTCTTATTCATCATATTTTCATTGAAAGGAGGATTTTTTAGGTGTGAATATGACCTGAATTGAATAAAACATCGTTAAATCAAAAACGTCGGACAAAATATACATAATATTGAGCTATCAACAAAAATCATTGTAAGAAATATGAACGTGATAGCAGAAAATAGAAAGCAAATCTGATCTTATAATATTTAAATTCTCTTATTCATCATATTTTCATTAAAAGAAGGATTTTGTTGGTGTAAATATGACCTGAATTGAATAAAACATCGTTAAATCAAAAACGTCGGAGAAAATATACATAATATTGAGCTATTATGAAAATCATTGAAAGAAATATGCACGTGATAGCAAAAAATGGAAAGCAAATCTGATCTTATGATATTTAACTCCTCTTATTCATCATATTTTCATTGAAAGGAGGATTTTTTAGGTGTGAATATGACCTGAATTGAATAAAACATCGTTAAATCAAAAACGTCGGACAAAATATACATAATATTGAGCTATCAAATCATTGAATGAAATTTGTACGTGATAGCAAAAAATAGAAAGCAAATCTGATCTCATAATATTTAACTTCTCTTATTCATCATATTTTTATTGAAAGGAGGGTTTTGTGTGTGTAAATATGACCTGAATTGAATGAAACCTCGTTAAATCAAAAACGTCGGACAAAATATACATAATATTGAGCTATCAACAAAAATCATTGAAAGAAATATGAACGTGATAGCAAAAAATAGAAAGCAAATCTGATCTCATAATATTTAACTTCTCTTATTCATCATATTTTTATTGAAAGGAGGGTTTTGTGTGTGTAAATATGACCTGAATTGAATGAAACCTCGTTAAATCAAAAACGTCGGACAAAATATACATAATATTGAGCTATCAACAAAAATCATTGAAAGAAATATGTACGTGATAGCAAAAATAGGAAGCAAATCTGATCTTATGATAATCAACTTCTCTTTGTCATCATATTTCCATTGAAAGGAGTATTTTGTAGGTGTAAATATGACCTATATTGAATAACACATCGTTAAATCGAAAACCTCGGACAAAATAAACATAATATTGAGCTATCAACAAAAATCATTGAAAGAAATATGTACGTGATAGCAAAAAATAGGAAGCAAATCTGATCTTATGAAATTCAACTTCTCTTTTTCACCATATTTTCATTGAAAGGAGGATTTTGTGGATGTTAATATGACCTGAATTGAATAAAACATCGTTTAATAAAAAACGTCGGACAAAATATACATCATATTGAGCTATCAACTAAAATCATCGGAGGAAATATGTAGTTGATAGCAAAAAATAGGAAGCAAATCTGATCTTATAATATTCAACTTCTCTTATTCATCATATTTTCATTAAAAGAAGGATTTTGTTGGTGTAAATATGACCTGAATTGAATAAAACATCGTTAAATCAAAAACGTCGGACAAAATATACATAATATTGAGCTATCAACAAAAATCATTGTAAGAAATATGAACGTGATAGCAGAAAATAGAAAGCAAATCTGATCTTATAATATTTAAATTCTCTTATTCATCATATTTTCATTAAAAGAAGGATTTTGTTGGTGTAAATATGACCTGAATTGAATAAAACATCGTTAAATCAAAAACGTCGGAGAAAATATACATAATATTGAGCTATTATGAAAATCATTGAAAGAAATATGCACGTGATAGCAAAAAATGGAAGCAAATCTGATCTTATGATATTTAACTCCTCTTATTCATCATATTTTCATTGAAAGGAGGATTTTTTAGGTGTGAATATGACCTGAATTGAATAAAACATCGTTAAATCAAAAACGTCGGACAAAATATACATAATATTGAGCTATCAAATCATTGAATGAAATTTGTACGTGATAGCAAAAAATAGAAAGCAAATCTGATCTCATAATATTTAACTTCTCTTATTCATCATATTTTTATTGAAAGGAGGGTTTTGTGTGTGTAAATATGACCTGAATTGAATGAAACCTCGTTAAATCAAAAACGTCGGACAAAATATACATAATATTGAGCTATCAACAAAAATCATTGAAAGAAATATGAACGTGATAGCAAAAAATAGAAAGCAAATCTGATCTCATAATATTTAACTTCTCTTATTCATCATATTTTTATTGAAAGGAGGGTTTTGTGTGTGTAAATATGACCTGAATTGAATGAAACCTCGTTAAATCAAAAACGTCGGACAAAATATACATAATATTGAGCTATCAACAAAAATCATTGAAAGAAATATGTACGTGATAGCAAAAATAGGAAGCAAATCTGATCTTATGATAATCAACTTCTCTTTGTCATCATATTTCCATTGAAAGGAGTATTTTGTAGGTGTAAATATGACCTATATTGAATAACACATCGTTAAATCGAAAACCTCGGACAAAATAAACATAATATTGAGCTATCAACAAAAATCATTGAAAGAAATATGTACGTGATAGCAAAAAATAGGAAGCAAATCTGATCTTATGAAATTCAACTTCTCTTTTTCACCATATTTTCATTGAAAGGAGGGTTTTGTGGATGTTAATATGACCTGAATTGAATAAAACATCGTTTAATAAAAAACGTCGGACAAAATATACATCATATTGAGCTATCAACTAAAATCATCGGAGGAAATATGTAGTTGATAGCAAAAAATAGGAAGCAAATCTGATCTTATAATATTCAACTTCTCTTATTCATCATATTTTCATTAAAAGAAGGATTTTGTTGGTGTAAATATGACCTGAATTGAATAAAACATCGTTAAATCAAAAACGTCGGACAAAATATACATAATATTGAGCTATCAACAAAAATCATTGTAAGAAATATGAACGTGATAGCAGAAAATAGAAAGCAAATCTGATCTTATAATATTTAAATTCTCTTATTCATCATATTTTCATTAAAAGAAGGATTTTGTTGGTGTAAATATGACCTGAATTGAATAAAACATCGTTAAATCAAAAACGTCGGAGAAAATATACATAATATTGAGCTATTATGAAAATCATTGAAAGAAATATGCACGTGATAGCAAAAAATGGAAGCAAATCTGATCTTATGATATTTAACTCCTCTTATTCATCATATTTTCATTGAAAGGAGGATTTTTTAGGTGTGAATATGACCTGAATTGAATAAAACATCGTTAAATCAAAAACGTCGGACAAAATATACATAATATTGAGCTATCAAATCATTGAATGAAATTTGTACGTGATAGCAAAAAATAGAAAGCAAATCTGATCTCATAATATTTAACTTCTCTTATTCATCATATTTTTATTGAAAGGAGGGTTTTGTGTGTGTAAATATGACCTGAATTGAATGAAACCTCGTTAAATCAAAAACGTCGGACAAAATATACATAATATTGAGCTATCAACAAAAATCATTGAAAGAAATATGAACGTGATAGCAAAAAATAGAAAGCAAATCTGATCTTATAATATTTAACTTCTCTTATTCATCATATTTTCATAAAAAGAAAATTTTTTTGGTGTAAATATGACCTGAATTGAATAAAACATCGTTAAATCAAAAACGTCGGACAAAATATACATAATATTGAGCTATTATGAAAATCATTGAAAGAAATATGCACGTGATAGCAAAAAATGGGAAGCAAATCTGATCTTATGATATTTAACTCCTCTTATTCATCATATTTTCATTGAAAGGAGGATTTTTTAGGTGTGAATATGACCTGAATTGAATAAAACATCGTTAAATCAAAAACGTCGGACAAAATATACATAATATTGAGCTATCAACAAAAATCATTGAAAGAAATATGAACGTGATAGCAAAAAAAAGGAAGCAAATCTGATCTTATGATATTCAACTTCTCTTATTCATCGTATTCTCATTAAAAGGAGGATTCTGTTGCAGACCAGTGTAATCAATGATGAAGAATCTGATTTTCCAGGTTCATTTCATCAGTTGCCAAGCAAAGGGAAAACGAGTGAAAAAATGCGTTCCTGCCAAACACATCACTCTACTAATTACTTTTTCAGCAGTGGCCGACTCCAAATGTGTTTTTCATGGAACATCCTATTTGGGCATCTGGCGTTCCCATTGATCGACGCAGGAGAACAGTCGAATGAATTATTCGATACGAACGTGAGTCGCCATCGCATTAAATAATAATGATAATGACGGTCTCCGTGAACGATTCAATTGAACTTCGCGGTCGAAATTGTTATTGATTTCTCTTAATTGCCGTTCGAAAATTCAATCTGTAGTCGAACATAAATACCGAATGCATAATATAATGCTGAACGCATCGAGTCGGTGTTGAAAATATGTCACGGCAATTTCGAATTGAAAGAGGCACATAGAGAGAGCGAAAGAGAAAGAGGAGGGGAGAGAAAGAGAAACTTTTTTTGCTATGAACTAGATATTCAATCGAGTCAAGTTCAAAACAAAATATAGTCCTTGAGAAAAATTAAATTGATATTCCTTGGTCTAGTATCAGAATTGCAGTCTTCAGGAAAATGTGTTTGAACTGAAAAGTATACATATAATAAAGAAAATCTACTTATGCAGTAAGTGAAAAAGATACTCCGCATGCCATAGTGGTATATGACGTAACGAGAAGGATAAGTAGCTTATGTAACTAGTTGCGTATTGTTCTTCTTCTACTTCAACCATGTAATCCGGTCAATCGAGGATACAGGAAGTTACACCATGCTGAAAATCAGTAAAATTGTTCAAAATATACTTATAAATGAAATTTTGGAATTCATCAACATACTATAGTATGGAAAAAAGTGTATTCGAGGTCAAGGTCAAAAAATTACTTTTTCGCGATTTTCAAGAAGACGGTGAGTTCGTTCATTAAAATAACTCAGACAAATATTGTAGAACATAAAATAATCAAAGGTAATTCGGCAAAAGTATGAAAACAAACCGATTCATAAAATCACGAGTCCGTAGGACGAGTGAATTTATCTAATTCGGTTTGTTTGAATGCTTTTGCCTCAAAATAAAAAAGTTTGAGTGTTTCGAAAATGAAAATTCATCTTATTAAATTTGAAGAACGAGTTGTATTTGGACAGATTATTTTTTGAACAAATAGAAGGGAGAACAATTTAATTGATCAGTATTTCATTTACATAAGAAGGAAAGGAGAATATGTGAAAATTTTACAAATTTAAAATGTCAAACAACGATGTATGCCTTCTATGATCCAGAAGAGATATGATGCTTACGCAGTGCATATGATAATGCTTGCTGACGATACTAAGAGATGGTGTCACACCTCTCATTGTACAAGGTTGATAATTGAAAATTTGTTATGAAATGAAAATCGCGCCAGAAGGAACATAAAATCATTCGTTATGTCGTTGTATCAAAAACTTCATACAAAGGTTTCTTCTCATACCACAAAAAATGAATTGTATTTAATAAAAACTAATTGTACGCCATCTTCATTTGAGTTCAGGAAACCTTAAATATTTGAATCGGTCCTTCGCTATATCTGTCGTAAAGTTGGGGTTATGAGCTATTTACGTATTCGAGTGTTCATTGAAATGTGTTGTTTATGTTATTATTATGCTGAAAAGTGAATGACTATCAATAATAATGTAACTCTTCATTCATGATAATTTATATAAATATGAGCCAGTTCAATAGAATCGACGCGGTAAACCTTATAGTTTTGACAGTTCAAAGGTAAACAACATTTTATCCAGGACCAGGCAGTTTTATCAGTATAATACCGAATGATTGGCCAGAATCACCATAGAATAACCCGCTACTATTGGTTGAAATGCCAAAAAAGTCACATGTTGACAAGTGAAAAAAATAATCGCTGCTAAACTATGTATTGAGGGATAGATTCTACAAAAAACGTATCGATGATTTTTTCCTTGCGAGCCACCATTTCTGAGATATTACAATCAAAAAAGTTGGAAAAGTTGTAATCGTCATAATATGCACGCGTTTCCAAGCCACCTATGTGGTAGTGTACTTGGCACGTTTTTTTAGCGTGGTTTCCCCAGTAGGCCTATACCACGAGCAGAATACGGTTTGAATATCTTCGCGAATGATTACTGCTGCTGCGTCTACGATTCTGAATCGTTCTTCTTTTTATTTTTATTTTTTTTTTTGTTCCGGACTTGATTCAAAATATTATGATGATTATCTACTAAGCATATAAATGTTGATGAACATGATTTCTCAGTGATAATAAGTTTATCACCATACTTCAATTTTAGTCGTACCTTATTCGTTCTTTAATCTAAAGTCGTAGTTTCGCAAACATCTCTCAAATCCTTCAAAGTGAACTGACAATAATCGCTATTTTCCGTAGAAGTAAATATTTCCTCCATTGCCACATTCGTAGCTTCGTCTTTAGGACGACTCATTCTAGCTCCAGTGGCAGGTTTCAAGAAAGAAAGATAGCAATCCTGATGATACTCAGCTTCAGCAGAAACTGAATCAAATTAGCTATTTTCGGAATTGAATCTTTAAATTTCTTTACTTATTCGACGGCGAACATTCGAACATTTTCTTCTCTCATAGTCTTCATACAATTCCTGGCAACAAAATAAGCATGATTTTTTGAAACAAAAAGCTGATTCACTGACACGTGATCTAGTACGAAGAGGACTTGCTGCGGATGTACTAGCTTCTTGTTCTTGGCGTTGTCTTTTATTTCCTGTAACAATAGAAGACTTTCGAGTATAATTTCTACAACATTTTTTATTATTGGTCACAGATTTTTTATTTTAAGATATTCCGAAAACTCATCCGCTTTTTCGATACTTGCATTGATTAATGTCTCCATACCAAGTTCAACAATAACAACCTCACCTTCAGTTGAAAGTTTAACGCTATTTCGTTTATTATAGAGGGTATAAAACCCTAGCCATGCACACAAATGAACAGGGGACAACAAGGTTACACTTTTGTATAAATGAAGGGACTAGATTTCATTTTACTTGTTATTCCATTAGTTATAACTTATTTATATATTATATTTCAAGTATAAGTTAAAATGACCGACAGAAAAATATTTCAGCAGATATTAAAACTCTAGAGATGTGTATAAGTGGCGTAGTCATGCATATTATGACGACTACAACTTTGACAACTTTTTGGATCGTAATATCTCAGAAATGGTGGCTCGTAACAAATAATTTATCGACACGTTTTTTGTAGATAATTCAATGATCTTCAATTTTTGTTTGAAATATTTTTATGATAAAACTTACCGTTTTCCTGAAAATTGCGAAAAACTCACATTTTTACATTTGACATTGAATAATTTTTTGTCCAAACAATGGAATGGTGAGGAATTTCAAAATTTCATTAATAATTATATTTTGCATAATTATATTGATTTTCAGCTTGGTGTGATTTTCCGTTTCATTGCTCTTATTATTTGGCCTAATATGACCGGATTAATGCTTCTGAATCACAAATTTCTCCGTTATCCATCATTTTCAATGATCAAGGAGACACTGGATGACAGCCACTAGGTGAAATAATTGCTTGCTTCATGGATATAACTAGATAGAAATCCACAAATTTTCAAACACAGATTTCCTAGGCATATCATTTTCAATTCAATTTCACAAAAAATTTGAACCGAAAATTCGCGGAATATAAAAAGCTGCCGATATTAATTTGGAATACATGTGTATTCTAAAAGAGCCATAACTTACCAGCTTTCAAATCCGTGAATTGGATAAAATATTTGTTTCACCTTCATCTAACAAACATCACTTCAAATAGCGAAATATGAGTGCAACTTTCCGAATCGTTGCAGAAAAATCACAGAAATCCAGCCCTATATACAGAGCAAGTGAAGATAACTACACGTACCTTCTCAACATCGTACGAATATGGTCGGGTGATAACCCGAAGACGATTGCGGATACCAGCAATCGAAACGTCGTGAGTACACTCAACTTGAAACTTGGTTTCAACATATATTCATACTATTTCGTTTATTCCTTTATTCAAATTTCTTGACTAATATTTCACCCTCGATATCTCAATTTTCTTGTCTTTATTTTCAGTTTTTTGGCTAATATTTCATGTTCGATATTTCAATTTTCTTTGTCACAAAATTATTTTCATCGATCAATCATCAATCTTTTGATCTTACTTTCGACCAAAAAATGTCAACCTTTTGTTTCGATTTGATTACCTTATTTCATTTGTATATCTATCCTTTCGTTTTCAGCAACAGGTTTCATTAGAGTTAATCATATAGACAATGGAAGTCCGAATCATTACCATTCAGCAGGGAATATTGTCAACCACATTCAATAAAACGTTGAAATCACTGTTACTGCTCAGATTGTATACCAAGCATAGAGGTTTTAATTTCCATTATTCGATTCGGAAAAGAAGTAAAATAATTCATCAAACTCCATTCTACCCAAAAAAACATCCCAAAGTTCTCAATATTGAAATAATAGAATGTTTAGAACACCCAGCAATAATTATTCATCAACCATACGGTTTCTGTCACCAAATGGCAACAGCCACATGATATTAGTTTCTCAAATCTGAATGTACAATTGTGACGTGTTCCTAGTATTTTTATTGAATTCTCATTAGAAGGCAACGGGTATACATCACCGCGACAATACCTTCTAAACAATACCTTCCTCAAGCAAAACCTAATTTTTCCAATTCTTGCTAATTACCGTTTTATTGTCGTCAATTGTCTCATCCTTTTTACCTGTATCTCAAGACCTATCGAACTACTCCTACTCAGATCAAAGGAATGGCCCGTGTATTCTATTACAGAGGCATGTGTCACAATGTAATGAATAAACAATAATAATAAAATAATGTACAAGAATCCATACCTGTCATCATTCAGTTCACCAATGTTCTCTGAGCATCACAGTTGTTTTCGTATATAATAATCTATAGCCTCAATGATAAGAGAAGTAACCGGTACACCGAAAGTGAGCCGTACTGTATGTCCTGAATTGATAATGAGTGTTCCAGTGAATTGAGAATATTTTTGTAATCTCCCCAACTGGATTAACAGGAAACATACCCTTCTGACCCACTATAACGCAAAATATTGGCCAACAACACCAAAAATTCCCTAAACATCCCTCAGAGGCCCCGGGCACGTTTCCCATCTCAAAAAAACGAATCAGATTTCAACAAACCAGCGCCCTGGGTGAAATATAATTTGGCTGCGAAATTTTTCTGTGAATATTTCATTAGAATGCGAATTAGAATCACAAATACAGTCTATTCGAAACTCGCAGTAGCAGCAAATCGAATCAGTCGAAAGTTTATTAAATGAGCACCTGTTATTCCTGGTTTGCGCATATTTTGCCAACAAAAAATTTCAATGTAAATTCCCTGTCCGGGCCCAATTCTTTCTGACGAGTATTCTTGCTGCGAATGGAGTTGAAGGATAATTCGAATTGAATTACGGGGTTGTTGTTCCGGTTGGATCTTGTTTATAAAGTTCGTGGAATAACTTCAAATCCTATAAAAAAAATATCCACCTCGGAATATAATTATGACACAAAACTCAAAGCATCATCATTTCAACTTCGACATTTCGAATTATCAAGTCATCAGTTCCTCAAGTCATCGTATTGATCAAATTTCCATATTTCAAAATCACATTGAGGGATATCATGAAATCGATTGAAGCTCCCTCGGCTGGAAAAATAAGAAGGATCTTAGTTATTTTTGTGGAAGAATGAAATTTCAGAAATTAGTTTCTTCTCCTCCGAACCAAAAAAAAAATTATAACTTTTATGGAAGTCTCGGCATAGAACTAGTCGCGTATATGCCCAGCAATCTCTGTGAAATAAAGTAAGATGAAAAAACACCTATTATATTTCTTCACTGTGTTGAAATGTTTCCCTAGTAGGTGTTTTTTCTTTCGCCAAGATCTCGTTTCAGTGGAAAAAAAGATAAATTACGGAAAACATTCACCAGAGACTCCAGACGATTCCAAAATATTCAACTCGTGAGAAGCCTGCCATCAGTTCCAATTGAAATTTTGGTGGCATTCATTCTGCTTCAGTTCAAAGTTCCTGCATGAGGGACCTATTGCATAGCGAAACACGTGTTGCGGTTTAGTAAACCCAAATATGTGAAAATCTTGCAGGCAAGTGTATATTATTTATTTAATATAGATTTTCATCAAGTAACGACCACTTTCATTGAGTTTTATCACGGATTTTTCTCTCCTATAAAGATTTTTGGAAAATCTGTCATAGATGTTGATGACTTTCAGTTACTGAGAAGGAAAAACTAGCGTGTAACACCATTCGAAACAACTTCAGACACATCACTAATATTCTCAAATAAGATTTGGAGGAGAACATGCTTCGAGTGGTCTAAGGAAATTCTGAGCTGAGATAATTCCACATCAAACTCAACAATTCTGGTTTTCGATGTTCTCCACCTTCGATTAACGCAATTGATGTATGTTCCTCTTAGGATAATCCCATAAATCTGAGTTAAAGGGGAATAGAATCCGAATACTGTTTCTCGAAACCATTGCGAGTATGACAATAATATTATTTATATACTGTTTGAATGTTATTATTTTGTGGTGGATCAATATTTGTTTCGTAGTTTTTTGGGTTTGAAACCTACCACAATCTGAAAAAATGAGAAATAATGTTGGAATCTATACAAGTGTAGAAACAAGAACCAACAATAAAATTCACATTAGAAACAGAAAATAACAATGAACTTCCATTTCTAGATGTAATGACAAAGAAATCGACACGCCATGTAGATACATGTGTATATCGAAAGAAAACACATAACAACAGATATCTTAACTACATCTCAAACCACTACACAAGTGTCAAGAAAGGTATAGTGAAATGCCTTCATGATAGAACAAAAATTGTATGCAACTCACAAGAAAAAGTCCATGATGAGACTTCAAAAAATCAGTATTGAAAGAAAATGGATATCCAGAAAAATTCATAGAAAAAACTTTGACAGAAATTGAAAATCCAAACACAGTGAACCGAATCCGAACACTGAAGACATACAATATACACAAAATACACAACCCATATCAAACATTATACCTTATGTCCCTCGTTTGTCTGAAAAAATAAAACGGATCGGCAATAGGTATAATGTTAGAACAACATTCGAAACAACAAATACTTTGAGATCAATACTCACACTTACCAAACCAAATAACACAATAGAAAACACAAAAAATTGTATTTATCAAATTCCTTGTTCAAGCGGTCAAAATTATATCGGTGAAACATCTCGACCATTGAAAGTGCGAGAGAGTGAACACAAGATCTACATCAGGAACAGACATGTGTGTTTCTAAATTATCAGAACACATTTTTACTGCCGATGGAGACGTCACAGTAGAATGGAACGACACTAAAATTATTACGAAAGAAAGCAATAGCAAGAAACAAATATTGAAGTAATCTGCTTTCATCATGCTGTCTGGTGAAGAATGCATATCTATGAGTTCCCTTGATATGGATCGCGGATGGTTACCCCTCTTGAAGAACAAAATGTTATGTCAAATTTGGAATAATTTGACAAATGTCAATTACGAAAATTGTCTACACGAGATATTTGCATTTGAAAAGGAATTTGCCTATAAGTTTCGAGAACGGAAGCGGATTTAGTTTCCGAAACGTTAACGATAAGTATTTCCATATATACCTGTATATATATATATATATATATATATATATATATATATATATATATATATATATATATATATATATATATATATATATATATATATATATATATATATATTATTTCTTACTATTTTTTGGATTTCAAAATTTGAGTTATAGGAGAAGTTGCTGACTAATTGAACTTGTTCTATACAGAATGAACTGTTTTTCAATAGACGCAGCAACTTTTTGGGGTAGATTGAAAATCTGCCCTTCTACACTTGTATAGATTCCAATATTAATTCTTATTTTTTAGATTGTGATAGGTTACAAACCCAGAAAACTACGGAACAATTATTTATATATAACTTCACCTTAGTTTAAATGTTTTGTCTTTGATAACAATCATCCTACAGCCATTTCTTCCATCAACCAGTATCAGCCAAACACAAACACGTCAATGGCTAGATGAGGACGTCCTCCAAAGTTGTTGAAAGACTGTCTTTTTGTGGGGATATCTTCTAGAACTTATACAGGAGAAACCTGTGACATGATTACAACTCTTTTACGTTTCATATCCTCGTCTTTTTTGTTAAACGACACGTGTATTAAGTAAATTCTGGAACACACGGTATAATTGGAATTTCTCTTCATCAGTTGATTCATGTTGAATCTCATCAAGTTTATGGAAGTCGGAAGCTACGTGAAGTCAACTTGAGTACCAACGTTTTCCCTTGAACACACAAGCTTACTAACTCTAATAGGAAATGAAGATCATACGTTGATCATGTCTAAACTTGATGAAACACTGTCTGGGGAGGATTCAAATCTTCGTACAAGATCCTCATACATGCATATTCATGTAACTGTCACGTGAGAGCATAGTGGGTACACAAATTATAAATTTCCTGTGATTAATATTCACACAACTTGGTGATGCCGTAATCGGGGATATATTCCATTACTAGGTTACTGTGATCCCAGAGTCAATCTTGGGATGGGTATACTCAATCAGATCGGATTAATGTACCACAAAATAGAAAAAATTGGTGATTATTATTGAATACATTCAAGTGAACGTATAGTCTTTCGAGAAAGTTGCTGCTCTTATTAAACTAAATCAGTCATCTCTCACATTCTAGATATCCAATTTGTTTTTTTTTTCACGACCGAAATATCTATATCTGGTAAATACTGTGTGAATGTTTTATGAGAAGATAGAAATGTTCCTTTCCTAAATAATTTTTTTAAATTAAATTGATTTTTTTTAAATTTGTATCGTGATTAAATTTTTTGACAGTTTATAAATTTTATAAAAGGCTCCAATGAGGAGGCAGACTAGCTTTCGAAACGTCGCAAAGGGATTTGATTTGCAAATTTATACAAAAAACAATACTTCCACTGACAAATTAGTCAGAAATGGATTTCTGAATATATATTGTATTTTGGAGGGGCAAAATCTTTCTATCATCCCCCTAGATAAGAAATTCCATTCTTTGACTGATCAGTGAAAAGTAGGAAAGAGGCATGGCAGGTATCTAGTAATAAGACTATCAATTGAGTTTGAGAAAAAAAATGATATTTAGGGAAGTATTTGTTTTTGACAGCCCATCAACACACTGTGCAGGAAATGAAGACTGTCTCGAATGAACTATTCGAAATAGACTAATAAATTGTATAAATGAACTCATAGAGTAGAAAAATCAAGCAGAGGGTACAATCTTCCACGATCGCTCTGTAGAGCTAACTTCAGCTTAACATTAATTTCTGTGGATACTTTTTGAAGAGCTGCCGAACTTGGTCAGGCTCTGTTAGTACTCGTGCTGAAATTTGTATGTTGCATGTAACATTGGAAAACGTATCTTTCTTATTATCAGGTTCATATTACATAAAAAACCTTGCAATATTCAAAACCGAAAGTGAATTGAAGGAATTCAACAATTCAGCTGTTTAGTTCACAAACGACATCTGAAAGAGAGAAACTGAACAGATTAAGGTCCCAAAAAAATTGTAACAGCGATCACTCGTCAAGTCAACTTGAAGAGACTCTAGGTTCGATAAATTGCAGTAACTCAGAAATGTATTGAATAATATTTTTACTCTTGTCGGTTACACAGTCTTACAGCAAATATATACCTAATTAATGAATGTCCTAACTCGTTACTGAACGTTTTCTGGGGTTTGGGTATGTATAAATTCGAAATAAGGCAGGTACAGACTCACGTGTCCCTCGGTGCGAGCTCGATTACTGCTTCCTGCTTCCTGGATCTCAGCTACTGTGCACAGTTTTACACCTTCCAGCAATTAACACAATCTCAACGTCTGGTAATTCGTTAGCACTCTCATCTAACGCAAAAATGCAACATATAAATGGCCTCACCCAAGCCACGCTACTTTTCTAACCTAACGCCGGTCAAGCCTGCCCGCCATTCTGTCGTCTGTCTCATAGTCCACGTTCAGTTGTCTCACCCCACTCCGCGCACTCTGTCTTTACACATAGGCGTGCTACATATTTATTATATCGGGCTATACCTCTTCACTACCCCCCATTAAAATTATGCAGTTATACAAGTAATTTTAATTACCCAATTTCAAACATTAAATAAACTAAACAACTTCTATATAGCTAACAACTACAAGAACCATCCAGACTTGTGACTAATAACAATTAACCTCTAATCTAATCTACGTATTCTGTTTACAAGAGCTCGACATTTTGTTTGAACTGCTTGAGGTTGATTATGTTTTGGCATCCCAAGACATTTCCCTCAAGATCACCTATCAAATACGCGTTCGGGCCTCTAATACTCAAGATTTTATACGGCCCTTCATAAAGTAGGAAGAATTTCTTGATTTCGGATTTTTCCGCAGACGATAAAGGATGTGTTCTTACTAGTACTAAGTCTCCTTCTTTGAAAGAAATTCCTGAAACTTCGCATTTATTTCTTTTCTTCTCCCGTTTAGTAATCATTTTCTCGTATGACAATTCCCATACCCTTTTCATATCATTGGAATCCTGAAATTCTTGGACTGGGAATTCTAAAATATCACGAATATTATTTTTTTCAAATTTACCAAATTGTAGAAAACACGGAGGATAAGCCGTAACTGAGTGTACCACTCCATTCAAGCAATGCTCTACTTCTTTTATATGATACGCCCAAGCTGTGTGTTTTTGATAGCAAAAAGTTCTTAACAACCTATCAATTTCCCGGTTAGCCCTTTCTGTCATATTTCCTTGTGGAAAATATAATGAAGTAAGAAGTTTTACCGTAACACCCAATTTATCTAATTTATCCAAATAAACCTGAGCATGGAATTGCGTACCATTATCGCTCAAAATCGCGTCAGGCTTACCTACTGTTATAAAATAATCTTTAGTGATTCGATTCAATATGGCTGAGGCGCTAGCTTTTTTCAGAGCATACAATTTTGTAAATCTAGAAAATGAATCTATTACCACCAGTAGTTGAGTTGCACCAAAACGAGACGATGGTAACGGTCCCATCAGATCTATACAAACTAATTTTCCTGGTTTGTCCGTAATTACCGTGTTGATCGTGCCCACAACCCTCTTACCTATTTTGGTTTTCTGACACAACTCACATGTACTTACAACCTTGTTTATTTGATTTTTCATTTTACACCAGAAGAACTCCCTTTTCATGTGTTGATATGTTTTTCTTCCCCCAAAATGTCCAATATCGCTATGTTGCTGCATAATCGTACTAAGCACGCGACATCTAGGTACACATACTTTATAGCCTGGATTATTCTGATCACCCCTTTTGAAAAGGATATTTTTGTACAATATAAACCATTTATGATTCTTTTTGCCTTTTTCGCAAAGTTGCCCCCCTTTTTCTAGACTTTCTCTAATTTTTCCGAAATAGTCGTCTCCTATTTGATCCTCCTCTAATCCCTTCAATTCTTCCTTCAATTTATCAAACTCAACAGTTTTTTTCAACATAAAAATATCAATTTCTCCTACATGTGGTTCGACTTTTATTTGTTGTAGAGGATTTCGCGATAAAAAGTCCGCCGTAACATTTTCCGTTCCTTTACAATATTGAATCAAAAAATTGTATTCTTGCATGAACAGTGTCTATCTTGACAGCCTGGCCGAACCCAATTTACACTGCATGAAAAACGATAACGCTTTATGGTCAGTTATAACAATTACCTCCCGTCCAAGAACTAGAGTACGCCACAGTCGCAGCGCGAAAATAATCGCAAGTGCCTCTTTCTCTGTCACTGTATAGTTCAACTCAGACCCTTTTAATGTTCTACTCGTATACCCTATCACTTTCCTTTGATCCGTTTCGTCTTTTTGAAACAGACATGCCCCAATACCAAATCCCGAACTATCTGCCTGCACATAAAACGTTTTCTCCAATTCCGGGTGCCACATCATTGTTACATATATATATGATTCTTTTATTTTTTCGAATGCAACCTGTTCCACATCACTCCAATTCCAAGTTACTCCTTTTTTTAATAGACGGATGAGCGGTACCGTTAAATTTGCAAATCCCTCACAGAAACGTCGATCATAATTGACAAACCCTAGAAAACTTTTCAATTCTCGGACATTCCTGGGACGTTGTAATTTTTTAATAGCTTGAATCCTACTCGGATCGACTTCAATACCGTCCGCTGATATAATGTGTCCTAAAAATACTACCTGTTTCCTACCAAACTTTGACTTCCTCAATTTCAAGGTGAGATTACATCCTTTGAGTTTTTCAAAAACTTGTCGTAAATGCTCTAAATGTTGTTTTACATTTTCTGAAAAAATGCACAAATCATCAACGTATATTAATGTGAAACTATCGAACTCCGTCCCCAATACTTTACGTATACATTTACAAAACGACGATATAGATGTTGATAACCCGAACGGTAAAACTCTGAAACAATATGTATTATTTTCGAAACTAAAACCCGTAAATTCCTGATCCTTTTCCGCGATCGGAACCTGCCAATACCCTGCTGTCAGATCTACAGTACTGATAATTTGTCCTTTCTTGAATCTAACTAAAAGTTCCTCCGGTGTTGGTGGCATAGTATGCTCCATTACCATTCTCGAATTTAAAAACCTAGCATCTAAGCAGATTCGAACCGAGTGGTCTTTTTTAAAGACAGTTACAAGAGGAGACACATATTCCGTTGAACACTCTCTTATTATCCCTAGTTCAATCATTTCATAAATTTGTTTCCGCACTTCCTCTCTATATGCTAAGGGAACTGGGTATGATTTTTTGAAATAAGGTGTTTCGTCGCGCATTTTAATTTCGTGTTCATATATATTTGTTCTACCCGGATCTTCAGAAAAAACCATGTGATAATTAGCGAGTAACTCCAATAAATTATCTTTCTCTCGTTCATTGAATGTTTCTGCCAAATCGGCCGCCTGCCTCCGTTCCGCTTCCGTATATTCATGGCGTTTCCTTGTCTCCATTCCTCCCAATAAATTTACGGAGATACTCTCATCTGTAACCGCCCTCGCTTCTACTTTAAATACAACTGTACCCCCCGGTAAACGTAGCTCCATATTATCAAAGTTCAACATAACTTTATTTTTCATCAGCCAGTCGCACCCTAGAATCACATCTCTATTCAATCCCGGTACTACTATACATATAACTTCGAAAATTAACCCCCCAAAATCGATTGATAAATACACTTGCTCGTTAACTTTCACTCTCTTTCTGCCTACAGCCACTGAAATACCTACATTACAGACTGGTAGTGATAATAGTTTTTCGTCCCGTTCTCTAATCATTTTGACAAATGTTTCGGAAATTGCCGAAATTTGACTTCCCGAATCTATTAATATTTCCAATACGAAGTCGTGTATTTTAGCTACTACTACAGGTGAAACAAACTTTTTATTTTCCTCGTCCTCATTATCACTTAATAGTTCTTCCCCTTCCAGACAAACTTTATTCAATATACTTATTTCTCTCTCCCGTTCGCTACGCTCCTGTCTTTCATTATTACTTCCCGCATTATTGAATCGACCTGTCCCTACCTGTCTATCATCTGTTAAATTTCGACGCTCTGTTAGATTTTCCCTCGGATTTTCAATTGTACGCCTCTGTCCCCTATTAAAGTTTCTGTCGCGACCTTCAAAACGCCAATTTCGTTCTACTACATTATCATTTCTTCCACCGCGGTTCGTTATTTGTGTTACACCCCCCGCTTCATATGTTTCATCAATCTTTATCAAATATTTTTCCAGATCGTCTATATTCTTTACCCCATTGAGTACTATTCCTCTCTGAATATCCATATCAAAATGCTTCCCTAAATATTCCACTAGGTTATCCTCCGGAATTTTCTCAGACAAATAAGCCGCTTTATTACACAATTTAAGCATATACTCGGCTCGACTTCCGTTTTTATATTGCCCGTATTTAATTTCGTAAAACAGGTCTCTTTGATGTTCAGAATTCCAATACCTATTCTCAAACATTTCCTCGAATCTTTCGAAATTCACAAACACATCCTCCTTCGCTGTGGCCCAATCCGAAGCCGTCCCTTTTAACCCATTCATCGCTAGCCCCACTTTAGCACTTTCCGGTACTTTTGCCTCTTCCAGATTTGTTTTCAACTTTTTCAAAAATAATATCGGATGAATGTTTCCGTTTGGTTCGAACATTAGCGTAGTACCCCCCAGATCTTTATAAATAGCGAAATACTGTCTACTATTCTCATTACTTACTAAATTACTATTCAGTTGTTGATTTGACTGAACTCGCTCGTTTTCATCAGACGTTCGTTCATTTACCGTATTTCCGGGGCTTTGGGATGCCAACAACGCGTCCCTCAAAGCAGTTTGATTCTCTTTCACTGATATAGTTAATTGCGCAATATTTTTTTGCATCTCAATCATTCCTTGTGATAATAACTGAATCAATCCACTAGCATGTGTTTCCTCCGACATTTCTTGCTATTCTAAATTACTATTACTAGTATCTAGCCCTTGTTTTTCAGCTTTATTTTTCGGTTTTCCGACCATTCTTATTTCTAACCAAATATTTTTTTCGTTACTACAATTTGCCCCACGTTGGGCGCCAAATGAAGAGACTCTAGGTTCGATAAATTGCAGTAACTCAGAAATGTATTGAATAATATTTTTACTCTTGTCGGTTACACAGTCTTACAGCAAATATATACCTAATTAATGAATGTCCTAACTCGTTACTGAACGTTTTCTGGGGTTTGGGTATGTATAAATTCGAAATAAGGCAGGTACAGACTCACGTGTCCCTCGGTGCGAGCTCGATTACTGCTTCCTGCTTCCTGGATCTCAGCTACTGTGCACAGTTTTACACCTTCCAGCAATTAACACAATCTCAACGTCTGGTAATTCGTTAGCACTCTCATCTAACGCAAAAATGCAACATATAAATGGCCTCACCCAAGCCACGCTACTTTTCTAACCTAACGCCGGTCAAGCCTGCCCGCCATTCTGTCGTCTGTCTCATAGTCCACGTTCAGTTGTCTCACCCCACTCCGCGCACTCTGTCTTTACACATAGGCGTGCTACATATTTATTATATCGGGCTATACCTCTTCAAACTATAAAAGAACTGACTTACTATAATATTTCAGAATTCCAAAAATAAAGGCCCCATTTCGAATTCGTGCCCCAGGAGATGGCAATATGAAAAATATTTCTTGGCGCAAATATGAATACCGATCTCTTGAGATACACTTTCAACAATCAATCCCAAATGATTTTCGACTATTACCGTTCATC
Source organism: Zygogramma bicolorata (assembly GCA_032362365.1). Classification (NCBI taxonomy): domain Eukaryota; kingdom Metazoa; phylum Arthropoda; class Insecta; order Coleoptera; family Chrysomelidae; genus Zygogramma; species Zygogramma bicolorata. Next base: position 247,309 of record JAVJAQ010002634.1, on the reverse strand, counting down.
ATTCCTAATATCAAGTATGTGATTACATATCGGTTTTCTTAAGGAAAAAACATGGTTGAGTTAGCATTGAATTCTGCTAGTCCGCATTTATACCATTATCGCTTACTGCTCTTTGAATTTTGGTTTCACGTGCCTGTGAAAGACAAGCTGCTGTGTGACAAGTTGATACGAAGTCAAAATAACGTGGGAGCTCAAATTCATCTGTTTTGAATTATGATACATTCATGTTTCTCCTGGTCTGTGCCGGGCACAAACTAAACTATAACCACAACCATGTTTCAACATTTCCAAACACACCAATTCCAAACTCTACGGATTCAACTGAAACACTTCCACGGAACAAAACGATGTTAAAGCACAAGCTGAAACACATTGTTTGTCTCGGTAGATTATTTCAGTGCGAAAATTCACCATTATTAAACTGAAATCATTACCGAAACTTTTCACGGACTCTAACAACCGGGAGTTGAGTAGAACGACAATAGTTATAAACTTAACTTTACTTAACAACGCCCAACTCCATTCGGTTAGAGTCTAGAACGGATTTATGTAACGGTTTCTTTTATTGAACTCCGGAGATTCTAATGGGTTCTATACACGGATGGAAACGGTTTCCATTCTGGATTCGATAAGATATTGTCAGCTGTTGCTTTGTATTCAATACAGGGACATCAATTCGACAAAGCAAAGACCAATGGTAATTAGTGGTATAGGTTGAAACTATTCAATTCCTTTGGAAATTCCAAAAATAAAGAATGAATAATGTGAGAGAGCCCTGATAAAATCAAGATGAGAAAATTGAGATTGTTGAAATAATGAAATAAGATATGAAAGGGTGAGAGGAGTAAAAAGATATTCTGAAAAAATGACGTGCCTGTGTGCTACTTTCAATATTTGTTGAAATAATGCAAAGTATATTTATATGATTTTTTTTCCAGCTCATCCATAATTGCACAAGCTATGAGAATTTTGATATTTCAAATTAAACTCTTCACTTCTCAATAAGCGATATTTCATTGATAGAATTCCTTGAATAAGGTTTCGAGGAATATATTAATATAAAAACTATTTAAAAAAAACTATTTTGAATTCATTTGCAATATAAGTTGAAAGGTATGATATGTACTGAAAATTAAACGGAATTTAACTCTTGTGAGCGCGCCACTGCTTCAATCTCCTAAACTAAACCGAGAGATCGGATTTACGCCAATATATCCTTTGCGAATATGAATTTTCTGTGTAACTTCCATTATATTTTCCATGTTACTACCTATATCTTGCTCTCTTTCTGTGCACCCTGTACAAATGAATCAAATCAATTGGACTCTTACTGGATTTGTTCAATCTTTACTTAAATGATTCATTCAGACTAAACACAGTAGGCCATATAATAGGATATGCAGATCAAAAATGAGGTAGAAACAGATTTCATACTACTCGAACAATGGTTTGACCACAGACATTTGACAATAAAAATAGCTAAAACTAACTTTCTACCATTCAGTTGCAACATATCCAACATATGCCCATTCGAGAACATCAACGTGATAACACAAGGAAATACTTTCACCATCCACTCTGTGAGAGAAATCAAGTACTTAGGTGTATATAAAGACAGTAACCTGAAATGGGATTATCATACACGTTATGTCATTAAAAAACTACAATCTGTCCTTTACAAATTTCGCTGCCTAAAAAAATGTTTGCCAGTCAGAGAACTAAAATGTTTGTATTTTGCTCTTGTTGAAAGCCACTTGAGATACGGCATAATTACGTGGGGATCAGCCGCACGAGTACATATTACTCCTTTAGAAATACTACAAAGAAGGTTCCTGAAACTAATTATGTCAAAAAACTCGAGGTATCCGTCAGATCTTTTGTAATCAGAATGTCAAATAATGGATATTAGACAATTATACTTCATCTGTACCAACGTAAAGTACCAATTCTCTGATAACAGAGCAAGCACCAGAAACCACCAATATAACACCCGGCATCGCGCACAACTTGCTCACCCCACTATCGTAAAAAAAACAATTTCATAAAGATCATACTCCTTTTGCGTAGTTAAATTATATAACACATTACCGGCGAATTCAAAAATATAATATCAAAACCTCTGTTCAAAAAGAAACTGAAGTTGTTCGTTTTTCAGACAGACAGACAATTTGTGAGAAATCTGATGGAATAACTACTACCTACCAAACAATAAACATTATATCCCTTTCCGCATCATTCCGAACTGTGCTCCCCATATACCTAATGTGGGTAAATACTTATTTCTTTTCTATATACTTAATATCATTAAATATATACATTATACTGTTTTAACCTCTAAATTCTCTGTTTCTAACTATCCTGTGTTGTGTCTCTTTTCATTACCTTCAGGGCTGTGATATATTAACAAACATTATTATTATTATCATACCTGTATTCATTGAGTTGTGTATTCTTTATGATATTTGACTGGTTTCAGTTATATACTCACGCGTTCCTAATTTGTTATAATTTCCACATTTAAAAATTTTCATAACATTTTAATTTCATTTGTTTTTTTTATGTTACATTTTTTCAAAACATCTCATTCGTATATATATATATGTCATTTTTATGGGAAACAAGTGCTTTGCACTTATCCTGAACTCGCTTTATTCATTCACTCAGTTTTGTAACTTATTTTATCTGTATATATATTTATCTATTGTGAATAAAGTTATTATTATTATTATTTGTTTTCTTAGTCTTTCCGTTCAAAAAGTCATCCACAACGTTCCTTCTTCCTTGATGACTGATATAAATAACATAATCTGAAACATCACACCAAAAAAAATATCTCGACTGACCAAATCGCCTTACTCTTCTTCGTATTTCCCTAGATGATACGACCATCATCAATGAGAGAGCAGCCTTTTCGGATGCACATTGATGCCACAAATGCAAATCCGGCGAATATTCATAACCGGACGTCGTGAAAGGAAAGGAATAAACATAAAACTCAACTTCATGCATATTCAGAAACGTCATCAAACGACCCTTCGCGCGATTCTAAATATGGCCTCTCCTAACAGGGTTTACCTGTCATAATATTTTATGTAAAAAGGGTTTAGGAACTTATTCCGTCAGCAAAATTGTAATATTCAAAGTGGGATACGTCGACCGCAGAGTGGCGCTTCTATCAATGCACGGGGCAGATTTATTTATTTACTTGAGAGAGATTAGATCAGGAATAATTCATGGTTACTCGTCGTTATGTTAAAGTCGCTTATGCATACGCTCATCCACGTTTGGATCATGCAGAAGCCTGCTATGTGCATCTTCAGTACTCATCATACAGAGTTCACGAAGTTCATTATAACTTTCAAACATCATAAATTCAAACTGTTTTTCCATATGAAAATACTTCTACTTAGCATTCAACCTCCTTATCACAATCAAGAAAAAATCATTTGTAATTGAGTGTTTATCTCAAAAGCTTGTTATTATTGTATATTATTCCACGAGCGTATAATGATGGCTATTATTCACAAGGCGATATCAGCGAGAAAATGATATCGATTATACGCGAGTAGAATACTAGGCTGCATCCACGACTAATAGAAAAATTGTTGAAGTTGTTTTGTTGGAAAATTTTGTTATAATACATACATATTTTTGGGAACACTATTATTTTATTCTAACAAATATTTCATCCAATACTATTGACAGGTTTGAGTCGAATTTGTTTGGATTCAAAAGCTATTTCAATATGACCCTGTCGCTGATAGCTCAGAGTAGATGCTCCTTGCCTTCTTTCTTTTATATGTAGGTAAAGAACTGAATTGAAAACATTTGGTGGTTTATACAATACAATTTCGAAAACCGATTGATTGTAGCTGAACAATATAACATTATAGCTAAATCAAGGAAGTATTATTTGACAGCAGTGAATAATGACTTATTCACTGGTGAATAATGGATATCATTAAAGTCGGCCGAACAGACGTATAATGGGCACATTATGCAATAGTCGTGGATAAAATTCTTCATTTAACGTTGGCCTATTTCCGCTCCAAGGGCCAATCACCGATGCCATTGAGCACACTTCCCCGAACCGGAAATTCTTGCCGAACCCTCGTATTCCAACCAGAAGGTAGGGATCTTTTTAAGAACCCAAAAATCATGGACTCGGGACCGCCAGCTTAACGTCCCCTCTGAAAGACGGCATATCCCCAATATATCTTGTGCTCATTGATATATCGCCTGCGAGCTCTGATATACTATTTTTCTGCAGTTGTATGGGCTTCGAGAGATTTCCAACAGAGACGCACACCATGAATCTCGCTCCCCTGATGTTGACTTGTTGGTTTCATATCATACTAATGAATTATTCACATTATTTCCAATTCCCAAAGAATTAGGTATATTTCCAATTCTCGAGCTATGATATACTATTTTTCTGCAGTTGTATGGGCTCTGAGAGATTGTCAACAGAGGCGCACACCATGAATCTCGCCCCCTTGATGTCGGCTCGTTGGTTTCAGATTATATTAATGAATTATTCACATTATTTTTAATTTCCAAAGAGTTAGGTATATTTCCAATTCGCCGCTAGCTCGAAGATAACTTGATCCTCCTTCATTTTTATACTGTCAGTTCAGAACATTCATGAACAATATAATAAGAGATTATGGAATTTGCAACCAATTCTAATTTTGGAATTTTCAAATTATTTTTTGATTCTCAAAATATATGTTGAGAAGATTATATTTTATTCTCCAACACTAAGGAACCATTTACCTGCGGAAGCTATTCTATGGAGATAGATATAAGATCCAATATCAATTTGAATATTATTGGAATTCTCAAACGCATTATGATATTAAATCATTTCAATAGAAATATCAAACTTTTCTGAAGAGGGTTAGCTTTCTAGGAGTCGGCTCTGTCCAAGTATATTATATTTACCAATAATGAATGAATGATCCTGCAAGAATTCAGCCAATAAGACCGTCAGTGCCATAATTCACCTGTGAGCTGTGCCTGATTGAAATTGCAGCTTCAAAAATTTGCATTTCCACACCACCTATCATAAAGAATGCTTTGGTAGAACGGAGCCTCTGAGAAAAACTACCCAATTTCTTTGGCCAACCGTAATATAATAATTCCGTCAGAGGTAGCATACATTTTATTCTCCTCGAGAAAATAATATGTCGTCGTTATGCAGATGTTCATATGTTAGAAAGAAAAATGAATGTAGGTGAAATTCCCCCAGCTGGATGTGCGGTGTGCAAATGGCAAGTTGGAATATAAGCCGCATGGTTGATCGTGGATGTCGCTTACAAAGAGAGATACCAGGCATTATTTTCGGTTTTCAGGCAGCCTCCAATTATTCTCAGCATTTTCTCTATTAATGGAAGTAGTTCTATAAGTCAGCGAGTGGAATAATGTAGAGCGTCGAAAATATTCACTACAACAGAGGGGTACTTTGCGAATTGTACATATATAATGTCTCGTCTCCTATATGGAATCACTAGCAGTATCCATACCTTGACGAACCTGTGTTTGGGATTGTCATCTTTGTTCTCGTTGAACTGAATGGGTAAGTATATGAAACACAAAATAATAAAGAAATCGTCAATTTCAGTTCAAATCATAAAGAATATATGAAATTCCTTGTCACGACTGACCGAGAACATACATAGGACAGAAGAACCGACGAGTATCGAACATGTCCTACGATCACGAACTAACAGTACATAATTCGGAGATGACCTCGACTCTCTTCAAACATAACCACGAAACCGGACACAAAATTGACTTCAACAACACAAAGACCATTGCCACAGCTAAAACACTCCATTCCAGAATAACTCGCGAAGCAATAGAAATTGACAAATGCCCTCATGCCTCAACGAACGAGACGACTCACAAAGGCTTCCCAATTCCTGGAAACAATTACTATCCCATCGAACAAATCCCGTAATCAATCCTTTTCAAACCAGACCCACATGGAGTGCGACAGTTTCAACAACGTCGGAATCTCATATCGTCATAAATACCACCCTCTATCCCCACAACCACAGTGTTCACTTTGTCAAGATGAGAGCTAGGGGTTAAGGAGACTAGGCCTCGGCACCATGTCACGAAGAAGTCTTCAGAATGGCTCCAAAGTGGGAGCCGAAACGTCCACAGAAGAATATATATATATATATATATATATGATGCGTTGTTTTTTCGGGTTTCATTCCGTGTTCTGTGGTTTTGATCCTCTGAAGGATAATTCTCACAACGTTTCGGCAAAGTCTCATTTGCCATCTTCTAGGTGATGTCTTGAGTTTCGATCTCCGAACTCGATCGAAACTCAAGACATCACCTAGAAGATGGCAAATGAGACTTTGCCGAAACGTTGTGAGAATTATCCTTCAGAGGATCAAAACCACAGAACACGGAATGAAACCCGAAAAAACAACGCATCATACTTCGTCCGTGAGAATCTTCATGCTAACATATATATATATATATATATATATATATATATATATATATATATATATATATATATATATATAGTTAGTCGTCTAACCTTCTCACATAATATATATATATATATATATGATAACTATTGAATTTCACTATGGGTTAATATCTTCCCCATTTTCACAGGCGTTTTATGGAATTTAATGATCCAGATCATATTTTACTCTTTGAATAATTTGAGTAAGATCCTCTATTTTCAAGTTACATTCGATATTTTGAATCGATAGTTCCTCGTAGAACCTAATTATGTTTCAACTTGAACAAGCTCATCTCTTTCCTGAAAAAAGATGGGTTCATTCGAAGAAATTTGAATCGGTATGAGCCATAAATGAAAACAAGTGCGTTGTAGTGGAGGAGTGATAAAACCCACTTACTTTCAAGCTGATGTAACTCTCCTTGTGAGTTAGACCATTCGATATTGGTTTGTTTTAAACATCCTCAACAACGTAGTTTCTGCACGCTGTGTGGTCTTTTTTTTCCTCACCAAGTCTGATATTCGATGGTCTTTCGGACAACAGAGGTTCGAACGCTTTGCACACAACACAAAACAGTGTCAACCAGATTCGAATAAATCCACAATGCAACTGAGACACAATGTGAGCAACTTCTCACTCAATCGAAGCATGCCTCGTTTCTGTAAATATTCTTCAACGAATGGAAGCTTCATTTATTTCAGAATCGAATCCAGAGCGCGATGCTCGTTGCACAGAATACTAATGTTCTTTCAGGTACCTATTTTGTTACGTTCGAATTATCCAGCTTCGGTGAAAGCCGTCATCAACGGGATATCGAAAAATCCCAATTGCTATTAATCAAGTTGACTGCTACGAATCGGATGGAATTGCCAGTTGCAGCGGTGCCATTAGGTAATGCTGCCATCTATTATCCGAGGTCGGAATCGAATACGAAACATTTGTCACGGACAACACTTAAACTAGTTTTTTTTAAGTGATACTGCACTTTCACAAAAAATTCGACAATGAAATATCGCAAATCCTTATCTATTACAATTGTTGGAATAACATCCATTTGCAATCACTCGAAGACATCTATCAGAGGATAAATGAATACTGAAATGGAACGTTTTGCTTGAAATTCACTACTCGCTCGTATAGTATTATGGGAGAACACTGTTAACAAAGTGGGAAGATTCATATATATGTCCCAAATGATTTATCACTTTTCCCCAGCATTTACATATATAAAATACTTATCTATGCCGAAAATAGTTTCGAAACCTCAAAAAAAATCGCACGAATTGACAGTGCTTTGAGTATAGCACTACACAATTGGAGTGAATTTAGAAAGATCCTAGACATGCAGGAATTGTTCAGCAAGCTGTCTGTTGACAAGCAAAGAACGAGTCTCGAAACCTACCAAAACAATGTAAAAATAGTTTCAACTTCTGTTCGGCAACTGACTAATTGCGATAATGGAACTTATTCGTTTATATAAGATACCGCGCATCAGCAACTTTTTGGTCAAGGCAACTGAAAAATGATGTCTTGATCTATTTGGAAGGCGATTCAACTGATGCTTGGAATATATAACGTACAGGTCTCATCCTGTCCGAATGCAGTGGGGATTTTTTAGTTGCTTGTTTGAATTATTTATTTGTTTGCTCGTCGCTGATTTTGGTGATGAATTGTGTATGTCCTAGAGATAACGTATCAACTAGGTTCAAAAACATATCTTTTGATATAAAAGAATTGATTTATCAGTGACATTAGTGAAATTAAAGGGCGTCCAGCTCTTCATAACATAAAATGAAAAAAAATTTCAAACAGAAATTCAAAAACCAAATTTTTCAGAAGAAAAGCAATAATAACTGCTGTCTCAGTGAAATCCACGTCAATAGGGCAAAACACCAGTAGACAAGTGCGCGGAACACAAATTCATTAGCCACTTGTTGGTTGAGCATCTTCTGTGTTGATCAATAGAAGTTGCTCAACCAAAAAGTGGCTAATGAATTGTTGTTCCGCGCACTTGTCTACTAGCGAGTTTCCTTATCAACATGGATTTCACTGAGACAGCAGTTATTATTACGCTATGAGGTAGACACGATTAAATTTCCACAAAATTTATTGTCTTCGCGACATGTTTCGATACACTGTATCTTTATCAAGCAAATGTTTTTAAAAACTCACAAGTGTTTAAAAACATTCGCTTGATAAAGATACAGTGTATCGAAACATGTCGCGAAGACAATGAATTTTGTGGAAATTTAATCGTGTCTACCTTATAGCGTAATAACTATGGATTTCCATCCACCCCAATCCAGAAAAAAACAGTTATTATTGCTTTGATTTTAAAAAATAGAAAAAAAAACAAATACGTTAGTAGGTTCATCCAGACTCTTCAGTGAACAGTTTTATTAGCTGTCTGAGAGTTAACGTTAAAATCCTGAGAATTTTTTTTCACTTCAAATAATAAATTGCTTTATATTCAAAGACATGTTTTTGAACTCAACTGAAACAGTAAGTACACAATCCAGCGAAAAGCAAAGACAAAAAATGCATACGAGCAGCTTGTAACGGAACGGTAATAGTAGGGATTTGGCAAAGAAAATCCCTTCAGTGGATTGCGGCTATCCCATCAGGGTCTCGAGGTTGGTATTATCAATCAAAACAGCATAGCGATGTATCGAGGAGCACAATATTATGCGGTATGATAATAAGAATATATTATCATCAAAATAGCGGAAAATTCACAAGTTGAACTGGGCATTCAATGGCAGACAAACCAACAACACCATAGAGGGCGCAATCGTTTTGAAGTCGTTTTGAATAAATATTTTTTTCTCTCCTGATTTTATGCATGTTTTTTGATAATTTCAATATTCCTGAATGAAAATGTTATATGAAAAATTACGAAACACGTATAATTTTTTCCATCAAAAAATTATACGATATAGTATTCACTTTGTAGATTCTTTTCCTTCCATATTTCCTGTTGATATTTCACAAAACACGGGCAAGCATCGCTTATGACCATTTTCCATTTAAGCGCCTGCAATATATCTTGGTGGAACCTTGCATTATGTTCCAAGATCTTCAGAAAAAAAATCTGGGTGAGTCTGAAAAATGAGTTTTAGGGGACATATTTCGTAGCATAAAACTGATATTTGCTTTTTAATTCAGAAAAAAGTTTTTATTATTTGATTTCATTTTGCTCTATAGTTGAAAGAACGATTATTTGTTAATATAATTCATATCTCACAAAAGTATCAGGTATAAATTGAAATATATCCAGTATACAACTTTTCAACACACTGCACAAAATCACAACGATAACTGCTATGACGCAAGCATTGGTTTCAAAATACCGTCAAGTGATATCTGTCTCTCTCTTTCGATAAACACAAACTGTTTTTATCGATATGAATATGACCTGAATTGAATAAAAAATAGTTAAGGCAGAAACATCGAAAAAAAATACATAATATTGAGCTATTAACACAAATTATAAGAAAAATATGTACTTGCTAGAAAAAAATTAAAAGCAAATCTGATTTTATGATGTTTAACTCCTCCTATTCATCATACTTTCATTCGAAAGAAGCTTTTGTTGCAGACTATTCATTTGATCAAAAATGAGCTCGATATAACCACAAGAATCGAAACGCCGTTGGTATATTTTCTCGCGTATACCATTTCTCATGTCATTTGAATAGTTCACCAACAAAAACATCTAAGAGATTAGCATGATGACTTGTGTTCACTGAAAGTCATCAGTAATTGTGCGTCAGCATTTAATTACGCCTTTCTTTTGCATTTTCCCGCCGCTGCTATTCATTCACTGCAGTCTCGTTACGCGCCCGGGGAAAAACAGCAACAACATGTTTACAATTTTTCTAATTAATCCGTTAGTCGAACTTACTTTTTCAACGTCGAATACGTGACGCTGCAGGAATACTAAACTGCATTTATGGAGCCGGCGAATGTTTCTGAAAGGCTGCAGATTGCGTGAAAGGTTTTCCTGATGCAAAATGAAGCGTTTTCAGCGAACCCGCTGAAATATGCCCTGATGAACAATAGCGAGAAATGGTGGCAACGCGAAAATAAGAAACCCAAGGGAAAATTATTAGTGACGTTCAATTTCTGGGAATATGGATGTTTTGTGTACTCTTTCGTCCGAAGGGATAATGAGATATAGATTCGATTTTAGCGTATTTCCTACTCGAACACTTTTTCTCATAATTGGAAGGGGGGAAGGTAAATTATGAATTGCAAATGGAATTCCAGTTGGGACTCAATGATAAATTTGTGTTGTCAACGCGTAAATTTCGCTCACCTCAGAAAGCGCCGCGTATGAACTCCAGACTTATTTTCAACTTATAAAAGGGAGAAATAATAGTAGATTATACCACGAGTCAATAATGATAGCTATTATTCTCGAGAAATCTTTACGAATCGAGCCGCGTTAGTCAATATTGCGAGTAGTATACTCTACTTCATTCACGACTAATTTACTTATCATAAATAAATTATTCTTCAATTTCATTCATCTCAATACAAATACACAAACACTACGTTTGGAGTTTGGTTATTTCGTTTCCATGGTAATATTCAATTCGAGAAATCCTCTGATAGGACTACAAGAGGGAATAAAAAATATCACTATCAATCCCTCGCAATTATTTCCTAAGGAAATAATACATTGCATTATACTGCAGAAACCATAAGTATAATACTAACATTATGTATTGGTCGTAAATGAAAACAAAAATAAATTCAGTTGTTTTCATTGCATAACGCATACCAAATTGATAATTCTCATTAACATTCATGTACGGTCCACCCCTGCTTGTTCCACAGAATATCAATTATGATTCCTGGCAGAAGCACAATGAGTACAAATTCCACAAAGTTCTAACCGAGTTTGGGAGTATGTGTTATACCGGGTGTTTACGAAGTACGTGATGAAACTCAAACGGGTGATTCTTTGAGTATTTCTGAGACAAAAAGTTCATATAAGCATAGGTCCGGTAATACGTCATTTTCAAGATGTCAAAATAAAAAAACATTTTTGGCGGGGGTTTTGAGGGCATCGAGAGGGCTGATTTGGACATAACTAGATTGAAAACATCATATCCAGTGGCGACCCGTCAGGTATCTCAACCAATATTTTTGACCAAAAAAAAAATGGCGCCACTTACTTTTGTATTTTTTTTTACAATGAGTCACTGAAACTACAACTCCTTTATCTCTATCTTTTCTCTTGTATCTTGCACTGTTTTCGGGAAAAAAATATAAATCACTTCATTGCATGTCCTTGGACATCAAAATTGAAATTGTTTTTCACAGGATGTTGATATAAAAAATCCTAAAGAGAAAGAAGATGAAATGATTGCTTGGCACCCAAACTCCACTTTCAGAACACCGCAGTAATAGGTAAAATTCGAAAGATGATTATCGTGTTATGTCATTCAATCAATCATGATTCGAAAGCTCCTCATTACATGTTCATGCGAGTTCACCCTAACTGGTTCTTGATGGTTTGCTAGTTTCATTTTGTCATTCCAAGAACATGCAATCAAGGTTTTTTTTCTCGAAAATAGAGCAAGTTACTGAAAAAAAAAGAGATAAAAAAGTTTCAGTAGCTCAAACTGCAAAAAATCAGTGGCACTGTGAAGTGATACTTCGCCTCTTCATCATTTGTGACAATGGTGAATAAAGACGTTTATTATTATTATTATTATATTTTTATGGTCGAAGCTATTGGTTACGGTACCTTCCGGGACTAAAATATATTTTTTATTCACTTTCGAAGTATCGAAACAGTCATTTAGACATTACATGGTAAATAAATCAAAACAAAGACTTACGAAGCAGTGAACTGCTTGTGTGTAAGTAAGGATTGTATATAAAAAAAAATAAAATAATTCGAGAATGATAACAAATTATTGAATATATGGGTTTATGATTGATGGACATAGTACTACAGTAGAGGCAAAATAAGAAATACTGGACATAATGATCTCAATCACCCTGTTCTTGACAATATAGCACTACCAAACCTATGTTTATATGAATGTCTTGGAATAACTAGAAGATTCACCCCTCTTTGAGTTTGACAACGTACTCAAACAACACCCTGTATATCATTAAATAGATGAAACAACACCACTCAGAAATATCCACTGCAGATATAACCCCCAGTATTCAACTTTTTTGGTATAACGCAAATTTGTTTCAAGCAAGATAAAAAAGGTAGGTTGGTGTAAAGTGGCAATAGATTTTGGCACGGTACGTTTCCAACCTCGCGTTCTTCTCGATAAACAATTTCAATCAGAAGGTAGGTTAGAGAAAAAACATTCCAATTATTCTACATTAGATACTTGGAGTATATTCCAATCCTGAAACAATGATCAGAGCGTGATCGCTAGAATCTGCTATGGTATTGGTCAAACGATCACAAACTACTGAATTGCGATGATATTTTCTACTAATTGCGGTCCTGGCAAGCTTCTGTTGTGTGAATTGACTGACTTTTGGATTGACTCTGTGTCTGAAATGTGGCGGATGCGACGTGTCTATGATTTGGCGACGGAACACTTTGATAATTCAATCATGACCAAATCGCCCCCTCAATAACCTTATTACCACCGCCAAGTTTCAAGAAAAAATCGGCTGAAGGATTATTGAGATATTCGGGGAAAAAAGATTTGTTTTATTTTGACACCCTGTATATTGAAAACGAAGCATAACCGAACCTATGTTTATATGAATGTCTAAGAATTACTCGAAGAATCACCCCCTTTGAGTTTGGCCACGTACTTGAATAACACCGTGTATCATCAAATAGATGAAACAACACCATTCAGAAACATCCACTGCAGATATAACCCCCATTTGAAATAAAATTCCCTCGGTAGGCGCTAGATATTTTCGGATGTTTCACTTATTGTAAAACTATCATGTTCTGGATCTAGATCACTCCTTGAGTTGACTTAATTTTATCGAAGACATTTTTTTCCAATGAGTATTCAAATATTTTGGTATGATCAAATTTGTTTCAAGCAATATAAAAAAGGTAGGTTGGGAAAGTGGCAATAGAGGTCAGCACGGTACGTTTCCGACCTCGCCTTGTTCTCGATGAACAATTTCAATGAGAAGGTAGGTTAGGAAAAAGCAAATTTTAATTCTTGTATATAAAATACCTAAGAGTATATTCCTATTCTGAACCAATTAACAGAGCGGGATCGCCTTGTGACTTGCTGGAATCTGCACAAACCGCTGAATTACTATAAAGTTTTGTCTTCATTGCGGTCCTGGTAAGAAATTACATTCGCGTACATTGACTCAATCTTGGATAGGCTCTGAAATGTGGCGGATGCGACGTGTCTATGATTTGGCGACGGTGAACTTTTATAATAAGGCGGACATTTGGTAATATATTTTGGCGAATGAAGACAATGAACTTGAAAGGAGATTAAATGGAACTCTTCAGTTATTTCATGAGTGAACTAAGATGGACTGGTTACAGTCATAGCGGTTGGTGTGTGGTCAGAGTTTTGTTTTATTATTCTTCATCATCGGTAGTGCTGAGTATCACACATTTAAAGGTCAGATCTTGTTGATCCTCAGAGTTTCGACTTGTGAGTTGTTCGTTAGTACGTTGACGAAAATCGTTTCAGGATCATTTCGAAAAACTTTCAGATATATCCAGATAGCACAAAGTCAGTAATTAAATAGATACAGGTTACTTCAACATATTATGACACTTTGAATTTGTTGTTTATGAAGAGAGGCTGTCTCTCGAATAGAATAAGGTAATTTATCAAAAGCCTGAAAAATATGATATTTTGTGGAGAGCTTTCGAACAGTTGTGATACATGAGAATTACTTCTAACAGGAGGTAAAATGGGGAAGTATTAGTATTAGAACATAATAGAGTATTCTCAATGTTCATCTGTTGAAATGTTTTGATACTAGGTGAAGATAGTTTAATTCGAATGCAATAGTTTTGATTATATAGTTTGCTTGATCCATACAACATATATATCATGACCCCAAAGTGTTTTTTTTTCAATTGAGATTTCTCTATTAGCCACATTCATTTCCATGTAAGAACTCCTGAATTGGCAATAATCACTGCCATTTCCGATTTGCACGAGTTTGGTTTTCTTTTTATTGATTTCATAGAGATTCTCCACCATCTGTGTACTTGTACAAGAGTAGAAATGGTAGCTTTTAGAATTGAATGTATATAATTCGTAACGGATGAACAAATGAAGACATGTTAAGACCAGAAGGAAAGCTATTTCTGTTCAGTTAACGTTACTCGGAATATCTATAATGATGAATAAGGAAATATCTCCACCACAAATAATAATACCAATATAAGCAGGAAGTAATGAACATCAAGGTTAGCATCTTCAGGAGAAAATAATTGATTTTGAATACCTTTTTTATTTCTGTGATATGCTAGCCTTGGTGACGGAACGCGTGTCGAGTGCGAGTGATATCACTTCGACTTAGGGTGACAGGTCTCTATGAAAATTCTTTCATTATTGTTATTATTCTGGCAATCTGATATCGTATGTTCATGAAACCAAAAAAATACAAATTATATGTCTCTTTCATTGGGGGAGGGCAGAATATACCTGAGAAGGAGTTGGCCTCACAACAATACTACAGAAAAATAGCATTCCACCACATATAAGCTCATTTTATTCACTGCAATTTGAAGAGTGAGAGGCTAAAATTTGGCGATGAAACATTTCTATGATTTGGCAGATGGCTGTGTCTAAAATTTGGCGAATGCGGGTCAAGCATATTCAAACAAAGTTCTAAATCACCGCCACTTTTTTGATCATTCAATTACACGTAATTTTAACAGTGTGCATTGAATGGTTTTGGTCGAGTTCCGTCACGTATCTCAGGTCAATTAATGTTCAAAGCAAGTATCGTACAGTTCCATCATAGGTATTAGGAATTACAGGTTAATAGTATACTGGATGGAAATATTATTGAAAGATTCGAAAAACTTTCATATACAGATATATGGTACAGGTTTCTTCGATAGATTTCTTTGTTTTTCTTGATCATGCCCCCTAAACCTCATTAACATACAATTTAGTATTTCGTGTATTCCTCAAGAGAATGTAGACTATGGATTCGACAGAAAAAAAACGAATGGCCCAACAATTAGCAAACCATGAAAGTATATCTTTATGGGAATACAGTATCCATTGTATGAATATCATCAGGATAATTAGCTGTATTTTATTGCAATGCATCTGGAAATCTCTTTCGTTTCTGTGACAACATATTTTTTCAGACACAATATTTTCTAATTAAGCGATTTTTCATTTTCCCTCCTCAAGACAGCACAAGGTGAATACGAACTGACTCCTATTGAAGGGGTAGAATCAAATAATTGAAAAAATGGATATTATAAACTTCCAGAAGATTGAAAGAATGTAGGCTTTCACGGCCGGTGTTAATACGGCTTGAGGGCCGTGTGACCACGCCGCTGAAGATGGCTGCCGCAGATGTAGCCGTAAGCTCCGGAAGTCAAAATTCCAGCACACGGTCCTCAAGCCCGAAAAACCGAAAATATTTTCCAGAAAATTGTCTACTATCTACTATCGTCTAGTACCAGGGGAGTAGTTGTTTTCTGACAGGTGCCAGCCAAAACCTACTGTGTAGGTAATTTGAGACTGGCCTGAACAGATTGTTCGAAAGATGATTTGTCTACTATTTTAATGAAAAAAAAAATATGCATTAAATTCACAACTTTCGACCTTTATTAAAATATAACCTCCACCACTTTCTGTCGATATTCGAAACTATTAGAAAAGTAGAAATATATTCAATAAAATTTTTCCATGAAATAACAATTGTTATCACGTAACTGAATACGAACTATTAACCTCAAGGGACTCATCATCTTCATCAGATTCAACGACCATACAGCAAACTGACACAGTAGAAGGAGTTCACAAAAATAGTCTTGATTATTTTTTTCACTTGTCAAAATCTGACGTTTTTGGCATTTCAACCAATAGTAGCGGGTTATTCAATGGTTATTCTAGCCAATCATTGGGTATTTTACTGATAAAACTGCCTGGTCCTTTCGATAAAACGTTGTTTGCCTTTGAACTGTCAAAACAATAAGGTTTACCGCGTCGATTCTATTGAACTAGCTCATATTTATATGAATTATCATGAATGAAGAGTTACCTTATTATTAATAGTCATTCACTTTTCACTTCTTCAGCATAATAATAACATAAACAACCCATTTCAATGAACACTCAAACACGTTAATAGCTCATAACCCCAACTTTACGACAGATATAGCGAACGACCGATTCAAATATTTAAGGTTTCCTTAACTCAAATGAAGATGGCGTACAATTAGTTTTTATTGAATACAATTCATTTTTTGTGGTAGGTATGAGAAGAAACCGTTGTATGAAGATTTTGATACAAACGAATGATTTTATGTTCCTTCTGGCGCGATTTTCATTTCATAAGAAATTTTCAATTACCAACCTTGTACAATGAGAGGTAACGCCATCTCTTATGCACTGCGCAAGCATTATATCTCTTCTGGATCATAGAGGGGATACATCGTTGTTTGACATTTCAAATTTGTAAAATTTTCACCTATTCTCCTTTCCTTCTTATGTAAATGAAATACTGATCAATTAATTTGTTCTTCCTTCTATTTGTTCGAAAAATAATCTCTCCGAATACGACTCATTCTTCAAATTTAATAAGATAAATTTTCATTTTCGAAACACTCAAACTTTTTTATTTTGAGGCAAAAGCATTCGAACAAACCGAATTAGATAAAATCACTCGTCCTACGGACTCGTGATTTTATCAATCGGTTTGTTTTCATACTTTTGTCAAATAAAAAAGTTTTTGTTGAAAATGAAAATTTATCGATTAAATTTGAAGGACTCGTGGTATTACCATTGATTATTTTTCTCTATGCGAACAAACGATAGAAAAGTTAAATGCTGGACTGCTTCTATAGAGTTTTACAGCGATTAAATGCACTAGAACTTTTAACCGATAAGTTGGATCAAAATAAACTGGGCGTAAGGCTAACATTTTAGGTAGTATCTCCGGTACTATATTGTTGGATTTTTATTTTTCCTGAGTTTACACGTTGTCTGAAAATAATCTAAACATATATCTCTCCTTCAACAAACTCAATTGATCAAAGTGCGTGCATTTCTATGATTTTCAAAATTTTGCTTTCAGCACACCTTCCAATCGATAAAACTTTGTGCACTCAGGATATAACGCCGAATAAAAACGTTATTGACTATGACTTGGCGAATGTCATGGGTCAATTATTTGGCGGACGTGCGGTATCTATGATTTAGCGGTCGCAATTATGTATAATTTGGTGGGTGTATTTCTATAATTTGGTGGCGGTTGCGTTGTATATTTTGGCGAATGCGTCGTCCAGACTTTTCTCGGAAAGAGCAAGTTGTCCAGATCGAATTAAAATAAAACTTATATGAGAAATAATAAAATGGAAAATGATATCTTGATTTGACGTTGATATTTTCGCCACATTATGGACCACTTTTTTAAAGAAATCCATGGAAAAGTATGTTTGTTCGCGTTCGAATGGCTGACGTGAGTCTTGAACTGATTTTTTTCCTTCCTTGCCCGTTGAAGAGTTGCATGTTGGAAGGTGAGACCCATTAATCCTCATTTCCCGCAAGTGCAGTTGTTGTAAGATGGGCAATATCGTACATGAAGGAAAACTAGAAGTTGAGGAGTGCCAACCCTCTGTTGGGTAGTGATCTTTTTGAAGCTCAACCAAACATTTCAAAGTAGCATATTCCAATTATGAGTCTCTAGTGGAAGTGATCCGTTATTTATACTTTTTCCCACTGAACAGCTCTTTGCGAAACGAGATCTTGTCTGGGTTTGAATGAAATATTATCTATCCTGAGTGATATTTTTTTGCAAATAGCTATTTCCCTTTTGTGGATATTTCCTATGCATGATATCTAACTGATTCAATTTTCAATTGGTATACAAATTGAGCAAGAAAAAGTTATTTCTATATAATCCAGTGCCCGTGATGCCATATAGGCAGAGTGGCAGATTGGTTTTCTCCCTTTTTGTGAATAAATCCAACGTCTATGAAACAAACGTATCCTACAACAGAGAGTGTTTGTAATTTATTCTCTGATTCTTCTTCTTTCATAGAAGTTGTGATTTCTATTTTCAGATTCAGAGAAGGAGAAAGAAAAAAATGATTCATCGAATAGTGTATTTCAATATGGTAGTGAGTTGAAAATTATCAAGCGTGTTCTATCAAGTATCAAATAAACTAAGATCAATTGGCACTAGTTCTACATGAATTCGAAGTCCATCTTGAATTGAAACTATTTTACCCTTAACCTCGAGCTGACCTCAACACGATTCTTATTCAATTCAATCTATACATGACACTGTAAGGTAAAACACGATTAAATTTCCACAGAATGTATTGTCTTCACGACCTGATATACAACATTCGATTGAAAAAGATATAGGGTATCGCAACATGTGGCGAAATTCAATCGTGTTTTACCTTATAGTGTCATAATTACGGATTTCAACTGAGTAAGGGGCACGTCAATCCAACATCAATATATACAGATGAACCTCAGAGATGTACACTTCACTACAAATAAGCGCACTCATGCCTATTCTGAAATTGATGAATCTTGATCGGTAATAATTTTACTGAATTTCCATCCATATTTCTTTACATTAGTCTGTTACCTTCTGAACAGTAAACATCGTGCGGTGCCCAGTGAAATATTCCTGTGAAGTTGTTTTTACCTATATCTGATGCTTTGTTCTTGTCCCTCGTTCGACTTGGTACTATCGAAAAAAATTTAAATGAGCAGCAATAGTCCCAACTCTTTTAATGTTATAAGACAAGGAACTGATATACAGTGTAATGGATGTCGTGCCAAATCAAAAGCAGTTAAAAACTTTTGAAACAATCACAATTCATGATTGGGCGAATTAGGAAATCTCAAAAGCGTTCTTGAATCTATCAAAGCTGACTTCAACAATAAATTTTCAAGTATTGAGTAAAAAACAGCACGTAATAATCAGACTGAAATGAATAAAATCAAGGAAGCCGTCAGCAATTTGCAGAAAGATATTAATAATTTACAAACCAATGTCTCTATTCAATCAGATTCCGTAATTCTTGAGGAAGTTATGCAAGAAATGAGCGAGAGAAATAAACGGAAAAAAACATTGATTGTATTTGGGATGCCTGAACCACATGATATCCCTGAGGATCGATTAGTTGTTGATAGAGAACAAGCTAGGAATCTGTTGGAAAAACTATTCGTGCATTTTGTGCCTCTGCTGTAAAGATTATATATACGTCTTGGAAAATACCACACTCTTGTCTGTGACCAATTAAATTAATCATGGAGTCTAGTCCGAGGTTCAGGTCCAAACCGAAGCGTTAAAAAACCACTCTCAGAACAAAAATATTTCTATATCGTTCAATAGAACTCAAAAGCAGTTCGTACATTATCGACAAGTGAAAAGAACCATAGGTGAAAGGTCTAGAGAGGGTGAAAAAGATATAAGAATCAAATACGTCACTGGCTGTCCAAAAATAACCAGTTTGCACAACTAGCGATATCACTTTGTACTGTTATTCAGAATGTGGTAGGTCTCAATTCAAAAGTGAAAACTTTTTTCGTTTCGGTTCTTTTGGATGAATTTGACATTTTTTGCGTAGTGAGACGTAGCTTTCAGCTAAGATGAATAATTCAGACCTACAGTGAATACAATTCAAAAACTTGCACGTCATCGATGACGACATAAAATCAACAGAATGGCACCAGTCCAATGATGCAAATGCATAGGATTAGGAATTTAGTTGGTAGCACTTTCGATGTTGCCGCACTTCATTTGGAATTTGTGAGTTATCAATTGACAATTTTCATTTGAAAGTGACAGTCCTGTGTTTACGTCTTTTTGGTATTTCAAATTGAATATTTCAATCAAAAACTGTGTATTTCGATCATCATATAGCAAGTATCAGTCCCAAGCTATACGTGGAAATGACAAAACTTGTAAATGAACGCTGCGAAGAGTTGGTGACATCTTTCATTAGTTATTTTGAAAGAGAACGAGAAAATAGATGCAAATCAAGAATAACATACCAAATTGTATTCGTGATCTACCGTAAGATATTCACTACTAGCGTATAGCAGATCACTTCAAGTCAGATAAAAAGATACAGATACAGAAGCTCTTGAATCGCCTCGAATGCGTAAAACCAAGAGGCCTACAAATGCTGCAATATTAGATACGAATGTTATTCGTAGCAAAATGTATAACATGTATGAACGTAGTGAGTATTTAGTTTTTGAAAACAAGAAAATCTAGATTCGTCAAAACTGGCCCCTATTAAAAAAACTACACGAAAAGGACCATTTCATGGATGAACTTCCATATTTTAATGGATAATACACACATAGTAGGGTATTTTTTTGATTTCATTCTTTTATAATAAATACATCACTTTTATTATTATCTGATACTCCATAATTATATGAAAATCTGGCTATAGTGTACCTCAAAACTTGACCATGCCCTGATAACTTGAAACAGTTTTTAAATTGTAGCCGAAAGCTCCGGAATTCAAAATTGTATACGGTCCTCAAGCCCGAAAAACTTGCGACAAATCAACATCGGCCGTGAAAGCCATTCATTCTTTCATTCAATGGTATGTTTGAGAAATGTAAATTGTTGATATGTGGCGACTTCATCATTCCCACCTTCAAAGTCAAAATATGCTTAAATAATGCCTGTTCTTTTATGAACATAAAACAACTCAATTCTATTTTTAATAAAAACAACCGATTTATTCACTTGATTTTGTCTAACATGGGTTTTGAAGTTAATAGAGATAGATGGCTGTCCTCTGATCAGCGAAGACGGTCACCATTCTACTGAATTTTCAATTCAGTGTAAAACAAGTTGTACGCAACAACTTTTTCTTCAATTCTGAATCCCCTAAAGAGAATTTTACGAAAGCAAATTCTCCAAAAATTTATGATATGTTTCTCAGTATATACTGGTCAGTTATAAATGCAATCACTAACCTGGACAAGGCTTGTTCTGAATTTTATGGGATAATCGATAATATTTTTTCAACTTGTGTTCCAATTTCCAAAAAGATCTCAAAAAAGTATTCGCCTTGGTACAATCATGGAATAACCTCAAAGATTAATAGAAAAGAGAACAAATCCTTACGTCGCGGAATCAATTAGTTGGTTAGCACGACTTATGCTGCCTATATTGAACAAGTCGAAAGGGACATCTACAATGATCCTGCGAAATTCTGGTCATTTGTTAAACTCAAGAGAAGAGAATTTATGATACGTGGCATCATGACCTACAATGATTGAACGGTATAATAGACTGTCCCTATTTGTTGAGCCGAATCAATTTTTATATACCTAGATAAGTTTTCCGCCAAGAAATAACTTTTTACAATTCGGCTCCTCACACCAATGTAATCTCAAATTACAAATTTTTTCAATGTGCGAAATCTTCAACGATACTAATTGTACGTCGTGTGATATCAATTCCGATGATATCAACTTCATTTTATTAATCTATAAGCAGCGGCGGCCTTAGGGGGTGGTTAACAGGGCAATCGTCCGGGGTCTCGCTCTTGCAGGGGCCTCGCGCAACAACCCACCCAAGCAAATTTTAAAAAATGTAGATTTTTTTTATTTAAAACTTTTGATTCTGATCCTTAATTATTGTTACGAACTAGGAGGTTCGATTCAATAAAAATTCAGCCACTATAGTAAGAGAGCTCCAAAGGCTTCAGTCTTCCTGTATCGCTTGTATCGCATTCAAATTTCAAATATCTCGCGCCGTCGCCGCGCTTAGGCCTAGCTAAGCTAGGGAAGCTTGGACTCTGTATGATTCAGGTACCCTGTGACCAGACGCTACATGAGAAATCCGCTATTTCATTCAAGTGAATTCAAGTGAATGCCATTCTATAGAAAAGGAAATAACTACCTACGAATTTGTAGTTTCACTTGTCATATGGTATGACATTCTTACAAAGATAAATGTTATAAGCAAAATGTGGCAAAGTGAAAACATGCACTTAGATGTGGCTAGACGCATTCACAAATTGGCTCGAGAAAATGGTTTCCAGGCATCCCTTGTAACAGCGAGAGAAATAGCCGAGGAAAATGGCATTGACAGGCAGTTCAAAGAGGTCAGAAGACGACGTAAAAAAGTCATTTTGATTATAAAGGAAAAGATGGAAGTCATGAATTGATTGCGGAAGAGATCTTCAAAATAAACTATTTTTATGTCATTGTCGACAATGTGCGCGCAAGCTGCCATCCAAGGTTTGAGGCCCTTGAACATCATGAGAGCATATTTGGTTTCAAATATAAAAAGATTAAAGGAAATTAGTGATAGTGAACTTTTGAAACAATGCAGCGACTTGCAAATATCGATGACAGTAGGAGAATCATGTGATATTGATGGACATGAATTGTACGAAGAACTGAGTATGTTCAGTTCATGCGTGTGTATGAAGGAAACGGCGATATTATCTCGATGCTGAAATACATAATAGAAAACAAATTAACTGAAGTTTACCCCACTATCGAAATAGTCCTGAAAATGATTGCCACCACACCTGTGACAGTTGCGTCTGCTGAAAGGAGTTTTTCGAGGCTTAAAATTATCAGAACATATTTAAGGAATTCGATGATACAAGATCGGCTTTCAGCCCTTGCTATTCTTTCAATCGAAAATGACGTAGCTTATTCGTTGGATTATTGTGCTTTAATTGAAGATTTTTGTCTTTGGAAAAGCCGCAAACATCAATTTTAAAATTTTTCATCTCTGTATTTGTTAATTTGGTAAATCTTTCTATGTATAAATATATAAATATTGTAAAACCCAAATTTTATTCATTTGTATAACTTTAGCATTTCTCGTCAAACATGACAAATACCTAAACCAAACAACCAGACCTACTTTCACATCACATACATTTCATGAAGAGCAAAGGGCCTCGCAAAAGGCCTGCCGCCCGGAACCTCGCAATGGGTAAGGCCGCCACTGTCTATAAGCGTAACCAGAATTAAGATTGTTATTTCTAGTTCTATTAAATCTACCTAGTACTTATATTCTATTGTGATTTTTTTCTGTTATTGGGTGATAACCTGTTGAAAATGAATGTAGTATTATTATAAAAAGCTATTTCTGATATACTGATTTTGAAAATGTCAGGTGTGTATCATTCAGAACATCGTTGATAGTTACTCTGCACGTTTCAAGGAATGTTGATAAATGAAATAAGGGAACCTTTGATTACTGTTATGTACGGGTTTGTTTTCGAGCTCGTTATCAAATATTCACCTAGATATATGATTCATTATATTCGATCCTCACGAGAGCAATTTGATATATTTCATATTTATTCAACTAAACAAATATAAAGGATGAACCCTATTCAAAATGCTGTACCAGACCAACCGAATGGGAAGCTGAAATAAATAATACGCCTATGTAAATACACAAATTTTGCAATATATATTTTCCACCGCCAGAATCGCTTACTGAACATTTGTTCAAAATATTTCAACAAACAGCAATCAACTGTTGTTTTTCGAATCATCATCAAATCATCGAATGGTAGAAAAATAGCCAAAAGTACTCGTCACATTTCAAAAAGCGACACAGGGGTACCTTGTATATCAAAAATTGCAAAGTGTATATTCTTCAGGAGATACGAGAACAATATTATGAACGATCAGCTGAATGTCAAAACATAGTGTTCAATAAAATTTGTAAGGGCACAATTTGAGAGGTCTTAGGTCTTCCTAAAGTCTTATTTCCCATAGCATCTAATTGCTAATAACTAACGATTGTTGTAGAATAACTTTATGAAAATTCTTCAAACTATTATTATGCGGTAAATGAAATGAACTCTTTCATAGGAATAGTGGGAGTTGAATGTTTTTTATTGCACTAGTGAAAATAATTATTATGTATTTCGATTTTACACGAACCACGTTCGAAATTGTGAATCATCACCGGATCTCTCAATATGCCTTTTGGTAGTCCTAAACACATACATTCCCCCGAAGTCTCTAGAATAAAGAAGGAACGGGAAAGGGTCTCCTCGGTTAAGATGGTCGAAATGCCCTTAATCACGAAATTTCGATTTGACCCTCGAATGATGTTACCCAGGTCTGAAAAACATTCATCATATATTTTTTTCCTCCTCCCCCTATCTTCCCCCCTCTGAGGGTGAAAAAATGGCATTTTTCATGTTTAATTTTTTTTCTCTCACACCAGGACTCGAAAGATATTGAAAAAATTCAAGTATATAAAAGACAGTCTGTTCTTCGAAATAAATTTTTTTGGGCCCCTGGGCCCCCCATGAAGGCCTTCAAAAAAAAATTTAAAATTTCAAATTGGAAAAAAATGGCAGAAAACCCAGGTGTCCCGGGTGATATTATTTCATCATTTCAATGGGGCTGATATGTACTATAACAACTAGTATCGTTCATTTCGTTATCAGTGGTGGCACTTGAGAAAAAGGCATTTTTTGTGAATTTTTTATGAAAAATTGGCTGTAACTTTTTTGTCATTGATTTTATTGAAAAATTTCAGGGGACAAAAAATGTTTAAAATGCAATTTTACATAGGGTACACTCAAATTCAATTGACTTATTCTGAAATGTTGAGCTATTATACAAGTTGAAAGATTTTCACTTGGAGATTTTTCACATTAAATATAGCCAACAACTGTTTTTTATCAATTTTCACAGAAATCTGATACACACACACGAAAGCGTACCTTTTATTGTCATTTATTATTTTTTCGCCCCCATTGTGAGAATGAACATTTTGTATTTTTTACGTGTTATTATTTTTTCTCATAATCTATAATTTCGAAAATATAATATCAATGGAAAATAGTATGATTCTCAAAATACAATTTTCAGGCTATCTGGACCACTATTCAATTCACTCATTCTAAAATGTTGAGCTATTATACAAGTTGAAAGATTTTCACTCAGAGATTTTTCACATTAAATATAGCCTATAACTGTTCTTTATCAATTTTCACAGATACCCAATACACACACACACACGAAAGTGTACCGCGTGTTCGTTACTTTTTCTTTTCTTTTTATCCCCCCTCTTTCCCCTTCTGAGAGTTAAAATTCAGTATTTTTTACGTTTTATCATTTCACACACACATTCGACAAAGTCGGTGGGTGAACGAATTGTTCAAGAGATGATTTCTTTTATTATTTTTCTCATAATCTATAATATTGAAAAAATAACATATGTAATATATATGGAAAATAGTATGGTGTTCAATATGAAATTCTCAGGACCCTCCGGGCCACCCATTGAGGCATTTGAAAAAAATTATTGAATTTTCATTCGAGAAAAATGGCATGGAATGTCCCGGGCGATAACCTTTCCAACATTTCGATAAGACTGATATGCGTTATCACAATAAGTAACGTTCGTCGTTTTCAGTGGTGATAATTGGCAAAGAGGTAGTTTTCAAGAATTCTCAATTAAAAATTATAGGTTACTTTTTTATCATTCATTTCAACAAAAATATTCAAAAAAAAAAAATGATACACTATGAAAAGTTGAGCGACGTTTAAACGATGTTCACCAAAGCATTTCACACATTGAATGTAACTAATACCTTTTTTATAGAAAACTGATAGACACGTAAGATTTGTTGAAAGGAAATTCTCAATGTCGTCGGTTACGAGGTTGAATAAGATATGTTGTACAAAAACACAATCAATAATTTCATCATAATAATTTTTGGTTGAACACAAAAAATGATTGTTTTGTCAATTCTCTTGCTTATAACCTTTCCTCGATTGGTGATCATTCGATTTTCCATTGGTAGTTTTTCAATATTATCAATTTCGCTCCGTTTGAGCAGATATGAGCCGTATTCGGGTTCGCAATAAATACTGTTCTAGGACAGTCAAAAATAGTCACCCACCCAATTAATGTAGATATATTCGCGACAAACCCTTCACGCCTCAACAGTCCAACTATTTCGAACCGTTCCTGAACTGTTTTTGTTGTGAACCCGAATACAACCATAGAGGATTACAAAAATCCTCCATAACTAATAATGGAATGGTTATCGCCCGGGACATTCCATGCCATTCTTCTCGAATGAAATTTCAATAATTTTTTTCAAATGCCTCAATGGGTGGCCCGGAGGGTCCTGAGAATTTCATATCGAACACCATACTATTTTCCATATATATTACATATGTTATTTTTTCAATATTATAGATTATGAGAAAAATAATAAAAGAAATCATCTCTTGAACAATTCGTTCACCCACCGACTATGTCGAATGTGTGTGTGAAATGATAAAACGTAAAAAATATTAAATTTTAACTCTCAGAAGGGGAAAGAGGAAGGGAGGAAAAGAAAAGAAAAAGTAACAAACACGCGGTACTTTTTCGTGAGTGTGTATTGGGTATCTGGAAAAAATTGATAAAGAACAGTTATAGGCTATATTTAATGTGGAAAATCTCTGAGTGAAAATCTTTCAACTTGTATAATAGCTCAACATTTCAGAATGAGTGAATTGAATAGTGGTCCAGATAGCCTGAAAATTGTATTTTGAGAATCATACTATTTTCCATTGATATTATATTTTCAAGATTATAGATTATGACAAAAATAATAAATCGTAAAAAATACAAAATGTTCATTATCACAATGGGGGCGAAAAAATAATAAATGACAATAAAAGGTACGCTTTCGTGTGTGTGTAACAGATTTCTGTAAAAATTGATAAAAAACAGTTGTTGGCTATATTTAATGTGAAAAATTTCCAAGTGAAAATCTTTCAACTTGTATAATAGCTCAACATTTCAGAATAAGTCAATTGAATTTGAGTGTACCCTATGTAAAATTGCATTTTAAACATTTTTTGTCCCCTGAAATTTTTCAATAAAATCAATGACAAAAAAGTTACAGCCAATTATTCATAAAAAATTCACAAAAAATGCCTTTTTCTCAAGTGCCACCACTGATAACGAAATGAACGATACTAGTTGTTATAGTACATATCAGCCCCATTAAAATGATGAAATAATATCACCCGGGACACCTGGGTTTTCTGCCATTTTTTTCCAATTTAAAATTTCAAAATTTTTTTTGAAGGCCTTCATGGGGGGCCCGGGGGCCCAAAAAATTTTATTTCGAAAAACAGACTGTCTTTTATATACTTGAATTTTTTCAATATTTTTCGAGTCTTGGAGTGAGAGAAAAAAAATAAAACATGAAAAATGACATTTTTTCACCATCAGAGCGGGGAAGATACGGGGAGGAGGAAAAAAAAATATATGGTGAATGTTTTTCAGACCTGGGTAACATCATTCGAGGGTCAAATCGAAATTTCGTGATTAAGGGCATTTCGACCATCTTAACCGAGGAGACCCTTTGAGTAAATAGCAACTTAAACGCCGCATTTGTACGCTTCAATTATTGACTCGGAGTCTCTTGGTATTAGTTCATTCAGAACCCAAATAAACAATTCGCGGTAGACTTTGTAAACTTCTGCTCTTCTGGATAATGTGAAGTTCCGTTGATGCAACAAAGGATGAACAAGGTATGAAGTATCCAGGGATATGTGGGGTTGGGTCGTGAGTTGGATTGAGCTAATTTCCTTCCAGTTTCATGAACATGTTTTGCTCAGTAGAAATCCAATGAATATGTTAAAGTCACTTCACACACAATTCAGGCCCAATTGGACAAACCAGGTTCGTGTCCAGTTCAAGTGAAATCTTTTCAGTTGCTTAACATCACTCAATGAAAGCTTATTGTCTGAACGTTTTTTTTTGAGGGTACATATTTCTCTCCCTTGAAAATGAAAAAGGAAAATCTTTGGATTCTCGTAGTATCTGTTTTCGATACATTATATCTCAAAGAAGCAAAATTGGCTAACTATTTTGTCACTTACGTATCGTTTCTCTTATGAATTTGGAGATTGAATTGAAGAATATAGTAACTTCGGTTTTTTGTGGAGAGAATGGAGTTTGATGATTTTTTTTTCTTCTACGAATCAAAAAATGATAATTACTTCTATGAAAGAAGTCAAATCAAGAAAATACAAACACTCTCTGTTAATAGATACGTGTATATCATTCAAAAACGTTTTATTCATTCACAAAACAAAAAAACAATGAGTGTTTGTAAATTTAAATTTAACTCCTTCCATAGACGTTTTAATTTCTACTCATTCATTCGGAGAAGCAGAAAAATGAAAAATAATTCCTCAATATATATATATATATATATATATATATATATATATATGCAAGATGAATTTTCTGGGTTTTTATCCGTTAGGTATCTTCTGATTCGTTCGAACGAATCAGAAGATACCTAACGGATAAAAAACCCAGAAAATTCATCTTGCATATCGAAGATCCGTGAAAACATCAATTTCTACATATATATATATATATATATATATATATATATATATATATATAAAGAAGAATCCTTTAAATATTCGGGTGTGCAGTCAACAAGGAATTGGAAAAAGTGAACTCTTTATTCTGTTCAAGCTTAAAAGATAAATAAAGAGTTCACTTTTTCCAATTCCTTGTTGACTGCACACCCGAATATTTAAAGGATTCTTCTTCAACTTAGACAGTCGTCTAACCTTCTCACATCTATATATTTATATATATATATATATATATATATATATATATAAATATGCATGGCAACGTTTCCGAAGCTAGTCTGCCTCCTTTTTCGAATCCTATCTAAAAAAGGCAATGATTAAGTAAGTGGTGTCAACTTGCTCTTAGATGCCATAAAAAAATACATGTTTTTGAATGTTTCATGATGAGTGTGAATTGAAAAGAGCGGGTCAAATATCAAAAATTGAACAATATTAACAATTCCATAACAATTTCGACAATAACTGTGCTAACTCAACCCCATGGTATTGAACATACATTCAGAAATAGTAGTGAAAATGTTAGGTAATAATTATCAGCAAATAAAACGATTCCATATAAAAAAACTGAGATTTCGAGAAACCCTGGTGCTTCGATTTATACATGTTGAAATTTGGGACAAACTTCTGTGAAATTGCTTGCTTCATTACCCAGAAGAATCTGAGAGAAGAGTGTTGAAATCCTCGAAAACACTTCCTGTATTCAGAAGTGGCCCAAAAAATATGGAAAACTACAGGATTTTATCTACAATTACTTCTGTATCTAAAGTAATGGAGAAGGCGATATATTGAAGAATGGGTGAATTCTTGAAAAATTTGAAAAAAAAATATTCAGGAAGTGCAATATCCAAACTTTTACAATACTTACATGATGATATTGATGAAGAAAAATGCACTGGAAATTGTTTTCGACCAACAGTGTAAGTAGATATGCTATGTATGTACGGGGAAAATGGCAACACTGTCTTATGGAGAATACCATGTAAATCTGGGGAAAAAAGCCAAGCTCGATTTTGCAAATTTTCGTACCAACTATGGGATCTCCATAAGACAGCGTTGCCAGGTTTTCCCCAGATCTGCTACTTTTATCTCACGACCAGTTGATCAACGTCCGGTAGGCATACCTTGAATCTACTTATTGAATATAAAAAAACCATTCGCCTCCGTGCGGGCTTGAACCCCGGACCTATCGGCTAGTAGACAGTGATTTAACCACTGCGCTACCACGGCTCTTAAATATTAGAGGAATTATATTGTTTGGATGCGGCCACACCGTTCAATATTTAAACACTTCATGGAACAATCCTTCATTCAGATATAAACCTCAATAGTAGTTATGATAATGATGAACTTGCTAGTATATTTGGAAATTGATTGGTAATACTGAAAATTATTAAAAAAAAATATTTCTTGCAGTCGGATTTGAACCAGAGCTATTTTCGAAGTCGAGGTCAGCCGTTTCTACTTTCGGTTTATAGGTTATAGGTATAACAAATAATACAAAATAATGAATGGTAACCTTAATACACACATATTGGAATAAAATATGAGATGAGGAATAAAAGAAGATTGAACTTACGTACTTTTCACTATTATTTTCAGTTTGAAAACATAAATGTGCACGTACAGACGAAATGTTTTGTGTTCCATCTTCCATCCTATTGTTTTTTGTAAGAGTTTTCATCATTTCTAAAGAACGGTCATTGAACAGAAGACTCGAGTTGAGAGTAGACATATGGTTTTCACTGCCAAAAAAGCCTGTGAGTTCATTGGTCGATTCTCAATTCACATTCAATATTATCATTCTATCAATATGCCAGTCAGTTTTTTTATTTCTCAAGCTATTCCCCATTTTTGATGAGATTGACTCGTGGACTTATTGTTCGTTGTTGTTGTCAAAAGTATTGAATAATAATAATGGTGAGAAAATTATTCAATTAATTGAATGATGTGGATACTCATTCATGATACTAGATGCTAGCAACTGAGAAGTATGAGGAATCATCTGATGCCCAAACAATGAAACAAATAAAACGGTTCACCGCTTTTCAGCACACTGACGAGAAAATGCAGGTATTCGTCTTGCAATTCGGAGGAGCTCTTGTGAATATGTTTACAATACTAGATCAAATTATGTTTTACCTATGTCTGAATTCAACAAATGGATTACATTTTTGGATTGGAATGAACATTATGTCTGACTAACACGTTCTCGATTTTATTCCAATAGCAAGTAATTATAGTTTCCCTATCCTACTTGCAAGGGCAACTCATAGGATTTGAACCGTGGACGTGGACAAATTATAGATAACTGGATCTCACTCCCATTTTATATAACAGCCGGAAACATATTATGTGTGTGTGTATGTGTTATGTAAAGTATAGAAGAATACGAATTGAAGTTATGTTCTTGAATATACGATGTGTATTCAAAAGCAGTCTGATCGAATCGGGTTGATATTGAATTTGAAATGCTCATTTGGACTACTTAGGTGCCTATATTTCATAATTAGTGGTCTCGGTGGTGTAGTGGTTAGCATATCCGCCTATCAAGCGGAAGACAGGGGTTCGAATCCCCGTCGGGCCACCGTGCTGGGTAATCGCACGTTAAAAGGTAAGGCCTCGTTGGTCCATTGCTCGCACAAGTTTTGACTTTTGAGGGTTGACGTTCGTCAGCTGGTTAACGGAAACGAACGATTTTAAAACAATTATGCGGTTCTATGGAGAGTTTCTGTATCAATTGAGCAAATTCTTTCATTTACCTTATATCAAATATTAAATGATAAATGGATCACGAAATGAATTATTGAACTCAATCAATGGGAAATGGGTTCAGAATGTGCCATTCTTGTTGAAAATGCTGAATGAATGGAAGTAACAGGGGGGTCAATTATGACGAACGTTTCTCAATGTATGTGGAGTAATACTTGATTCGTGTAATGAACTGCGAAAGTACAACACGAGCCTATACCCATTTACCTACCAACCTTCGTAGTTTTTTGAATTGGAACTCAGAGCCGTTACATTGTTAGAAAAGTGTGTTGATGTACCTAGTTATTATTATATGTCATATGTTGACTCTTTGATTCCATCTATCTATAGATGATGAATAATCACTTGAAAGCATCTGTTGAGAAGAAATAACAACTAATGAGTTCGATACGTAAATTGAGAGAAAATGAGAGAAAACTGATATAGGCATTGGATCCATCATATGAAACCACCGAAGAGAAATAATCATTCATAAAGGCATTGTCTGTAAATGTATTACTGAAGATGTTAAGTAACTATCGTTATGGGGACATTGGATCATTGTGATGGGCTTTTTTACTTTTTCCATATGAAATTATCTTCGACACAACAAAATCAAACCTGACATACATTACATGACAATAAATGCACTTATATAGGATGAAATGCTACCTTCAAGCAGGATCGTTCGTATAAAATATGAGTCTTTGTCGATATCAATTTATTTATTCAAATTGAATAATCCAAAATCATGGTTGAGTCGTTAAATATTATACCATAGCTCTCTGAAGATTATACCACTACTACATTATCATCTGAGCCAAAAATTCATCTTTTTTATGTGTCCTTCTCATCATTCACATCTAGAAAACTAGAATGCAGTGGATTATAATCCATACATATACATACAGTCCACGAAAGTTACACCTCTCATAGTTAGTACAGAATCAAAATTACTGGAATACTATAATACCACGATTGAAACCGAGAACACGAGAAACGGAGATCAGATAATGGAAAATCAAGATTTTCTACAACTCATCTTCAGAATTCAACCTATTTTACTTTTGGATATTTGAAGAAATGTTACTGAAATTCTGATTTGAATCAAAAGGATTCCATCAAATATGTTATCATCCCCAGACGATTGCTTCATCGCTAGATATTGCAATTCCAAAATCGTCTCTCTCATACCAGAAAATCAGAGTGTACTATATATCATAAAAATATACTCATAATCATTTCATCATTTGCACATGTAAAATTTTGGATTCGGCTGTACAACAAATGAGTATTATCAGAATTAGTATAAATTTCAGTGGGTGAACATTACAGACACATGAGAAGTTTTCGAGAACAATAAATACATATTGACAAAGTACGAAAATAACAAGTACGCAACGTGAAAATCCTACGGTTTCAAAAATATTACAACATCATTATTGAGAATGTTTTGGGTTAGATTTCTTGAATTATAAAAAATCATGACTACATGAAGAAAACAAATACTGAACTGATTTTCAATCTCATTAGCTCCACTAAACACAGTAATTTCATACCCAGTTTTCCAATCAGTATGCAGTGATTAGCACATCATTGTTAGATCTAGGACACTGCGATAACTCAAACTCCTTCACTCAACTTTCTTAGGTTATTTCATAATGTTTTTCAACTCACCTTCATGTTCTCAGCAGCTCATATCTTCATGTTTTCTACAACGTGTTGAATCAAATTTCAGGAAGTGTTGATAACACTGGCGATATAGACAAAAGTAATTGCATGGTGGTCAAAAAGAATTGTTTGTTTTGAATGAATTTGCTCAATCCTCCGGAATTATTGAATATTCAGTAGTATTTGCAGTTCAGTTTCCTTAGAGCCATTCTTACATATTAATTCGATTCATTGCCATACCAGATACATACTACACCCATCCTAGCAGACATAATTTTCATATTCCATTGATTGAAGAATTTTTGACGAATTTTCATTCTTTCTGATTTATCACTGATGTCATTGTTATCAACAAGAATTATTGAATGAATTTCATCAATCTTTCCGAATTATCTCATTTTGAAGTATTTGTGAACACAAAGGTGCATGACTACAATAATTCAGTTTTTACTAAAAACATTTCTACATCTCTCGATTCATTGTCAGATTCATGTAATTTTCCGGCAAGCAGACATTATTTTCATATTTAATTGATTACAGAACTTTCGACAAAAATTTGTTATTTCCCTCTATTCCACGATATAAGCATTCACGAAATCATTATGCAATGAAAATTGGTATATGTAGGTATTACAGCTTTCATGATTTGTTTCTTACTTCAACTGCGACATTCCACGAATGTTTCATTAAATGAAAAACAAGTGAGACACCTGTGATTGATCTTCGGCATTTTCTCATCTAATTTTGTGAAATGAATTGTATTCTTGTACCTACTAACGGAATAAACCATACTTCCATTATAACGATATTAAATGCAGAGTTATCTGTAACAAGTGCGTAAAAACATATAATTGAGTGTTGCCCCGAATATTCCATTTTATAAATGCTTTTGTTCACAGTCTTAAAGTTGGGTTAATTCCCACCCCCAAACAACTTGGCATTCAGCTGGCTTTCTGTGTGTATGCAAGCATACTCAGGTATAAACCTGTCGCGAGAGTGCTGTCGATAGGGTCATTGAAGTGCTCAGTTGTGGTTGTGAGTTAACCATTTTGTTTCGGGTGTGGTTCATTCAAAGGTAAATAGATAAACGATGTTAATTGTTTCATATATATTAACTCACTCTTGATATTGAATAGAATTCTATTACTTGTTCAATTGAATTTGCACAATGATGTGTGTAACATGAAAAACAATG
Organism: Zygogramma bicolorata; assembly: GCA_032362365.1. Classification (NCBI taxonomy): domain Eukaryota; kingdom Metazoa; phylum Arthropoda; class Insecta; order Coleoptera; family Chrysomelidae; genus Zygogramma; species Zygogramma bicolorata. The sequence goes on along the minus strand of JAVJAQ010002634.1, from coordinate 212,642 downwards.
AGGGAGAGAAAGAAAAAATCATCTTTTCAGGAAGATCTTATGTAATTTATTTCTGTTCATGAAATCATTCGATTCATGATTGGTATGAATTTTCGGTTACTGCTGGAGTGCCTGAGAATTTTCAATGATAATAACACTAATAATTATTATAACACAGCAAGTTTTGGGTCACTGACGAATTCAATACATATTTCAAATATTCCAGTTGGAGATACGCCATAGATATTTTTTTTTCTCACCAATATATTCAAATCAGAATATAAAAGCAAGTCATTTGGTCTAGTAATTTCGGAATCATATCAATCAATCATAAATTATTCAGAAACGATTCTAAAAAAAGCCTGTTGAAAACTATCATGGATACCTACCCGTAACGTGAATACAACTTTACTTGGAGTATTGTTCATTCACAGCTCTCCCCCTCTCCTTTATGAGCATCTCATGACGTGGTCGAAAGTGAACTCAACATAAAAACACTGATACTACCGAATTTTTTGAAATATCTCAATTGCAAAACAATCTTTGCCTGATTTTGCTCCTCTCAGTGAAATGAGACTTTATAGTTGAACTCGACTCAGTTGATTGATTCAGAGAACTGTCTATATGAAGTATATTTCTTCTTCAACTGTATATTTCTTTTGAATGTACCCTCTATTAAAAACAAAACTTTCAATATCTAGTACATATCATTCAGGAATATACTTTGAAAGAATTATCTATATCTTATAATTATGAAAAATTCAATATAGCATCAAACACACTCGACAAAATCGCACTTATCATAATTTTTCCTTTTTTTTCATGCGGACATAAATTCCGAATCATGGAAAAAATATTCACTCAAATCTTGAGAATCGATTTTTCAGTTATTAACTCGGTTATTAATCGATGTGTCCTGAACTGATATCAATATGTAAAAATCAGGTACTTTTGATAGAACCAGAATACACATAAAAACTTATTCTCTTGCAAATTCTCGATATTTTCAATGGCATCTGAGATACTCGGATAACGGATGGAATTAATTCTTTCTCCTATTCTTATCCAATTTTCACTTCCTGGTGATTTATTGGGGAAACCAGTCAAATTATGTTCATTTGCAATTCTGAGGCCTACATTCTTTTGACTTTCAATTCCTAACATTGCTCAGGTCAGATATTCAGTCTGAAATAATATGAATTTATTATTCAAATGGAGATTGCACATAACACTGAAAAAATGAGGGAATTTAATACAATTATACAAAAAGATGGGTCTTGGAATCTTCACTTCCGTAGCAAAACAAACTGCTGTTTCGTCAACTTGGCCACACAAACATTTTTTTTCTTCAATTCCGACATATAAAATGTCAGTTTACAAAATTGGTGAAAATGTTAAAACATCTGTCATTCAATACCCATTTATATAATCAATTACTTTTTCTCACTCAGTTATAATAGTGGTACAAAAGCATCCCCTTGTTAAATGAAAGTTCACATGGACTCCCTCATATATTCATTGAAGTGATGACCATTAAAATAGTTGGATCTCACAGTCTGAACAAAACTCGAATTTTCAACTCTGGGATGATTCTAATTTATTTTCATACATTCATTTATTCATTTTCCTTCAAGACAACACAAGATTGAATAGGAATAGCTATTGAATTCATTCCGTTTTTAATCAAAATAGTTGAGAGCTACATGTACCTTCAAAAGCCAAATAGCACACAAAAAGTACCGATAATAAGCTAAAATATCAACAGTCACAGAAATTCATCCGCATTATAAAAACACTTACCGACAAGAAACTCAAATTATGTTTGAACTGTAATTCTAACTGACATTTCTTCATCCCTGCAGATATCAAATTGTGAAATTTTGGGCTCAAGTTGTGTGAGGAATTAAAATGAATACGTCTTGTACAGTACCACTCATGTATTTTTTTTTGTGAATATCCGATCTGACTCTTGAATTCACTTGCATACTGAAAACATCCGAATCTGTCTGATATTTATCTTTCATCAAACATTCACTTCCAGTTGGGGTTTATAAACTTGTGAGAGACATCAAACTGATATGATAACCGAACTTGATACTAGTCAAATTTTGTAAGATAGACAACTTTATCATTTGAAAATAACGAAAGAATACTTTCTGGAAATGTTAAAACATCGGACATTCAATACCCATTTATACAATGACTTACTTATTCTCGCTCAGTTATAAAAGTGGTACAAAAGCATCCACTTGTTTAATGAAAGCTCACATGGACTCTCTCTCATATATTCATTGAAGTGATGACCATCAAAATAGTTGGATCTCACAGTCTGAACAAAACTTGAATTTTCAACACAGGGATGATTCTAATTTATTTTCATACATTCACTTATTCATTTTCCTCCAAGAAAACACAAGATTGCATAGGAATAGCTATTGAATTCATTCCGTTTTTATTCGAAATAGTTGAGTGCTACATGTACCTTCAAAAGCCAAATAGCACACAATAAGTCCAGATAATAAGCTACAATATCAACAGTCACAGAAATTCATCTGCATTATAAAAACACTTACCGACAAGACACTCAAATTATGTTTGAACTGTAATTCTAATTGACATTTCTTCATCCCTGCAGATATCAAATTGTGAAATTTTGGGCTCAAGTTGTGTGAGGAATTAGAATGAATACGTCTTGTACAAAGGATATTCGACTAAGTTTGGGCTGACAATTCCGTTTTTTAGTGATTATTACACATGGTGCCGCTGAAAACTGACAGCATAGTGTTAGAAGTTATTGTTTCACATAGCGGCATCGTTCTAAACATGTATCATACTGTGTCATTTCACTCCTTAAGAAGTGTTATGGGCTTGTAGTCGACAATAATTGTTGATCCCAAGAAGATATAAACGCTCTGAGCTGTCTACCCGTCAAATTGTAGATGCATTCGAGTTGACGCCCGAAACTATCCGAACGCGTCCTCAATAACCTTATCGCGTTTCTTTTGGAACTCGGGGCGAGTTCCTGTTCCTTTGTTTCCAATGGCACTGAATAAAGCCCGGCTAATGCACTGAATGCCCTGCCCGCTCGATCGGGCTTCAACTTGTGAAGTCTTACTATCTCACAAAATCATAAGAGTTTACGAATTGAGACAGGAAACATCCGAAACTCTTACCATGAACTGTTGGTGAGTGTTAATATCAATTGTTTGAAATAATTGGCATATTTCAGCGAATCTCAAAGTATTATAGGTCCCGTTCGCTTTTCGGAAACTAATCAGAGAAAACTCGCCCAAATGAAGACTGAATATGAAATCACGTGAATCGTTCCACTCCACAGCTGGCTTACTGATCTCGTATGATCAGACACAGTTCAAACTGAATACCGGTATAAACCTTATATAATTTCAGGTGAGGTTGACTTCAGAATACGGATACAACATTGTGTCCGAACACAAAATTCGCACTACTTGAATACTCTCCAATACGGCCTGGGCGTATACAACTTGATCCTAGACTCCTAGACATTTAGAAATGAATGACAGTCCCCCGCATTAGGGTGTTACATCGAACGAAGCAACATTCTTTTAGGCCGTGGAACAACCTTCCTACGGCTAGACTTCCGATATGCTCTCAATGAATTGTGCTTTTGAATGTGACCGATCAAGCGGCCCGGATGGAAAATGACCAATTTGATGAGCAACTTGTACGATTTTCTGGAAAAAATCATTTATTTTGGATCAGTTACTTGAATGTATGTCAACCGGTATGTGGCTGCACGTGTCTTAACAAATTCAGATAGTCACAGCAAGTGTTGAAAAAAAAAATCTTAATGTCACCACAATGACAGGCAATAAATAATGCATCGATAGCCACACTCATAAGGTTTCCCAGTTTCGTACCCATACCAACTTCTAGCATTTTCTTGTACACACCCACTCACGCAAACCGATGCGACGCGACAGTCGAACTCACAGATGTCGAATAGAAACAAATGAAGGACGCATTGATACCATTGGCATTATAATTAATGGACTGATCCTCATGACAGTTTTACACATAGTCCGATGCGGAATACATTCGACAAAGGAGGGATATGCACCATGGATATATGTTGTGAAAAACAGTACGAATATTTTTAACTTAAATGGAAAGAATAGAATTTTGAATGAACAAAAGTGTGACTGCAAAAATGACTATGAATAGATCTCTGTGGTATATAGTGCTCATAATAAATGAAGAATAAACGAACAATACAGTGCCATCGATAAAAGTATAATGAATATGACCTTGATATGATGGATATCTATTCAGATTTATTGGAACACATGTGATGACCATTCGAAATAGGTTTTTTCATTGACAATGTGTAATTTTACGTATACAGAAGGGCTTGATGAGCTCATCCATTTACGATTGGATCAAAATAAACAGTTGAACGTTTCAAAGCCGTCTCAAAAAGTAGTTCGATAGTGAGATCATGTGAAAATCCTTCCAAAATGGATTACTCACAATGAGCATTCCATTACATATTCTCTGACAGAAACACCCCTCCACGTACTGCCTACTCGTAGTCATTGATGGTGAAACTGTCTGATGAGACATTTGACCAGTAGGGTTCCTTATCCTTCGTCGGAGATGCTGCTACCTACGTCTACATTTCCAATAAGGCAGGCAGATCGATAGTCGGATACATGACATAGTGACTATCATTTGAATAACGTTTGAAAAGTACACCATCCGATATCTCTATTTGGCATATAAATAGTATCCCACGCCATACAGCATGAGACCTGATGTGGTTAGACAACAAATATGTTCAACACTTATATCTATAGATGACAAATCCACTGCTGATTCAATAACGATAGATAGTATAGTAGTATAGTAGTCCAACCATACTATACATCGATCCGTTCAGATTGCGCCTATCCAAAATTCTTGTTGCGCAATGTTTTCTAACAAAAGTAAGCAATTTTGTTTTCCTACTGAATACTCCATTGGGTATCTCAACGTCCAATGACTATTCTGATCGATGGCTATTAGACAGTAATCCAAGATTTTCTTGATGAGCACGAATGTGTCGGTATCGGTCCAATACGGCATTTTGTCGCAAATGAGCAAAAAAAAAATGTACAAAAGATCATCTCAGATGACTAGGCAGACGAATCGAGGGGGTTGTGTTGAAATTATTTACGACCACAACCTAACAGCGTGACGTCTGGGCGTACTCCCGTAGGAATTGGAATGCGACCGAGGAACAGATGTTCTATACTTTCGATAACGTGCCAAACTAGTTTACAACGTTTGAGATGCACACTTGCTCCATAATGAGAGCACTACTCATAGTGTGCCATCGTGGAACGAATGAATGGATAGCCTTTTTTTTTCAGGAACCTCGACGAGGACTGTCGTTGTGAGATCAGAACGGGTGGCAGACGAATATCGTAGGAGGCCAATTAACTACAGATACTCCTGATCTTTCATCTTGGATGGAAATTGATGAAATAGATGTCGTTCTGATCTCACAACGACAGTCCTCGTCGAGGTTCCTGAAAAAAAAAGGCTATCCATTCATTCGTTCCACGATGGCACACTATGAGTAGTGCTCTCATTATGGAGCAAGTGTGCATCTCAAACGTTGTAAACTAGTTTGGCACGTTATCGAAAGTATAGAACATCTGTTCCTCGGTCGCATTCCAATTCCTACGGGAGTACGCCCAGACGTCACGCTGTTAGGTTGTGGTCGTAAATAATTTCAACACAACCCCCTCGATTCGTCTGCCTAGTCATCTGAGATGATCTTTTGTACATTTTTTTTTTGCTCATTTGCGACAAAATGCCGTATTGGACCGATACCGACACATTCGTGCTCATCAAGAAAATCTTGGATTACTGTCTAATAGCCATCGATCAGAATAGTCATTGGACGTTGAGATACCCAATGGAGTATTCAGTAGGAAAACAAAATTGCTTACTTTTGTTAGAAAACATTGCGCAACAAGAATTTTGGATAGGCGCAATCTGAACGGATCGATGTATAGTATGGTTGGACTACTATACTACTATACTATCTATCGTTATTGAATCAGCAGTGGATTTGTCATCTATAGATATAAGTGTTGAACATATTTGTTGTCTAACCACATCAGGTCTCATGCTGTATGGCGTGGGATACTATTTATATGCCAAATAGAGATATCGGATGGTGTACTTTTCAAACGTTATTCAAATGATAGTCACTATGTCATGTATCCGACTATCGATCTGCCTGCCTTATTGGAAATGTAGACGTAGGTAGCAGCATCTCCGACGAAGGATAAGGAACCCTACTGGTCAAATGTCTCATCAGACAGTTTCACCATCAATGACTACGAGTAGGCAGTACGTGGAGGGGTGTTTCTGTCAGAGAATATGTAATGGAATGCTCATTGTGAGTAATCCATTTTGGAAGGATTTTCACATGATCTCACTATCGAACTACTTTTTGAGACGGCTTTGAAACGTTCAACTGTTTATTTTGATCCAATCGTAAATGGATGAGCTCATCAAGCCCTTCTGTATACGTAAAATTACACATTGTCAATGAAAAAACCTATTTCGAATGGTCATCACATGTGTTCCAATAAATCTGAATAGATATCCATCATATCAAGGTCATATTCATTATACTTTTATCGATGGCACTGTATTGTTCGTTTATTCTTCATTTATTATGAGCACTATATACCACAGAGATCTATTCATAGTCATTTTTGCAGTCACACTTTTGTTCATTCAAAATTCTATTCTTTCCATTTAAGTTAAAAATATTCGTACTGTTTTTCACAACATATATCCATGGTGCATATCCCTCCTTTGTCGAATGTATTCCGCATCGGACTATGTGTAAAACTGTCATGAGGATCAGTCCATTAATTATAATGCCAATGGTATCAATGCGTCCTTCATTTGTTTCTATTCGACATCTGTGAGTTCGACTGTCGCGTCGCATCGGTTTGCGTGAGTGGGTGTGTACAAGAAAATGCTAGAAGTTGGTATGGGTACGAAACTGGGAAACCTTATGAGTGTGGCTATCGATGCATTATTTATTGCCTGTCATTGTGGTGACATTAAGATTTTTTTTTTTCAACACTTGCTGTGACTATCTGAATTTGTTAAGACACGTGCAGCCACATACCGGTTGACATACATTCAAGTAACTGATCCAAAATAAATGATTTTTTCCAGAAAATCGTACAAGTTGCTCATCAAATTGGTCATTTTCCATCCGGGCCGCTTGATCGGTCACATTCAAAAGCACAATTCATTGAGAGCATATCGGAAGTCTAGCCGTAGGAAGGTTGTTCCACGGCCTAAAAGAATGTTGCTTCGTTCGATGTAACACCCTAATGCGGGGGAGTGTCATTCATTTCTAAATGTCTAGGATCAAGTTGTATACGCCCAGGCCGTATTGGAGAGTATTCAAGTAGTGCGAATTTTGTGTTCGGACACAATGTTGTATCCGTATTCTGAAGTCAACCTCACCTGAAATTATATAAGGTTTATACCGGTATTCAGTTTGAACTGTGTCTGATCATACGAGATCAGTAAGCCAGCTGTGGAGTGGAACGATTCACGTGATTTCATATTCAGTCTTCATTTGGGCGAGTTTTCTCTGATTAGTTTCCGAAAAGCGAACGGGACCTATAATACTTTGAGATTCGCTGAAATATGTCTCAATTCGTAAACTCTTATGATTTTGTGAGATAGTAAGACTTCACAAGTTGAAGCCCGATCGAGCGGGCAGGGCATTCAGTGCATTAGCCGGGCTTTATTCAGTGCCATTGGAAACAAAGGAACAGGAACTCGCCCCGAGTTCCAAAAGAAACGCGATAAGGTTATTGAGGACGCGTTCGGATAGTTTCGGGCGTCAACTCGAATGCATCTACAATTTGACGGGTAGACAGCTCAGAGCGTTTATATCTTCTTGGGATCAACAATTATTGTCGACTACAAGCCCATAACACTTCTTAAGGAGTGAAATGACACAGTATGATACATGTTTAGAACGATGCCGCTATGTGAAACAATAACTTCTAACACTATGCTGTCAGTTTTCAGCGGCACCATGTGTAATAATCACTAAAAAACGGAATTGTCAGCCCAAACTTAGTCGAATATCCTTTGTACAAGACGTATTCATTCTAATTCCTCACACAACTTGAGCCCAAAATTTCACAATTTGATATCTGCAGGGATGAAGAAATGTCAATTAGAATTACAGTTCAAACATAATTTGAGTGTCTTGTCGGTAAGTGTTTTTATAATGCAGATGAATTTCTGTGACTGTTGATATTGTAGCTTATTATCTGGACTTATTGTGTGCTATTTGGCTTTTGAAGGTACATGTAGCACTCAACTATTTCGAATAAAAACGGAATGAATTCAATAGCTATTCCTATGCAATCTTGTGTTTTCTTGGAGGAAAATGAATAAGTGAATGTATGAAAATAAATTAGAATCATCCCTGTGTTGAAAATTCAAGTTTTGTTCAGACTGTGAGATCCAACTATTTTGATGGTCATCACTTCAATGAATATATGAGAGAGAGTCCATGTGAGCTTTCATTAAACAAGTGGATGCTTTTGTACCACTTTTATAACTGAGCGAGAATAAGTAAGTCATTGTATAAATGGGTATTGAATGTCCGATGTTTTAACATTTCCAGAAAGTATTCTTTCGTTATTTTCAAATGATAAAGTTGTCTATCTTACAAAATTTGACTAGTATCAAGTTCGGTTATCATATCAGTTTGATGTCTCTCACAAGTTTATAAACCCCAACTGGAAGTGAATGTTTGATGAAAGATAAATATCAGACAGATTCGGATGTTTTCAGTATGCAAGTGAATTCAAGAGTCAGATCGGATATTCACAAAAAAAAATACATGAGTGGTACTGTACAAGACGTATTCATTTTAATTCCTCACACAACTTGAGCCCAAAATTTCACAATTTGATATCTGCAGGGATGAAGAAATGTCAGTTAGAATTACAGTTCAAACATAATTTGAGTTTCTTGTCGGTAAGTGTTTTTATAATGCGGATGAATTTCTGTGACTGTTGATATTTTAGCTTATTATCGGTACTTTTTGTGTGCTATTTGGCTTTTGAAGGTACATGTAGCTCTCAACTATTTTGATTAAAAACGGAATGAATTCAATAGCTATTCCTATTCAATCTTGTGTTGTCTTGAAGGAAAATGAATAAATGAATGTATGAAAATAAATTAGAATCATCCCAGAGTTGAAAATTCGAGTTTTGTTCAGACTGTGAGATCCAACTATTTTAATGGTCATCACTTCAATGAATATATGAGGGAGTCCATGTGAACTTTCATTTAACAAGGGGATGCTTTTGTACCACTATTATAACTGAGTGAGAAAAAGTAATTGATTATATAAATGGGTATTGAATGACAGATGTTTTAACATTTTCACCAATTTTGTAAACTGACATTTTATATGTCGGAATTGAAGAAAAAAAATGTTTGTGTGGCCAAGTTGACGAAACAGCAGTTTGTTTTGCTACGGAAGTGAAGATTCCAAGACCCATCTTTTTGTATAATTGTATTAAATTCCCCTCATTTTTTCAGTGTTATGTGCAATCTCCATTTGAATAATAAATTCATATTATTTCAGGCTGAATATCTGACCTGAGCAATGTTAGGAATTGAAAGTCAAAAGAATGTAGGCCTCAGAATTGCAAATGAACATAATTTGACTGGTTTCCCCAATAAATCACCAGGAAGTGAAAATTGGATGAGAATAGGAGAAAGAATTAATTCCATCCGTTATCCGAGTATCTCAGATGCCATTGAAAATATCGAGAATTTGCAAGAGAATAAGTTTTTATGTGTATTCTGGTTCTATCAAAAGTACCTGATTTTTACATATTGATATCAGTTCAGGACACATCGATTAATAACCGAGTTAATAACTGAAAAATCGATTCTCAAGATTTGAGTGAATATTTTTTCCATGATTCGGAATTTATGTCCGCATGAAAAAAAAGGAAAAATTATGATAAGTGCGATTTTGTCGAGTGTGTTTGATGCTATATTGAATTTTTCATAATTATAAGATATAGATAATTCTTTCAAAGTATATTCCTGAATGATATGTACTAGATATTGAAAGTTTTGTTTTTAATAGAGGGTACATTCAAAAGAAATATACAGTTGAAGAAGAAATATACTTCATATAGACAGTTCTCTGAATCAATCAACTGAGTCGAGTTCAACTATAAAGTCTCATTTCACTGAGAGGAGCAAAATCAGGCAAAGATTGTTTTGCAATTGAGATATTTCAAAAAATTCGGTAGTATCAGTGTTTTTATGTTGAGTTCACTTTCGACCACGTCATGAGATGCTCATAAAGGAGAGGGGGAGAGCTGTGAATGAACAATACTCCAAGTAAAGTTGTATTCACGTTACGGGTAGGTATCCATGATAGTTTTCAACAGGCTTTTTTTAGAATCGTTTCTGAATAATTTATGATTGATTGATATGATTCCGAAATTACTAGACCAAATGACTTGCTTTTATATTCTGATTTGAATATATTGGTGAGAAAAAAAAATATCTATGGCGTATCTCCAACTGGAATATTTGAAATATGTATTGAATTCGTCAGTGACCCAAAACTTGCTGTGTTATAATAATTATTAGTGTTATTATCATTGAAAATTCTCAGGCACTCCAGCAGTAACCGAAAATTCATACCAATCATGAATCGAATGATTTCATGAACAGAAATAAATTACATAAGATCTTCCTGAAAAGATGATTTTTTCTTTCTCTCCCTCATTGTTTTTCATGTTACACACATCATTGTGCAAATTCAATTGAACAAGTAATAGAATTCTATTCAATATCAAGAGTGAGTTAATATATATGAAACAATTAACATCGTTAATCTATTTACCTTTGAATGAACCACACCCGAAACAAAATGGTTAACGAGAATAAAATTCATTTCACAAAATTAGATGAGAAAATGCCGAAGATCAATCACAGGTGTCTCACTTGTTTTTCATTTAATGAAACATTCGTGGAATGTCGCAGTTGAAGTAAGAAACAAATCATGAAAGCTGTAATACCTACATATACCAATTTTCATTGCATAATGATTTCGTGAATGCTTATATCGTGGAATAGAGGGAAATAACAAATTTTTGTCGAAAGTTCTGTAATCAATTAAATATGAAAATAATGTCTGCTTGCCGGAAAATTACATGAATCTGACAATGAATCGAGAGATGTAGAAATGTTTTTAGTAAAAACTGAATTATTGTAGTCATGCACCTTTGTGTTCACAAATACTTCAAAATGAGATAATTCGGAAAGATTGATGAAATTCATTCAATAATTCTTGTTGATAACAATGACATCAGTGATAAATCAGAAAGAATGAAAATTCGTCAAAAATTCTTCAATCAATGGAATATGAAAATTATGTCTGCTAGGATGGGTGTAGTATGTATCTGGTATGGCAATGAATCGAATTAATATGTAAGAATGGCTCTAAGGAAACTGAACTGCAAATACTACTGAATATTCAATAATTCCGGAGGATTGAGCAAATTCATTCAAAACAAACAATTCTTTTTGACCACCATGCAATTACTTTTGTCTATATCGCCAGTGTTATCAACACTTCCTGAAATTTGATTCAACACGTTGTAGAAAACATGAAGATATGAGCTGCTGAGAACATGAAGGTGAGTTGAAAAACATTATGAAATAACCTAAGAAAGTTGAGTGAAGGAGTTTGAGTTATCGCAGTGTCCTAGATCTAACAATGATGTGCTAATCACTGCATACTGATTGGAAAACTGGGTATGAAATTACTGTGTTTAGTGGAGCTAATGAGATTGAAAATCAGTTCAGTATTTGTTTTCTTCATGTAGTCATGATTTTTTATAATTCAAGAAATCTAACCCAAAACATTCTCAATAATGATGTTGTAATATTTTTGAAACCGTAGGATTTTCACGTTGCGTACTTGTTATTTTCGTACTTTGTCAATATGTATTTATTGTTCTCGAAAACTTCTCATGTGTCTGTAATGTTCACCCACTGAAATTTATACTAATTCTGATAATACTCATTTGTTGTACAGCCGAATCCAAAATTTTACATGTGCAAATGATGAAATGATTATGAGTATATTTTTATGATATATAGTACACTCTGATTTTCTGGTATGAGAGAGACGATTTTGGAATTGCAATATCTAGCGATGAAGCAATCGTCTGGGGATGATAACATATTTGATGGAATCCTTTTGATTCAAATCAGAATTTCAGTAACATTTCTTCAAATATCCAAAAGTAAAATAGGTTGAATTCTGAAGATGAGTTGTAGAAAATCTTGATTTTCCATTATCTGATCTCCGTTTCTCGTGTTCTCGGTTTCAATCGTGGTATTATAGTATTCCAGTAATTTTGATTCTGTACTAACTATGAGAGGTGTAACTTTCGTGGACTGTATGTATATGTATGGATTATAATCCACTGCATTCTAGTTTTCTAGATGTGAATGATGAGAAGGACACATAAAAAAGATGAATTTTTGGCTCAGATGATAATGTAGTAGTGGTATAATCTTCAGAGAGCTATGGTATAATATTTAACGACTCAACCATGATTTTGGATTATTCAATTTGAATAAATAAATTGATATCGACAAAGACTCATATTTTATACGAACGATCCTGCTTGAAGGTAGCATTTCATCCTATATAAGTGCATTTATTGTCATGTAATGTATGTCAGGTTTGATTTTGTTGTGTCGAAGATAATTTCATATGGAAAAAGTAAAAAAGCCCATCACAATGATCCAATGTCCCCATAACGATAGTTACTTAACATCTTCAGTAATACATTTACAGACAATGCCTTTATGAATGATTATTTCTCTTCGGTGGTTTCATATGATGGATCCAATGCCTATATCAGTTTTCTCTCATTTTCTCTCAATTTACGTATCGAACTCATTAGTTGTTATTTCTTCTCAACAGATGCTTTCAAGTGATTATTCATCATCTATAGATAGATGGAATCAAAGAGTCAACATATGACATATAATAATAACTAGGTACATCAACACACTTTTCTAACAATGTAACGGCTCTGAGTTCCAATTCAAAAAACTACGAAGGTTGGTAGGTAAATGGGTATGGGTATGGTATGGCTCGTGTTGTACTTTCGCAGTTCATTACACGAATCAAGTATTACTCCACATACATTGAGAAACGTTCGTCATAATTGACCCCCCTGTTACTTCCATTCATTCAGCATTTTCAACGAGAATGGCACATTCTGAACCCATTTCCCATTGATTAAGTTCAATAATTCATTTCGTGATCCATTTATCATTTAATATTTGATATAAGGTAAATGAAAGAATTTGCTCAATTGATACAGAAACTCTCCATAGAACCGCATAATTGTTTTAAAATCGTTCGTTTCCGTTAACCAGCTGACGAACGTCAACCCTCAAAAGTCAAAACTTGTGCGAGCAATGGACCAACGAGGCCTTACCTTTTAACGTGCGATTACCCAGCACGGTGGCCCGACGGGGATTCGAACCCCTGTCTTCCGCTTGATAGGCGGATATGCTAACCACTACACCACCGAGACCACTAATTATGAAATATAGGCACCTAAGTAGTCCAAATGAGCATTTCAAATTCAATATCAACCCGATTCGATCAGACTGCTTTTGAATACACATCGTATATTCAAGAACATAACTTCAATTCGTATTCTTCTATACTTTACATAACACATACACACACACATAATATGTTTCCGGCTGTTATATAAAATGGGAGTGAGATCCAGTTATCTATAATTTGTCCACGTCCACGGTTCAAATCCTATGAGTTGCCCTTGCAAGTAGGATAGGGAAACTATAATTACTTGCTATTGGAATAAAATCGAGAACGTGTTAGTCAGACATAATGTTCATTCCAATCCAAAAATGTAATCCATTTGTTGAATTCAGACATAGGTAAAACATAATTTGATCTAGTATTGTAAACATATTCACAAGAGCTCCTCCGAATTGCAAGACGAATACCTGCATTTTCTCGTCAGTGTGCTGAAAAGCGGTGAACCGTTTTATTTGTTACATTGTTTGGGCATCAGATGATTCCTCATACTTCTCAGTTGCTAGCATCTAGTATCATGAATAAGTATCCACATCATTCAATTAATTGAATAATTTTCTCACCATTATTATTATTCAATACTTTTGATAACAACAACGAACAATAAGTCCACGAGTCAATCTCATCAAAAATGGGGAATAGCTTGAGAAATAAAAAAGCTGACTGGCATATTGATAGAATGATAATATTGAATGTGAATTGAGAATCGACCAATGAACTCACAGGCTTTTTTGGCAGTGAAAACCATATGTCTACTCTCAACTCGAGTCTTCTGTTCAATGACCGTTCTTTAGAAATGATGAAAACTCTTACAAAAAACAATAGGATGGAAGATGGAACACAAAACTTTTCGTCTGTACGTGCACATTTATGTTTTCAAACTGAAAATAATAGTGAAAAGTACGTAAGTTCAATATTCTTTTATTCCTCATCTCATATTTTATTCCAATATGTGTGTATCAAGGTTACCATTCATTATTTTATATTATTTGTTATACCTATAACCTATAAACCGAAAGTAGAAACGGCTGACCTCGACTTCGAAAATAGCTCTGGTTCAAATCCGACTGCAAGAAATTTTTTTTTTAATAATTTTCAGCATTACCAATCAATTTCCAAATATACTAGCAAGTTCATCATTATCATAACTACTATTGAGGTTTATATCTGAATGAAGGATTGTTCCATGAAGTGTTTAAATATTGAACGGTGTGGCCGCATCCAAACAATATAATTCCTCTTATATTTAAGAGCCGTGGTAGCGCAGTGGTTAAATCACTGTCTACTAGCCGATAGGTCCGGGGTTCAAGCCCGCACGGAGGCGAATGGTTTTTTTATATTCAATAAGTAGATTCAAGGTATGCCTACCGGACGTTGATCAACTGGTCGTGAGATAAGTAGCAGATCTGGGGAAAACCTGGCAACGCTGTCTTATGGAGATCCCATAGTTGGTACGAAAATTTGCAAAATCGAGCTTGGCTTTTTTCCCCAGATTTACATGGTATTCTCCATAAGACAGTGTTGCCATTTTCCCCGTACATACATAGCATATCTACTAGTGTACCTTTTTACAAACTAAAAAAAGATTCATCCGTCTGAGTTTCAATTCAGTCTTTGATGAATCATCAGAGGTACCTTGAAAGAGAAC
Organism: Zygogramma bicolorata; assembly: GCA_032362365.1. Classification (NCBI taxonomy): domain Eukaryota; kingdom Metazoa; phylum Arthropoda; class Insecta; order Coleoptera; family Chrysomelidae; genus Zygogramma; species Zygogramma bicolorata. The sequence continues at coordinate 197,301 of JAVJAQ010002634.1, read as the reverse complement.
AAAATACTGTGATTGCAATCTTCAACTCAAAAATTTTTACCCACAATACGGCTATAACAGATGATGAAATTTCTATCAAAAAACAATTGAATGAGTAAAAATAGCGATCATTTCTTGCAATTTTACATTCCATGGGAGACCTTGGGACCTGTTTCAAGAACGTACAAGTCTTGTAGCTACAAGAGAAACACAAAGAAAGACGATGATAAACAATTGTTTTTTACTCGTTTTTCAACTGTACCCGCATTGTCTTTCTCTTGTAGCTACAAGACTTGTAATTTTATGAAACAGGCCCCTGATTTAGTGTGTACTAATAACTATAATGACATTGGGACACACAACGTACCTCATCGTTTTATCAAGAACTGTTAAGATAGAGCAGTTTTGTGTTATATCCGTAGACAAAAATATTGATACTGTACAGCAAGGCGCAGATAAACATAACTTATTCATAAACAAAATTCATCTTAGAGCCTGTCAAAACAAATGATAGATATTACAACTTCTATGAAAGGAGTACAATCAGAAACTTTCTCTCCATAAAAATACCCAAGTTTCAAGTTATTCATAGCAGTACATATAAAAAATCCAGAATGAGCCGGTAGATCTTATTGCCGGTTATATCAGCAAATTTTGGTACAATGAATTCAAGTGATTGAAATCCAACTTTCAATATATTTGATCGAGTATTATGGTGGGGAAGATGAAATTTGAGGAACTATGCTTTGGCTTTTTCTTCTCCGAATCGAAAGAAGTAGAGATACAAACTCTCATGAAAAAAGTGAAACAAACACTCTCTGTTGATAGCTGAGTGTATATCATTCATAGAAGTTCGATTTATTTACGAAAAGAAATAAAGAGTCTATCTTAAACAGCCACCCCTCTTGTAGTCAATTTTTCTTGCTCCATTTGTATACTAGTCATATGAAAATTGAATCAAATAGATAACATACATGGGAATTTTTTTCTTGCTCCATTTGTATATTAATCATTCGAAAATTGAATCAAATAGATATGGGAAATATCTAAACGATGCAAAATAAAGCTAATTTGTAGAGAAAAATCTCACTCACCAGGATAATATTTCATTCAAGCCCAGACAAACTCTTTTAGCTCAGGGAAAATTATATTTTGACCTCTTCAGTGGAAAAATCTATAAATCACGCAATACTGTGGGCTTGAATGAAAATTATTCCAGTGACTGATATTATTTCTACAAATAGCTCTCTTTTATGCTTTGTGTACATATTTCATTTAGATATCTATACTATCCAGGGTTGGGCTGATTAAAATCAAGTGATTGAAATCACGATTAAAATCATGATTTAAATCGCTTGATTTTTAAAATTAAAATCATGATTTAAATCAATTTTAACAACATAATAAAAAAGTTTTCTCGAAGATCAAAAGGAGTATCTGCTTTTAGCAGAAACAACAAAAAAGAAGTTCATAATTCCAAATTCTTAAACAAAACGTAACACCTAAGTTTTATTACTGTATATTTTCAGTCTATTCATTTTCGTTATACAATTTGAACAAAAACACGAGTTTTACTCCTTTTTCTATGCCTAATCTGTTCCTGATATTCGAGTGTGTACAACTAGCGAAATGCGTGAAATTGTTGGGCAACGTCAATTTACAGGTTGAGAAGGAAAACAAGCCTCGACAGGAATATTCTTGCAAAAAGCACAACAAGCGCGTTCGTGTTCGTGCCTCACTCGGCACTGTATAGCGAGTGTATAAAAGTTTTCAATCATCTTCCCCAAGAGTTGAAATTATTGACAAAAAATAGATTCAAAGTGCAATTGAAAAAGTTGCTGCATCGGTATGTTTTTTATAATATTGAAGAATACTTTGCTACCACTACTTTTATAGTTTTATAGTTGAGTAAGCTTCATTGCATTTCACGTTCCACATTAATTTTATACAGTTCAATTCGTTCCTTTTTCTCTTCACTATTATCATATAAAACTTTATAATTCATATAGTATTACTTAGGCACTTACACTCTTCCCAATGCTTAGGCGTAGGACACAATATTGTGATTTATTTTTATTTTACTGATATTAGCAGTGGCGTAAATAACGCCTTGGCAACCTTGGCGGCGCCAAGGGGCGCAGTGCACGAGGGGGCGCAACAAAAGGCATTCAATAACAAAAAATAATAATATCTGAAATGAGTAAACCTGATGAATGTCATATAGATAGAGATAGAGGTACACAATTGACAATTGAAAAAAAAAACAGGAGGAATGTGTTGGTACTCATTAAAGAAATTTAAGTAGTCTAAGTTCTAACTGATTATATTATAAGAACTAATTTTCGCCACGTGCAGTCAGTCGCAGCGTGTTTGTGGAGGTTAGAATTGAAATTTTCGAGATATGACGAAAAGACATATGACAAGAATTTGTAAATGTGAATATTTATGAAGTATGACGTATGACTGATACAACAACTATTTGGCAATACGTCACTCCTTTGAGTTCAGTAAATTGGCTAAATGTTCACATAAGCAGCAGCCAAATAGTTGTTGTATCTGTCATACTTCATAAGTATTCACATTTACAAATTCTTGTCATATGTCATTTGTCGTAAATTTCAATCCATATTTTTATCAAAGGACGTTATATTTGTAGCTTCCCTGAAGATGACAGTATTCACTGTCGAAATATTGGAAATACAGTGTAAAAAGAATACACTTTTTGCTTGCTGCTTCACCCAATATCTTCTCCCCTTGTATCCTGACTGGTCAGCAAAAACTACCAATCTATATATCGAAAACGAAAAATTTTTGGTGAAATTTACGTATTTTGGCCTCCTGAAAAGTCAAATGAAATTTTTGAGGCTCCCAACTCGTTTCGGAGATACGGCCCCTCAAAGACAGGAAATCGGGGTTTTACGCCTATGTTTGTTTCTCAGTCAATTCCGCTAGAGATTCCTCCTTTCTATCAGCACAATATACACATTATATACCACCTTCTTCGTTACTTTATAACCGCATTATAAGCATTTCTCAGTACAAAACTCTATAATGTAAATCGTCATAGAAATTTTAGAGTTTTGTAGTGAAAATGGAAAAATTCGTATAATTCGGTTGGAAAGTGATGAAGAAGTTGATATAGAATGTGTTAATTTTGCTGATAGAAAGGAGGAATTTCGAGCGGAATTGGCTGAGAAACAAACATTGGCGTAAAACCCCGATTTCCTGTCTTCGAAACGAGTTGAGAGCCCCAAAAATTTCATTTGACTTTTCTGTTCAGGAGGCCAAAATACGTAAGTTCCACCAAAAATTTTTCATATTTGAGGCGTATATATATATATATATATATATATATATATAATATTATTTATAGGGTGGGGGGCGTATAGCCTATGTTTGCCAAGGGGCTTGGCTTACCTTAGTTACGCCACTGGATATTAGGTACCATTATCTATTGTGATTCTGTGGGAAATAAATGTCTGTCTGTCTGTCTGTCTGTCTGTATAGGACAGAAGAAAAACAAATCGCGACAAGAATTTTCTTGCAATAAGCGCGACAAATGCGTTGTCACAAGTTTTTGAGCCGCAAATTGTATTAAAATTTTTAGACTTATACATTAAAATAATTAACAATAATTTCAAAGAATCAAAATGTTCAAATTTAATATCAAAATTTAAAAAATCAAAAAAATCAAACAAATCATGATTTTTTTTTAAATCAATGATTTTTGATTTTTTTAATAAAAATCAGATTTTGCCCCACCCTGATACTATCTATTTTTTGATTCAATCTTCATATGCTCAGTATGAGAATTGAGCTAGTAAAAGTTATTTCTATGTAACCCAGTATCCGTTTTGCCATACAGCTACTCCCTTGCCGATAGGAGCGACGGGTATTGAATCACAAAGAAGTCAGTGTTTTTCTCAATTCGAATATCAAGCATACGGAACTTGAATAGAATGAATACATTCATGAGGAATCCCCATAGAAGTTTTGTAATGTATTTGAAAAGCCAAGATTCTATTCTCTGCTAAATTGATGAACCTGTCATTATATTTCTTATCAGGCAATGAACTATCTCTACATCTATCTATGAACATTTCTGAAATGGAAAGGCGTGCAGATGTAAAAAAAAATAGTTTACCAGACCTTAGTTTCTATATCGCCAATCGAATAATATGGAGCGAAGAAACAAAATACCAAACATTCCTCGAAAGATAAATGACGAAGTCATACTAAATCTAATAAGTTTTTCCTCAAATAATTTCTTTGAGACTCTGTATAGTCTGTATGTCACTCATTTCCATCATATGCGAAATATCTATTCCTTCGGGGATGCCCACTAGAAAGCAATAACCCCCAATGGAGATACAGAAAAGATAAAATTCCATTTCAACGGCCGTTCATAATGTCACCTCGATTAGTTCCGCACAAAACACCAATACCATTCAATCGTCCCTGCCGGAAAAACTCGTATTTTTCCATCCCAGCCGTGTCGCATGAATGATTGGGTCGCATTTTCCTCACACGCAATATATCATATTTCACCCAGAGGATGCGAGAGATGGTATTTTTCTCCGGATAGGTCTATTTATATGGCGAAAGAAAATCCAACCCTTTTCCACTTTTTCCTCCTCTTCGGTTTCGAGGGGTCGGGCGGGGTGTTTGGGGGAGGGGGCCTCCTAGTACAAATTGAATTTATTGATTCGGAAGGAAATACAGATTGTATAGTTTTGCTGGATGGTTTCTGCAAACACGGCTTCGAGTGGAGAGAAGTCGAGTGAGGAAAGAATAAACAGAGAACCCCGGAGGAAACACAGAGATTCGAGAATTGGTTATCGTCAATATGGGGTATAGCACTGTTCAAGAAAATTTGAACTCATGAAAACACTGGGGATATAATGTCTTAGTGTGTTGAGAGTGTTCCTTCAAATACCTATATCAAACTACTGATACTGAATCCGATCAAGAATCATGAGTTGATAAAACAGCCAAGCCAAGCGAGCAATACAGAGTGTAACTGAATGGGGTACATAAACTTTAAAGTAACAAATTAAGAACAGAACAACAACACAAAATTAGTATTAATTCAATTTCGAAAATTCACAAACTGACAGCGTCATACCAATTTAATTGTCACTATCGCTAATAGCGACCTACTAGATACATTAGTTTCGTATTTTCGCATTTATGACGATGTATCTCTGTAGTTGTTCGTAAAATAATTTTTTGCTGCCTACTGGTTTATTATGGGCAGAACCCAAGAGACATTTTTTGTTCAGAATGAAACAGGCTATCGGAAATGGATTTTCAAATGTTAAACAAATAACAAGAAAAAAGTTACATTGGAAATACATTTTAGGAGTTGCTTTTTCCAACCCTTACAACCATAGGGTAAACCAAATAAACTAGTGGCTAATTGTCTTTTTGGTAGTACAAAACGTCAGGTTAATTTCAATATTGTAACTTTTTCAGTGACTGCGAGAAAAATTGGTATACAAATTTCATGTACCCCCCTTCAGGGGCTGTATCTTAACAAGGGATGCTCCAATGAAAATTCTTTATATGAAAGATCCTATCTTTTTTTCGATGAGGAATCACCTCCTGAAATATTTTAAACTTATTCAGTTACAGCCTGTATATTCTTCAAACTAAGCCACTCAGACACTAACACCCCGATAAATTTCAGTAAACGAGGAATGCCTACAAGCCTAGAAATTTATTCTGACAGGTCTTTTGAATTTTTTCTTGAAAATCAAACCTTCTACACTTGTATAGATTCCAATATTAATTCTTATTTTTTCTTATTCTGGTAGGTTAAGGACCCAAGAAATAAGAAGGAAGAATGTTTTCTAATAGAAGTAGATAGTGGGGTGGTTGAGTACACCTAATATGAAAAGGCTTGTTTTCTACGGCTTCAACACCAAACTGCTCCATCCTAACTGTTCCTGATAGAACAATAAGGTACATTGTATGTCTTCAATTTAATTTCCTTATTTATCTGGGGCATGGTTGGGGTTAGGTCGAATTACTTAAACCACTTTTATTTCTTTGCCGACGTTTCGACTTTTATAAAGTAATCCTCAGGGCAATAAATTTCTGGTTTTCTTGTCTAATAAAACCTAACTATTGCCCTGAGGATGACTTTATAGAAGTCGAAACGTCGGCCACGAAATAAAAGTGGTTTCAGTTATTCCACCTAACCGCCAACCATCCCTCAGCTAAATAAATCTATTGAGGTTAAAACACGACCAATAAATTTCCTTACTATTTCGTGTGTTCGAACAGTCAATAGCTCAACAAATTGCTCTGTCTACCGAAATTTATTTAAGTGTTTTCTACCCAAAATATTTGCTATCAAGTGGTATCAAAGTGTTCCTAAGAGTGCCATCTCCAGAGTGGTGAACTTGATTTCGTTCAAAGTACTGAAATTAAACAGTGAATTAATTAATTTTGAATCCACTAGATTAGCCAATACACGATAAACAAACATTCCATCGTCCGAAAAAAACGTATCCAGCAAAAAGCCCAACAAGCAGCAAAAAGAGGTGTCCCCTGTGCGTTTGCTACTTGAAATATATTCCAGTGCAGTGCTATTTAGGAAGGATTCAACTCAACAGTCAATTTTAAGGTTCACAATGGACGACGAAAAATGTACTACTTGCAAACTTGAAATAAAGGATCTCAAGGATTCGGTTCAATGTGACAGTTGCAGAGAATATTTTCATTTCCATTCCATAAAAGAAAGAAACTGCTCGGCTATCTCAACAACAGAATATAGAGCAATGGCACTTAAGGAGAGAAGTGGTTTTATCTTCTTTTTTTGCTCAGACTGCAAAGAGGCATTTAAAGGAGTTCCACGTGTAATTAGACAAATTAATGAAATGAAAGATGATATCAAAGACATGAAAGAGGATCTACAGAGAATGAAAATAGAGAAAGCTGAAATGAACAAGGAAATAGCTTCCCTTAAAGCAGCACAAATTCCCACTCCAGCTTTGAGTCCTACTCCAATAACCAATATGAGTGAAATTATTGCGGAGATGAATGAAAGAGAAACTCGAAAAAAAAATGTTGTAATATTCGGCATCCCAGAATCACAACATAACCAATCCGATGACCAGGAAAAATGTATTTCTATCCTCAAATCGATCAACCCGGACATCGATTCTAACCCAAAAAAAATATACCGAGCGGGAAGACTCAATCCTACAAATAATAATCCCAGGCCAATCAAAGTTATATTTTCTGCGCCAAACGAAGCCCATGCATTCCTAAGCAAAACTGGAAACCTCAGAGGAAATACCCAATTCAATAATATAATTGTCACAAATGACAGAACGCCACTCCAAACACAACAGTATAAAAAACTGAAGGAAGAACTACAACGTAGAATATCCAATGGAGAGGGAAATATGAAGATTGAATATATTAACGGTGAACCTAAAATTGTAAAAAACTAGTTAAATCGTCCAAGCAGAAAGGAAATCATAGTATATACTGTTATTACCAAAACTGTAGAGGACTTAACACCAAAACTCATGAGTTCTTTCAATCAGCAGCGGCTTCTGATTATCAAATTATTGCGATCACGGAAACTTGGATCCAACCAAATATATTTAACAATGAACTGTTTGGTGAAAACTATGTAATCGTAGTGATAGAAACTTAGAGGCCACAAACACAACAACAGGAGGGGGTGTACTCGTAGCCATTAAAAATGACTGTGCCACCAGTGAAATTGATTTATCTGAATATCGTAACACTTTTAATACTATTGATATTGTAGGATGTAGACTTTTGTACAATCATATCACTATATTTGTTTTTGTTTTGTATATTCCTTACACCAACAATACAGAAGTGCAAAATCTTCTCGAAACATTAGAAAATTTTGAAAAAATATATGGCAATAACATTCTGATAATGGGAGACTTCAACCAGCCAATGTTTAACAATAGAACAAGTCTTAATTATGCAACCAATAGGAATCTGGTGAGTTTGCATGATTTTATTAACTTCTATGACCTGAAGCAGCATAACAATATTTTGAATAGAAACGGTCGAATGCTCGACCTAGTACTATCCAACTTAGAGTGCCATGTATGTCATGAGGATCTACCATTTGTTATGGAAGACGAATATCATCCAGCATTAAACATTAACGTGAAAGTTCCCAAAACTGCGCCAATGATAAATTATAACAACAACGTTAAAAAATATAATTTCAAAAAGGCTAATTTTCCATTGCTCTACAATCATTTGTACGAAATTGACTGGACATTTTTGAACAATTTTTCAGATGTTAATACAGCTCTGCATGCATTTTATCTAAAACTATACTCAACTTTTGACCTTTACGTGCCCTCTTTGCAAAATTTTGAAACAAAATTCCCTCCTTGGTTTACTAAGGAAATAAAACAGGAAATCAAACAAAAAAATTATATTTTAAAAAAACTCAAACAAACAAACTCTGATATGTACCGTCAACAATTCAAAACAATCCGCAAGTCCATTAAGAGAAAAATAAAAATTGCATACCAACAATACCTAACAAAAGCAGAAAACTCTATAGAAGAAGACCCTGCAAAATTCTGGGCATTTGTTCACAATAAAAAAGGAACATCTAAAATACCTGGTTTGTTAAAATATGAAAATGAAGAATACAGTACTCCTCAAGATATTGTTGAAGTTTTTGCTGACTATTTTCATAACGTATATGTAAAGCCCGAAGAAAACATTGACCACCCAATCTCACAATCATCAAATAATCCAGCAATTACTCTGAAATATTTGACAAATATTGAGGTACTAAATGCATTCAAAAAACTCAAACCCAAACAATCCTGTGGATTTGATGGCATCCCCAGCTACGTGATCAGAGACTGTGCATATGCATTTACCGAACCACTTCAAATCATTTTCAATTTATCCCTGAGAACGAACACCTTTCCGAATTTGTGGAAAAAATCCAAAATATGTCCCATCTTCAAATCTGGCTCTCTTAATGAGATTACAAATTATCGTCCGATAACCTTACTGTCAGGATTTTCGAAGGTCTTTGAAATATCTATATACAGCCAAATATTTCCCAAGGTCAAAAACCTTATCCGAATAGAACAACATGGCTTCATTGAAAAACGTTCTACTGTGACCAATCTAATGTGTTTCACCCAAGCCGCATGCGATACAATAGATACAAAAGGGCAACTAGATGTAATTTACACAGATTTTTCAAAGGCCTTTGACAAGCTGGATCACTCGATCTTATTGAGAAAGTTGGACACCTTTGGGTTTAATCAAGATCTCTTAACATTCTTTGCAAGCTATCTTAAAAATCGAACATTAGCTGTAGAGTATAGAGGTCATAAATCATATGAGTTTGAGGCGACCAGTGGTGCTCCGCAGGGGAGTAACTTAGCACCACTACTATTTTCACTATTTATAAATGATATCGGTGAAGTCATAGAAAGCAATATTTTATTATTCGCAGATGACATGAAAATCTTCAGGAGGATTGAAAATTCCCAAGATTGCATATTTCTCCAACAAGACCTAAATAAACTTTATGACTGGTGTCTTACAAATAAACTCCCACTCAACATAAACAAATGCAAGTATTCAACAATATCTCTGCGACATAACACCAATCTATTTAACTACTCAATCAATGAAACTCCGCTACAATATGAACAACAAATCAAAGATCTTGGAATTCATTTCAATGACAAATTGAACTTTTCAGTACACATAACAAAAACTATTTCAGCAGCCAAAAAAATGCTAGGATTCATCTTTCGAAATTGCAAAGATTTTTCAAATACAAAATGTTATGAGACCCTATTCAATGCCTATGTCAGATCCAGAATCGAATATTGCTCACTAATATGGTCCCCAAGCTATAATATATATATTGAACAAATTGAATCGGTTCAAAGAAACCTCATGAAATACATGGTATGGAAAATGGATGGACAATATCCCCCCAAGGCATAGATAATAACATCCTTTTAAAACGTTTTGGAATGCTTTCACTCAGAGAACGCAGAATTAACTATTCTTGTATTTTCATGTACAAACTCATCCACAATCTCGTAGACTGTCCAGATCTAATTGCACAACTGAACTTATATGTACCAAGAATTAACAGCAGATCCGAACAAACATTTTATATCTCAGTCCCGCGAACAAATATCATGGCAAACTCACCAATAAATTCAATGTGTATTAATTTCAACACACTTTGTAAAAAAATTGACCCATTCCAAAGCACACTGAACCAATTTAAATCACAGTTAAAGTCAATACCTTAACAAAATATGTAAACTGTAACACACATAACAATAGTTTTAAGCTGTCCTGTAATTGGGTGTACTCCTGTTTGGACAATAAAGTGTTTATTTTTTTTTGAAACAATTACTTAATTGTGTTACAGTTATAGTTAGTACACAATAAATCAAGTCTCTCATGGAATGACAGCTCTATTTACTTATTTAATTTCACGTAAATGGAAATTTTTAATGGCATTAAATTTGAAGTTCATGTTTTTTCTTGAATAATTTTTCATCTGTTATAGCAATGGAAAAGAATAATATATAACTCGCAAGGAATTATAATTTCTCACTCGTGGGGAATGACTTTCATTCCTTGTTCGTTGAACAATTTACTACTCTTCAGATATTCAACTAAACTGTTCATTCTCTAATGAACTATAATAGTCCAAGAGACGAAATATAGGTCGACCTTCACCCATCAGCCCGGATGAAACATACTTTTTATAGGGTTCATAAATAGAAGAATACGCCTAAAATGGTTTGCCTATCAAAATGTGATCCAAACTATATACAGTGAGATTCAAAAATTTCCACCAAATGGAAAACTTTTTTATTATCGATTAGTCGGAAAATTTCATTCCTCATAAATTTGGTGTATTGCAGAATACTTGCATATGACTTGTCAAAATTTCAAATTTCTAAACAGTGTACAGAGGAGAATGGAAAATAGGAATTTTGATCAGGTGTAAACCATATCTTATTTTTGACATAATCAAAAAGTTCATTCAAAGAAGTTGTTTGGAAGTGAAATCGATATTCAAACTTGGAATCACATCCAGGATAGTTTACTTTTAACAATATTCTATTTTTGGTTCTCCCCTGTACAGTCTTTGGCAATTTGAAATTTTGACAACTCATATGCAAGTATTTCTGCAATACACCAATTTTTATGAGGAATAAAATTTCCTGACAAATCGATAATGAAAAAGTTCTCCGTGCGGTGGAAATTTTCGAATCTCACTGTATATAGTCTGGACCACAATTTGGTAGTCAAGCCATTATAGGGGTTTCATCCGGAATACAGATGGGTGAAGGTCGTCTCTTGGACGATAACAAATACATTTGTAGAAATCCCGGATACATAATGAGAAAACAACAAACATTTTTTCTCTTCATGCAATTCAAAAGTGAATAATATTAAACCGATTGAATCTTTTCCAATTTATAAGAAGTTAATCTCACTTCTCCAACCATGATTTCTGACGATTATATAGTTACTAGAAATGAAGTTTATATTGGTGAAAAATAGAAAGCTTTTGTTGACATCATTGAGCTGTAAACTAGAAGTGATGTTCAATGGTGAGTCAGAACATTCAGGAACATCATTTGGAAATTGCCAGGTGTGATGGATGAATTTGTGAATTCAACAACTACTGGAGCACTCACAAGATTCCGAAACAGTTCTAGGAAATGTGTGATTTTGGATTTGGAGAACAGGACAAATTTAGCATGGTGGACGGATATCTGAAATGACGAAATCTTTTTTTTATAGTCAAATAAAATTTGAATGGGTATTTGATGCAATATCAAACGTGGAAACTAGTCAGTCAACATATCGATAGGACCACTGTCGGTCAACATGAGATGTTTTGACTACAAAGCGTGCGTGATCGTTATCCTCTCCGGTGGTGGACTGTCTATTTCTTTACGATAAATATTGTACCAAGCCCCTGTAATATTTTTTCGATGCACTAAATAGCTTACACATCATTATTATATATTTTTTTATATGCAGACTCACACGAAAGGTAAGCCCTGTAATGTTCAAAGAACACTGCGTGAGTCAAGGGACAGGAGATACGAATTAACATTCATTTTGAACTTTTTAAGTTTATAACCCTCAGGAAAAACCTCTCTCGGCAAGGAGTCCAAAGCTCAGCTGTTCTGTTGAAAAAAGATCCCTGTGCAAGAGAAGTTCGACAGGTCTCCAAATTCAAAACAAATTGGTGGGAATTCTGTACTCGTCGAGTCATCCGTGTAGATATTGCCTAGGGTGGAACGATTGATAACAATTCAGAAGAGCACCAAGAGACAAGTCTCCGACCCTTCTACGATGTTCCAATGAAGTGAGCGAGTCTGTGAGCGAAATGAAGAATTTCTCCACAAGAAATAAAAATTCAAGTTTCTGGGAAGCACCTTTAGCGATCGATCTCACATGGTTTTTCCCATGAGAGATTTTTACTGATCGTAATTCCTAGTATCGAGATAGTTGACGTTGTAGGAATAGTTACTCCTGACATCTGAATTCTAGACGATGATAGATCGGCTTTCCTTGAGAAGAGGCATGCCTGGGTTTTCCTAGCATTAAACTCCACCAAGTTCATGTTACCCCATTCTATTATTTTTACCAAGTCATCGTTAATTTTATTGACGTGAATGTTTCTTCGAATTTTTGTTTCTCGAGCTGGTATGGGGACTCTGGAAGTGAAACTAGTATGATGAGTGCTGTCGTCCGCAAAACTATGTACTGAACAAGATGTTTCCTCGAGCAAATCATTGATATGAAGCAGAAACAAAGTGGGCGCCAGAACTGAACCCTGTGGAACACCTGCATTTTTTGGGAGAATATCAGATGATACTACAACCATATACAGAGACCTATCAGACAAGAAACTCTTCGTCCAAACACACAGCTACCTCTAAGATAACTGTAACAAACGATGAGGGAACTGACACTGTTAAGTATCAGTTTTATTCTCATGAAGCTAACCTTGTTAGCGAAACGCGCATCGAGTGGAAATAATGTTATATTAGTGTTAGGTTGATTGATCTCTACAGAAAGTATAAGGATAAGTGTGGTTGATATGCAGTAGGACAGCTGCAGTATAACGTTTAGTCTTCTTGAATTCATTGTATTTACTTTTCTATCGCATCATGTTTGACAGCTCACCGGAGCCTGCCCACCAGTACTGCAATTAACAATCAAAAAACTATCTCTATATGTTTCAGAGAGGCCTCTCAGACCATGAATCTCACTTATTAGAAAAATTGGTAAGTGAACAAACTATAAGGTCTTGGGATTTCACTGCCATCTAGAGTTCAAGTTATATCTCCTGTATTCTGAAGTTGTAGACATCTATCCTCTACCACAATCCTCTCCTCTCTCGAATAGGAAACGATAACCAAGCTGATTCAATTTCTGAAGTATAGATGTCTGTGCTTTGACGAAGTTAACACAATTGAGGACATATTTAGTCCTTCAACTTTTTTTTAAATAGTAACTTTCAAATAAGATTCAAATAATTCTAAGTGATCATATTTGAGGTGAATTGTCATTTAATTTATTCGATTAATGTTTCGGTGAATTGTGAATTTAACTTGGAAAAATGGTGAATATCGACCCTTTCAACACTTGGATGTATTGATTGATGTAAAATAGCAGCTTTGTGACCTTCCGATACAATACCATCGTGATTTCATGTAATTTCCTCAAGGTGGTGCTATAATTCAATAGGCGGGAAAAACTCATTCTTCACTTTTAGTCCAGGGGAAACAACTGCAGCTGCAGCAATGCCCTTTTCCGAATCAATCAAACTACGATAAAATGCATAAGAAACACCTGTGACGTATCATTATGCTCAAAAACGAGTTACAATGCAGAATGCAGGCAATTCCTGTTTAGTGCCTACTTTTCGTGAGGGAAAAGTAGAAAACATGTGAAATAGGGTGGGTATGGCCAATGTTTCTTGTTTTCCTACTGTGCTTCATTGGTTCAGGAGACTTTTAACTTGATTTATTGTATGGTGACCGTGAACCTTTCAACTTATAATTTGAAAGGTTTCAAATATTCAGGAAAATACATTGATTCCCACCAGTTTCTACAATTTGAATAGAAAGGAACGACAAACTTGAAAAAACAGTTTCTCTTGGTTAGAACAGTAAAGCCCTGAAGTCAAATTTTTATCAAAAAACATTTCCTCCACTAGAATCATGCAAGGCAAATGAACATTCATTTTCAAATCCTTCAGTCATGAATAATTACCGTGAGGTCAGTTGGAAGTTCAATTCTAGGAGTCATTGTTGTTTTTTTGCATTACGGAAATGAAGTTCACTACTCAAACAAATCGCATATTCAGTATTAAATTTTTATAAAATTGAATCACAATTATCTCTTTGAGATGAATTTCAATGAAATTACATGAACATAAAAACGGAAATTAAATTATATGGAAAGGACCCTTCCATCTTACATTTTGAACAGTTACAAGTGGGATGGTGAGATTACTCAGTTATTTTTGAGGTATTTTTCAGAATCAGTTGATGAGCTCATCACAAGATATGAATCAAGGGAAATCCTTCATTTTCTAGCTCTTCACCATGAAATATAATTAGACCTATCTCGTATCAGAAAATAGATAAATTTTTTCCTAGAAATCAATATTGAATCAGATTGGCATGTGGCGTGTGGAATGAAATATCAATAACAGTATTGTAAAACGTCGCTATATTTTTACCACCATTCGTGATGCGAAGTGAACAAACAGTATAGAACGATTATGGTGTGAGAACCAACAGCAAAAATTCTAGACTATCGAGAAACATAACATAGTAGAATATTTGCTAGAATGTGATTGACAACGTTCTTGGTATTGGTTGAGACTTCCATTGTCTACTCTATTGGAACCTGCTACAGAGCAAAAAATACAAAAATGGGTTGAAATCGGTTTTTTGGGTAAAAAAGCGGTTCAATTGGTCCTTAGTATAACTATAAAATAACTTATTCGTTTTCAGTTGTCATTAAAATGGGCCATCTACTGGATACAGCATGGAATAATATTCGTAGTGGCTAGGAGGTAAATTATGGTAAAGTCACCAGTTCGCAATACTTCCACGAATCAATTTTTTTCTTCTGAAGATGATGAACTTGGAAGTGAAACGCGCGTCGAATGCAAAATATCAATTTGTTGTTAGGGAAATTGATTTCTAGAAAAAACTTCAATCTCATCCAAAGGTTCTCATCATTTATTTAAGAAAATTGTGCACAAGTTCTGCCCACGTACACAATCACTTTTGTCATTGTTGTTAGTTCTAACTTTTCAACATTATTTCATTGTGGTGCTAGATTGGTTAGTTTTATTGAAGTACTCACTTCGTATTAAGTAGTTTGAGTCCATGAAATATATTACTATATCAAACTTCAGCCCCCGACCCGAATGAAAATGCGCAAACTATTTTTATTAATATATTAAACTTCGATACACTTCATCCAATCTCCTCAATGTACAAAAAATAAATAAAAAAAATGGACTGGCCAAACTCAAAATATATACACTAGGCACTAAAACCTCACATACATTTATTCTATCGAAGAGCACAAAAGTTCTATAAAACTAGAACTTTTTACAAATTTCTTCTTCGCGGTCATTGCTATACACAGTATGGAAACTTATGACCGAATTTCATTCTAAAGATCCCAAAATTATTGCATGCGAACAAAATCTTGTAGAGTGTTAGCACAATATATTGGTTACAGGTACAGATTACAGAAACAAGTTTTTTTCTGTATTCTGGGGTTAGAGGTTTCAGCAAGATACAGCTAGACCTCAATTCGATTTTTTCGATAATGTGCAAATATTTGTGAATATCGACTTAATCCTACCAATGAAATTTCTGTGAACCAACTGGATATCAAAAACTTCAAAACGGATAACACAAGTGTTGGTTTCTCCAGAGTATTGGAACTGATTTTCTTTCATTAGTTCCCACACAGTATGAATTAGGTACAAAAGGGACTAGATTCATTTTCACTATAAAAAACCTGGAATAGATTACTTTGAAATATAAATATATAAAATCGGTAACTGAACAAATGCACTGTATCAGTCAGTGGTTGTGATCATTTCAGAATTCATCATTAGTCAGCTCAGAGATGGAATATCGAGCATAGCTCTAAAGAAACTCAATCATGACTTGCTGAAACAAAAAGTTACCGTTATCTAACAAGGACTCAGCCATGAGCCATTTCATCGTACTCATCTCCCACCAACTTAAAATAATGTTAGAACAAAAAATTTCAGAAGTTGAAACTCACTCTGCTTTCTAGAACAAATAAAATCTGTTAAAAATATAAAGGACTAGTACTTTGCGACCTGATCAATACCCAGTTGAAATAGCAATCAGTGCTCGGAGTGTGCCTTGACCCTTACAATAAAAAAAAAACTTAACATTGATCATTTCACCTGAGTTTTAATAAGGTCGTAAAGTAATATCCTAAACTGGGTTGAATATCACAGAAAAAATAAAAAGTTCAAAATATTACACTAGACAACAGAGGTCATATCATAAAAAAATAGGGATTGTTCTGGTGATACGATTTAAGATTGACTTTTGTATTTCATCACCATCGCAACAACTGATAACAGCTCCTTCCTAAATAAAAACTTGCCTAAACATTGGCAAATATTTTTCATAACGATCTTTGCTCCGGCTTTCACGAAATAGCATTCTCAATTGGAGCAACTGAAAACGATTAATATGAAAATAATTTTTCTACACCCGTACTATGATAATAAACCCAAAATCTGTTTCATAATGAGGTCCATTATGAACGGATTGAAAATCTGTATCGTAATGAAAAATCTGCATCATAATGTGCTCACTACGATACAGATCTGTCATTACGATGACAGAACTTCAATCAATTCAGAATAAAATCAGCATTTCCAAATCCATATTGAACTCTATTGAAACTGGAAATAATAAAATAAATGTATATCTTCCTTCCACTTCCCGATCAGTGACACCCACAATGTAAATATAATATTTACAGTTACATATTATTCTTCGGGTGTAGAAAAAATTGGGTATGCAACTCTGTAATCGTTATTAATACACTCGCATAAACCATACAAAACTCACCTTCGGCTCGTTTCGTATCCAGGTTAATGCTCGTGTATCAATAACCAACATTAGATGATCGTTGCATAATATACTATTATGGTATAATAAAAAGGTATTTTGCAAATCATACAGACTGCTTTCAGTCAGAAACGAATTCCATATAGTGGGTTATATTTGAAAAAAAGTTTATTGGCTACAATTTTTCGTAATGGAATGCAGAATGACAAGCAACGAGTAATAAGAGAAAATGTTCTCGTTAGATGCAAATGGCCCAACACCGCACATGTCCACTAGAGTACATTTGGATAATGAAGTTTTCTTTATAGCCTATTTCATAAAATCAAACCTGACTGTATTCTGTTACCACCCCATGCTTTTTTTATACTGCAATAAATTTTTTATACTATCAGTTGATTTTTTCCCAAAAGCGTGTTTTTTAATTGTTTCAACTATCAATTATTTATAAAATTGATTCAAAAAACAATATATCTCATGAACACCTTTGTAACCTTTGAATGTATAGTTTTCGTAGGCGCATGCGTTGACTCGTCAATAATTAATTTACGTTACACGTATTGTTAGTTTTGCAAAAAATTATGAAAATCTTCAAGAAAAATATACAGGTGAATTCATGTATATTCATACACTACTCAAAATCAGATTGCCTTTTTTTCTGTTATGTTCACGGGCCGAGATTGTTCTAGAGATTCATGGGTGAGCCTTCATCTCATAAAAAATTATCAGTATATAGTCTATATGAAGTCAAGTCGAATGGCATAAAAATCCAAATTGGTACCGAACGTCAGCAATTTCTATGTATGACATTGGCGACGTATGAGGTCTAGTCAACATTAAAATGTGAGAGGTTTTATATGGTATTAACATTAACTAGTAAAGTTAGCAGTTGTTAGTTAGTTATTAGTTGCACTTTTTGAAAAATCCAATTTTTGTAGGTACCCCACTGTTTTCCACAAAAGTTTTGATGTTCAAGACAAACAATAGTACCAGTTGTTCTGAAGCATCATATTGTCCAAAAAATGCTTATTTCCCATTGACGGCTCCACTACGTTTGTGAAGGATATTTTGTGCAAACTGCTGATCTTTAATACCAAATAAAAACGAGGAAACTGTCACTTTCCACCGTTTAACGATATAATTTGTGATTGATGCCTTCAACATCCCCAAAAAAAAGTTATGGTTTTCACTTAAAAACTACCTAACCATCGTTAATGTTACGATCCCTTCTCACAAGCCAATCAAATGAAAATGAAAAAAAAAAACAACTGCACATTTTCACTCAGTGCAAATTCAACTCCACACAAGACTGACGCAAGAGCGTGTGGGCAACACCTGTACGTATTGTACGGAAACCTCCAATCAGTCAAATATCCAACAAAAATCAAGTAATCGGATTCTGCCAAGTTTATTATTTCACAGGTATAAGTGAACACACCAGGGTTTCTAGGTATCTTAGTTAGGACTTTGAAACATTATTTTAAAGTTCAATAAAGTATTAGGTAAGGGATTATTATTGTATTCATCAATGTTTTTTAACTTCATATGTAAATGTAAGTTATGAATTGTACTTCATGAACATATCAGCCATGCTTTTAATGATATTCTGAAATTTCAAAATAATATTGAAGAACCACTGTGGTCAACACTTCAACAAAACTGCACCACTTTGACATCGAATAAAACTTTTGATTAGATGGAATATCACTTCTCTTGAATTCCCAATAGCACTGTGCCTGTAAGTTTAGAGCAGTATAATGGAGAACATGCACTTTTTTATGCCATATATTGTTAAAGTAGATCTTCAATGTCCCAAAAAAAGTTGTTTATGATTATTCTTCAATCTATCCATTTTAAAAGCAATCTTTGATATAGATAGTGTAGTGGTAAGCGCGTCCGCCTCTCAAGCGGCAGACCGAGGTTCAATTCCCCGCCGGGCCACAGTGCTGGGATTCACACGTTAAAAGGTAAGGCCTCGTTAATCTATAGCTCGCACAAGTATAGACTGCTGAGAGTTGACGTTCGTCATCTGGTTAAAGGAGAAAAAACATAAACCTTCATCAGCGATTGAAACACCCCCAACGATGATATTTGGGTCTTGCGAGGAATATATGACAGATGTTTTGAACGAGTAAAAGAAGTGTTATTGAAATACAACTGAAAATTCGGATATTTTTCATTAATAGATTCAAGATGCAATGCAAATTCAAAATACAAAAACATAGACCCCAGGCATAATGCCATGTGATAACTCTTTATCAGTGAATAGGTGTTTTGATTTTCAGAAAATCAAAAGTAACATGACTTTCAGTTCTATTTTTTCAGGATATACTTTTTTGTTAAAAGCCTTATACGAATATTAGGTCACAATTTTCCATTATCAAAAAAAATATTAATTTTCTGCTATTCATAATCATTAGTACCTACTGCTGGAAAACTGGTTTATATAGCAGCCTCATTCTATATGCATGATTTATAAGTGTTCATTTACTTTTGAAATGATATTATGTGATCTATCTTGTTATTACTGCTAGGCAAGTAAAGTTTTCCTACAAATGAAGTTATCTTATTATTATTATTTGTATTCATCCCAAGAAACTATAACGGTTTATGACAGGGATATGTAGGTATACATGTGGAATAATTAAGTAACAAAGAAAATAACGAAATGACAGTGATAATTAACAGGAAAATGATCTAAAACTGACAGTGATAAATACTTTGCAGGAATAATAAAATCTCAGCAGTTCAAAAAATATTTTTTCAAATGTTTTTTGAATAAATGTTTTTGCTTAATGTTCTTGAGAACACGAGGTATTGAATTATAAATATTTACACCACTATGCAATATTGATTTCTGACCAAAGTTTGTTCTCACATTCAAAGGTCGCAAAGAATCATTTTGGCGGGTATGGTGAACATGAATATTATTCACCTCCAAAAATTTTCAATTTGAGAATTTTATTCGGTTTCTGACAAAGTGAATGAATATAATTAGTTTTATTTTATGAAGAGATTCAATATCTAAGAGTTTTTTGGGTTCATATAAATTCCTTGTAGGTTTCATATAGTTCATATTATAAATACATTTCATAGAATTATTTTGCAGTTTTTTTAATGGTTTCATTAATGATTTGTTATTTTTTCAATTTGAAATTTGAAACTCTGCTAAGATGATTTTTCAAATTCACTTCAGAGTAAATATTGCAGGAAAACTAATCAAAAATAAAGTGTTTACACGTCCTTTGGAAAAAAGTCACACCTCATGCTCCTAAATGCATTTTAAAATTAGGGAATTTTCATCTAGCATCCACAAATGTTTACTTAATCGTGTTCATATTCTAAATATATTTTAGTGCACCATTTTCAAACCCCTTTACAAAAGTTCCTATAATATTTTAGACTGTACAAATATACAAAATTAAATAGTTTTGTCAACACACCACAATGTAATATGGTTGTTTTCATATTTTGTAAAATTATCTTTCAGGGTCAAAAACTCGAATAGCAGTCGGCCCAATAGCTTTGAAATATACTTTGGGATTATTCTACCATAGTATCCAACTCTTCCATTCAGTAAATATACAGAACAAATTTTTCAAGTTTTCATGCCTACAGTATGACATTATATACTAGCAATAGCATGCTAATATTTAAGTACTAAGTAGTCGTCTGAAAAAGTTAACAAAAAATCAGGTCACAATTCATGGCAAACAATCACTATATCAAAGTCACAGCTGAAGTGAGAATATGTGGGTTTTCGAAATTTTCAAAAATCAAATCAAAGGTTCACTCAAAATTTATTCAGACCACCTGAACAACATCTAAAACTCAGTCTTCATACTCTTCATCATATTCCTCGAAAAAGTCGAGGTCATCTTCGAGTTCCGAAATACTGACACAAGTCGAATCCATTTCCTTCAGATAATTTTTCATAGGGAACTTTTCCAACATGACATGCTTGAAACCAAGGGCGTGAGCAGTTTGCAAAACTTCGAAACCTTTCTTCAGAAACGTCACGTATTCTGTGAAACTAGCCCTGGAGTCCAAAACTTCCTCATACATTTCATCATAATTTTCGTTGTCTTCAAAAAATTCATCGTCCACTTCAAGGTTTTCATTTTCGATGTAAAACTCGCCTGCCGCGTTATTTTCATTCTGTTGGACGTTCATCTCTATCAAGTTCTTAGATAATGTAATATGCAAAGGAATAAAGGAAAATATAATTCGTATCAATTTTATTCAAAATATTCCAAAGCGTCGAATTGTTTGATTTTTGAACTACTTTGTGGTTCTTTGAGACTACTACCCGCCGTCTTTTGAACTATTTTCACCCAATGGTTTGTTCGGTGTTACACAACACAAAACACTTTTGTGACAAGTGGCAACAGTGTTCGGATCAAGCAGAATAAACCGTATCGTATGGGCACAGAATGATTAAACTACTATATAGAATCGGTAACCCAACATAATTGTCCCAAAAATATTTGGCCTTGATCGAACTTTGACATTTTCATCGACCTGAGAAATCTGACAATATTTACCAACACTAGGCAAATACACTGGAAAAAACATGCGTCAAATTAATTAGCTATCTTCATCTGGCTCACTGAAGAACAAGTAATAGAATATTTTAAGTATGCTCTTATTCGTGCACCTTGGGAAGGCGTGTGTTTTACCGAATATGTCATAGGATTTGCTTCTGTATAGTACCTACTTCAATTATTCTGTGGTATGGGTGAATTTTCAAGTTCGCAAAAATTCCGGTGGATTGCTCCAACCAATGAAGGCGAGAACGTTTCGGATAAACCAAGAGATGAAAAAACCTGTTTGTAGGTAAGAAATTTGTAAATTTCGTCCGAATTTAAAAGGACTTTGACTTAAAAATGGCCAATGATTTTCCATCTCATTTCAGTTGTAAATTTTTTCCGAAAATCGTGCCTATATGAACTCTCTGCAATACTCGCCGATTAATTTGAAAAATTGCACTATGCTTCGTTCAAATAATAAATCAATACAGTTGAATAATGAATGCTGGTTTTAAAAATGAAGAAAAACTGATATTCAAACAATAAAAATATTGAAAAAATAAAAATTTTAATTATTTCAAATGAACCAGCTCAAGACGTACATAACCTCAGAAAGTTAAGGTGTTTTCTGGCCTTCAATCGTATTCGATCATGTATTCGAAATTGATTCATAGTGACGTCATTAATAATAAGATTCGCCAGAATGGAATGATTCAATGTGTGTCAGATGTCAAATTCAATAATAAAAACAAACTTTTCAATTTTCTCTAACCACGATTAGAATCGGATTTGGCATATAATTTTTTACAGCTTTAGCAAATATGTAGGTACATTTTTTGAAACCATTGTGCCAGAATTTTTTTCTATTCAAAATATGGACCAACGAGTAGCTATTTTCCATGATGTCAACAATAATTTATGAAGAAACCAATCAACAACAACAACGACGAACAACAACAAAATTAGGATTGTTATATGGTGTAATAAATGATAATAATATACATATATTGCATTTCAGAATGCCATATTATGCTGAGTGTTTATGAAGAAGTAATTAACACTCCAGACTACCTGCATCAATATAAGTACGCCTTGAGAAATCGAACTGTTTAGTCATCGGAGATAAATAAGCCTCTGAAGAAGCTGGCCACTCGCGCTAGCGAAACGTCAGGAAGAAATTCCAAAGAACGACGGCCTTCAAGCCCGAAGAGCAGTAGTTATACTGTTTATGAATCTGTTTAAATAATTTGCGATGACACATTCAGGATCTGAAAACGTTATGATGGCAAAATCTCTTGAAAGGACAAACAGTTTTCATTGCACACCTTGTAAACTCTGGAAAGTGTTAAAATCGGCAATAACGTGATGAAGATAATTCCCCTGCTTTATATTGCACATCCTTACAATGTATTTGATAGAAAGTTTTCAGCACGTTATTAAATATATAAAGCAGAAACTATCAACTGACGTAACATAACGTCAGATTCCGTTTCAAAACCATCCTCACGCTAGTTTTGAATCATCATGAATACGTTTCAAATTATAGTTGATGTGACGTCATCATTTAAACGCCAGAATGCTTGTATTTGAATCACAGACGAATACGTTTTGAATATATGAGCGCCAGAAAACGCCTCAATGAGAATTTTCCAAAACAAATGAGTTTCAAAATAATTCTAGTCTACCCATCTCGAATAAGCAATAAAAATTAACTACTTTATGTAACGTCAAAGCCAGAATGAATGGATTTGAATCAGAGACGAAAAGGTTTTGAATACATGAACGCCAAAAGACTTCTTCAATAAATGAATGTCACCTCCAATTGAATCTTTCACTTTATATTCATCCAATATGTAGCTTTTTAACAAAGCGAGTAATAATGTTTTTTTGTGGATCACTTTCGACTGGATTCACTTCAGTTACTACGCTTTGTGATTTATGAACACTAAAATGGTGTGCGTGATTGATTATTTTTGCGATCATACATTCAACCAATAGATAACAGGATATTAATCAAAAAGGCATTCCTTATTAATGTTTCTTTCAAGAATGAATATTTTTGAGAGTAAAGCTTCAGGCGATTTTCTTCTGGTCGAATTATGGCAAGTAAAAACTTTAACAATCCATAGTTTTAGAAAATATATATCTGATGGAGGACTTGGAAGCTATACTTGTAGTGCATCTCGGTACAAGCTTTTCCTGGCAGTTTCATCTAAACAGTGACTATTTCTTTGAAAATTGTATCAGTATATTTGGACGATATGATTATTTCAAATTTTTCTTTGTTAATATTTATTTTTTCAATCGAAATAAAAAGAAATCATAGAAAAAAGTTTCAGCTTATCTTCAACCTTGAATGCAAAATCAAAATATATATATATATATATATATATATATATATATATATATATATATATATATATAAAACAGAATATTCGCGAATTGTTTGACTTGGAATATATCATTCCATACTGAT
This sequence comes from Zygogramma bicolorata, assembly GCA_032362365.1. Lineage (NCBI taxonomy): Eukaryota > Metazoa > Arthropoda > Insecta > Coleoptera > Chrysomelidae > Zygogramma > Zygogramma bicolorata. Next base: position 173,128 of record JAVJAQ010002634.1, on the reverse strand, counting down.
TATGAAATAATATTCCGTTTCAGTTGTCTGGTTTCATTCTGAAAAGCTTAGCTACATAAAAAAATATGATACCAACATATCTCACCTCAACTGTGCCAATTTTTATAATCTGAAAAATCCCAAAAGTGAATATTGGATTCGATTTTTGAGTTCCTAATGAGAATACTCAGCTCGACAAATGTACAAAAAAAATTCAGAGAATTTGCAAAACATAAATTATATCATTTTGAGTAAAGATTTGTGTGATCATTATTGCACTGCCTCTCAGTCAAAATTATAAAACATTCCACACCCAAGGACCCATTTATCACAGAAAAAAATCAACATTTGTAGCCTACGTTCTTCCAGTGTCTCCCAAAAAATTTTAATTCAAAATGCTCCTGTCTGATACTAAAACAACTTAGCAAATCCCTTCCCAAGTAATGTAGTGCCATAAAAAGTGCAGATGTGATTATTGGTGAGGACAACAGTGGAAAACAAAGCTGTTACATAATTATAAAGGTACAAATTCACTGATCTAGTTGTGTGTCTGAAATAGTCCTATCCTTAGATACACAATGTGAACCACTTGAAGGCACAGACGAAAGCAGGTATAAAATTTGGCTCAAATATTTGTTTGCAGACTGGCTACTATAATCCATATTAGATATAAAAATATATATAAACTCATAAACTAATCCACATTCGAAGGAATAAACATCTACTAGAAACATATTTCTATGCAATGAGGCAAATATAATAGTTATACTTCATAGTAGCCTCTTTTAATCTGCTGCAGATTTTCCTAGTTCCTCAGACGCACAGCTAGATTTATAGAACTGTAGATCTCCAACATCCACAGACTTGAGAATTACACATGGATAGCTCACAATCCAATATTCACCACCAACGATTTCATTCGTAATATTCCAGTATTCTACATGTGTATTCTGTACAAGAGTGGAAGTAACATTGATTATTTGAATAGTTGTGTACAACATAAAATAATTACATTGTTATTATCACATGGGCAAACCAGACTGACCTGAAGTAACCATCTTCATCTTTGGAACAGACCTGTAAAATCTCTCTCCGTCATTTTTTTCATATGAGTTCTATGGTCTTTCCTACAGGTGGTGTGTTAGCCATCCAAAGGTGGTCCTAAATACACCATAGAGACCTCTGTGTTGCCGTACACGGCAGAGGCTGTTGGATACAACTTTTTGGAAGGTAGACCTGAGAAATACAATTTTGAAATCAAGGACAAGATTGAAAAGATTACTGTCTGTAGCTTTCAAATGTTATAACTCTCTAATTGATACACAAATGGAATCTGTTAATATTTACGTAATTCTAGAATCCTGAAAATGTGGGATATCACATCAAGAATATACTAACCTTTTTTATAAAGCTTTTAAAATTTATTTTGATGGATATACATAAGCTCATTAAAATCATTGAGAACAAATTTCAGCTTCATTCTTCAAGTACCACAAAGTGATTTTCTGAATGTTTTTTAGATAATAAAAAGGAATAAATACAAATAAAAGTGTATAAAACAAATCAACTTGTTACAATGTTGATGTTTCACACATTTTTTTGGGCATGCCCAGGTTGGCATTGAATTATAAATGATAAGTGAAATATGGGGAAATTTCATTTTTTCCATATCTGCACCAAACTTAAAACAAAATGCCAATAGTAAATGCTAAGTAGTTTCCTTTTACCCCATTATGAATTAAACATACCTCTGAATGCTACTCCTAGAAACTCGTAGTTTTTCTCAAAAGATAAGGTATTGTCATCACAATCCAATATGACTCTTATTCTCTCTCCCACCTGAAAAAAATATAAGATTCTTATCATTTTGGATTTTTATGTTTAGAGAAATTAAAATTCATTATGATTGCTGACAAGTTGTAGGAACAAAATAATGCATGAATATTTCAAGCAGTCCAGTCCGCACCATAAAGAAAAACATCATTTTCAGACAAAAAACATTCTGAACTTTCATTTTCATGTAGAAAAGTTGGGAACCAATGAATAATAAGTGATTTTTCTCTGAAAGTATCATCAAATAATTAGCTCTAAGTGAATTCTTGAGATTGAAATTCAGAGCACAAAAGAAATAGTTCTGTGAATACTTTCACACAAAATGCAGAATAATGTTGAATTGAGAAAAAAAATGGTACATAATCTTGAGATGAAAAATGTCCATATACTTGGGAATATGAAATGTGTTGTCACATAAAGGACAACATTTACTAATTAGATCTACCTAACGCTATTGTAAAGAAATATCTTCATTCATACTACATTCAATGTGTAAACTCCACATGACTACATTGAAATATAACTGCCAAATACCTATCTGTATTACTTCAACCTTTCAGACACTGAATTATATTTACTACCATAAGTTTGTCAAAAGGCAAGTTGGTCATCATATAACAAATATTGTTTCAGCAGAATAAAACTACATAGAAAGGAAACGTTTACCTTAGATTCACATAAAAATATGATGGAGGTTATATCTCCCTATCTCACAACAAAGAGATCATCTCAAATCAAGTACCCACCTGATACTTAGGGACATTATTAAGCATAGGATAGTTCCCTTGTGCATCCCCATTATGCAACAAATGGTTGTCAACTAAATTCCACCCCCAACTTTGATCATCAGATCCTAATAAAGCAACATATCCATGGCACTGTAAAGGAGCATCTTTTGTAGCAATTCCAATAACAGCTACCGTCCCCAGAGGGCCCTCCCAAATCACCTCCCAGGCGTGTCTTCCGTGACGAAAACCAATCTTTCCCCGTGAAGCATCAGTACTTTGGGCCACAGGGTTTCGATGTAGTGTGAAACCATTTGGTTTAATGTAAATGTTCCTAGAGCAGTCATTGGGGTTCCACGCGTGGTAGAAAGCCCTCAATTTTGCTTTGTAAGTGGGCACCGAGCTGAGCAGATCGGATTTCAGTGCTTCCTCAGCAAGTTTTCTTTTGCAGTGTAACCTCCACACATCATTATTTTCGTAGTTCAAAAAACTGTACCACCTTTTACACACTAAAGAACAGTTTCTAAGGTCACGAAGAGAAAGATAAGAAAATATCACTTCCAAAACATCGTCAGGGGCTAGTGCTGCGATTGGGGTGTCCATTTTTTGGGGGTTTGTTTGACACCGTTGACAGTTCGATGTTCGATCGGTATGATCGGTTGACAATGACAATATTGACAATGTTGACATTTTCCATTTTTGACTTTACTTACACTGACACATGATGATTGACATTCGACAGATCTATGAACGCATATACTTACCAACTGCGTTCAGTGTTCCACTACGAGTACTACGACACTCAAGATCAAGCATTACAGATTTATCCGATTGAACGAACTTACCTGTGGAGTTTTAATTATATGAAAAAGAAAATACAGTTTCCTGTATGATTCTCACTTCCAGAGGAACAGTCACCATTCCGTGTGTGCGTCGTTAACCTGTCTTCTCTTTGAAGCATCCTGAAATGTTTCGAGATACTAGAAGATTTATTGTGTGTAGAAGTTGATGCTGAAACTGCTACTTCTGTACTATTATCATATAAATCTTTACCTCTTCAGATTGTGGTAGGTTGAAAACCCAAAAAACTACAAAGAAAGTTATCATCCACCATATAATAATGTCTTTAAAACGTTTTTTTATGACATTTTCGGGTGCGCTGCGTAACACCCACATTTCGTAACACCCACAGTGCATAACACCCAAAGTGCGTAACACCCAAATGTCATAACTCCCAAATTTCGTTATGCCCACACTCTCCGAACATACCCGAATGATGCACTGTTGCAAAATATACCGGATATTCTGCAATTTCCTGTTAACCCAATCTAACTTAACCTAACTAACCTAACCTAAAAGAAAGATGAATTTGGCAACAGCGCATCATTCGGGTATGTTCGGTGAGTGTGGGCATAACGAAATTTGGGAGTTATGACATTTGGGTGTTACGCACTTTGGGTGTTATGCACTGAGGGTGTTACGAAATGTGGGTAGAACGAGATGCTCCCACATTTTCAATTCAATCTCATTCATATAATGACTAATGATCCAATCGTAAATTTTTTTTTAGATGCTAAGATGAAATCAACTTATGCGTTAACTTCTGAAAAAACGCTGAGAAGGAGCAAATATCGTTCATGGAATCATCTTCGGCCTGCTCCTGAGTTAACTGCAAACACACCCTGATGCTGAAAACACTCCTTCGGCCTCTACGCTAGAAGGCTGAACCGTCAGGAAATATACATACGCGAAAATCCACAGGAATGAAGGAATGTGGGATCACGTTGTGCGGGATTTCAATACCTATTCACTGAGATGAAATGTTGTTTGGAACTATCGAAGGTGTAATGACCAATTACATTTCGAATTCAACCTATTTTTGCTATAGTCTTTCAATTGGAGCTCTAAATCTTGTCAGGGATTATAATCTATCATGAAATTCTCTAAGGATCAAATAGAGCTTGAGCTATCTGACTTTTCTAGTTCTAAATCGCTATCGCTCAATATTCCATCAATTTGATTCAGTTCTAAATAATATAGGGTACGTAACGTCACACCGGTCACCGCTGACAGTTCCTTTGACGGCTGTCCGAAAAAGCGTTACGAAATTGCTTACTGTAATCAGTAATATCAGCAATATCGGAACATGAAAAATGCAATCTGTGGTGTACCATTGAACTGTCATGAATGTGTTTATCATCTCGGAGTTATTCTCACCGTACTGTCAGCTGTTTCATCGTTATACTTCTGTTCAAAATTGCCACTTTCATTGGGCGGAATCCTTGGAGGGAAGTGATATATTTGGACGAACCCATAGATCTTATTATAAGATCTATGGACGAACCACTTCAAATAATCACGAACGAACTACACAGGTAAAATCTTCTTCTTCGTGTATTGTATGGTCCTTGCTCCCTAACTAGGTGCATTCAACCAGTCTCCTTTTATTACATTGGTCTTGTAATAAAAGCTTCTATCGGGGACGTAGTCCGACTTGTGTGTAACAGGTAAAATCATTCAATCGAATAATTATAATTCAGCGGCTCGTCCTCCATATGACTAGATGTAGAAATTTGAAGGTAATGTCACAATTAACTTGTGTCCAAAGAATGAAAGTCATATAGATCAAATAGTTCACAAGCAACTATCATATTGTTGCCAATCTCCGGGACAGACCTCCTCAAGTCTCTCTGCCACATAGGAAATTTGAGGAAGCTCTAAAATTTGTGGAATACTGCACCGTTCTCTATGCTGTTTTCTAAGGGTTTCCAGTATAGACACATATATATGCTACTCGATATGCCTTGTGATGCACCCTGAAGACATTTGAATATCGATTCCTCCTTCTGTTAAGACACTTATTCAACGACTACTTGCATCCATGCTATTTTTGAATAAGTATCTCACTAGTTTTAGTTTCAATACTATGCCTCGTTTATTACGACTGCATTTCCTTCCATATATAGAAAGTATGCTAGTGCATCCATGCTATTTTTGAATAAGTATCTCACTAGTTAGTTCCAATACTATGCCTCGTTTATTACGACTGCATTTCCTTCCCACATAGCAATCAAAAGCATATTCATAACTCTAGCACATGCTGAGGATATGTTTCAACTCATATTCCCCAAATAATATCCCTAGTATATTCCCAGCATGAGTACTTTATTGCTATGAATGTTCTTTTCATCATATCTGTCTGGGAATATTGTAGCATATTCTGAGGATCTTGGGACACATTCCCGTAAATACTTCAAAGAATATTTGTTTTAGGAAATGCGTACATAACAATTCAACATTTACATTTTTGTGAACTAACCACTCGAATCAACCCCGTAACCTTACTTTTTAGAATCTATATTACATTTTTGACATATAGGTCAAACTGGCTAGGTTGAAATCCCAACTGTTGGTACTTCGTTAAAATCTTCCTGGCAGCACTGCATGCTGTGCATGCATGCGTGCGCAGCGTTGCCATCCCTACGTCTTTTTACGTAGATCTACGTACTTTGAGCCTTTTTTGAAAACCTACGAACTTCAGTCCCAGAATCTACGTACTTTTCACAAAATTGTACAAATTTGTAACATCTCATTCATTGGGCTGAATCATTTCCCGATTCCCGCCACATTCGCCAAAAAAACTCAATTAATTTCCCGTTTTATACTGACACTGACGCACACAGCGCATACTCGCCCTTCCACTCAACTCAACACATCACTTCTTCCATTTTAAAAGAAATTCTGGCGTCACATTGCAAAAATCAGAAAGGGGGATTCATCCCAGATGTTTCCTCTACTGACACAACTCTCCCAAAATTTATTAACATTGCCACATAGCAGTGCAAATGTTGAGCGTCCTTTTTCTGTAATAAATTTAATGAAAACAAAAATTAGGAACAGACTCTCTACATACACTCAAACAGGGTTATTTTTCACAAAAAGTGGCTTACAAAAGAGCCGCGAGCCATCACAGGAACATATAAAAAAATATAGGTAGAAATTCAAATTTGCCTGATAACGAATAAAATTAAGAAGGTTCAAACTAAAGAACTCTGTTTTTCAATTCAAATTTCCCTTTGCTGAATACACTTACGAGTGCACTTAGAAGGTAGAGCTGGAAAGAGTCTGCTAATTTTATCTTGGGTGCCGAAACTTAAAAAATATATATTGTTCTTCACAAAGAAAAATGACGAAAAAAAATCAAGGAAACGTCGAGTTTCAGTAATTGAAATTGTGATCACGAACACCAAGCATGGCCAAAAATCACTTTTTTTTTTTCATATTTTTTGTAATTTTTTTTAAAGTCCTATCAATGTACACTTGTCGAGATTTTTTACAGAAAAAGTGATCTTGTTGGGATTCAATTTTACCTACCATTATCCCCTTCTTATCACTCAAAAAAAAAAGTACGTAGATCTACTAACTTTTGATGTGCAATTTTAGTATTTCTACGTAACTTTTTGAATCTGGTCTACGTCTTTTTCAAATTCTGGGTTGGCAACCCTGTGCGTGCGTGGCAAGTGGTAATGCTAAGCTTCCATTTTCCAAGCTTCTTGTTCTTTGTTCTTGTTGAAATTGAATGTTATCTACAATCAGTTTACCAGTTGGATTGTTTATTTTTGAAGAAGATATTTTATCAGTGTGTGTTCAGTGTTCTCTATTGTGGATTGTGCATATTCGATACCGATAGTGAAGTGTGGGGAAGTTATCGAAAATAAAGTTAGGTTAGGGTAAGCTTTCTTCGCGGCTGTTTTTATTCATAGAATAATATCTTTTATATCTATTTTAGATGCTTTTCAATGTAATGAGACAACACAAAATGCCTGTGAAGATGAAATTATCCAAGAAATGAAGAGGTGGTTAGCTAAAGCTAAAGAACGGGTTAAAATGAATTAAAGAAAACTGAAGGCGGATTCATGCAACAATCATTATAATTACATTAACATTACATTATCATTAAGAAAAGTTGAACACCCATTTTATAGTGGAAGCGTTCATGCAACACATTAGTTCATTACATTTACATTAGTCGCACTAAAGGCGGATTCATGCAACGATCATTATAATTACATTAACATTACATTATCATTACATTTTCACTAAGAAAGTGTTGCCGTTCATGCAACACTCATTACATTATATATTTGTTGTTGAAATATCTATGTTTTTCATTTTAAGGATGTTCATATTGACGAACTAATTCTCTTAAAGCACCTTGATCCGTTATATTGCTGAATACTAATAATATAAACCCAAAAATAAACATAACATAACCTAAAACCGTCAAATGACACGTTATTGCACATGCGCAATTGCTGTTTTCACTAAGATTCATAGTGTAATGAAAATAAAGTTAAAAGTTGCCAACTTCTTAGTGCGACTAATGTAAATGTAATGAACTAATGTGTTGCATGAACGCTTCCACTATAAAATGGGTGTTCAACTTTTCTTAATGATAATGTAATGTTAATGTAATTATAATGATTGTTGCATGAATCCGCCTTAAGAAGTTGGCAACTTTTAACTTTATTTTCATTACACTATGAATCTTAGTGAAAACAGCAATTGCGCATGTGCAATAACGTGTCATTTGACGGTTTTAGGTTATGTTATGTTTATTTTTGGGTTTATATTATTAGTATTCAGCAATATAACGGATCAAGGTGCTTTAAGAGAATTAGTTCGTCAATATGAACATCCTTAAAATGAAAAACATAGATATTTCAACAACAAATATATAATGTAATGAGTGTTGCATGAACGGCAACACTTTCTTAGTGAAAATGTAATGATAATGTAATGTTAATGTAATTATAATGATCGTTGCATGAATCCGCCTTTAGATGAGGTGAGTTTTGAATTTTGGACCCTACCACTGTCCCAGTATACCTACATGTTCCAATGAAATATCTCATAAACCAGAAGTGATTTCCGATATTTACATTGCTCAAATAAGCAATATGTATAATTATCTATATTGATTATTCAGAATTTTAAATTTGTATTTTTTCAAATAAATGAAATATTCCATTGTAACATGTATACCGGGACATCCGGTTCTAATCCATTATATTTTCAGGTCCCAAAATCAGCAGCGTTCTCAGGTCACCGAAATAGGATAAAAAACAATAACATGTGAATAAAAATTTCTTAGTTTTTTATAAATGTTTTAAAAGTATTTGATGTCTTATGTTTGAAGATGATCAAGGATGGCATTCATGCTTCAAAATATGCCAAGAAACTAACTACTAGAACCTTTAAGGATAATGATGTTGCATCTCCTAAAGTCCTACAAAATGTGTGTCTAGATATGGATGTATATTGAGCATATATATAGCATATGCTATATTGGTGATATAGGTATATTCTGAGGATATTTGAATATATTCAATGTATATACTTCAATCATATATGTAGCATATACTACTTGTGGCCAAAAAAATATACCTAGCATATTCTCAGCATATAGTAACCATATTCTGTGTATATGCTAGGGATATAATCTCAATATTCTTATGCGTTCAGGAATATGTTCAGCACATACTTGGTATATTATTTCGCTATGTGTGTTCCATATATATAGAAAGTATGCTAGTGAAACTACGAGGCAGAGGCCTGGAAATATGTGCTTTTGGAACAAGTACAGCCCTTCTCTCCTAGAAAAACCCCTCTGGTTATGTATGCGTGTGACATAACTCAATAATTGCATTATGAACCCTTTTGGAATCATCTACCCCAATCATTCTTGAGTAAATAAAAACTCTGTAGTTGTTTCTGATGTAATAATCTCTCTCGTTATATGGAATCATCTGTTTTCTCTTTGATTGGTGTTAATATTTATTATAGCAGGATTCAAATTTTCACCAATAAGATGAAAACATTGGAATCCCAGTTTACAACATTGAAATGTCAATTTCACGTTGGACAATATTGCCAGCTTTTGCGGCACGATAGATCTGTTCTATTACTTGGTTAGTTGAAAAAAATGTATAGAAGGCAGACACTTCTAATTTTTGACTAACGATTCCGACTTTGTATTTAGAATACCTCCAGACAATGAGACAATGACGAAAAATGAAGATGCCATGATTTCTGAATTACACGGAAATATAGATATTGTATCTTAGATGGCGCCACATACGAATCAAACTGCTAGGGTCTAGAAAACAAACAGAAAGAGAAGTGAAACATGTAAGAAAGTGTCAACAGATGGCGAGCAAGAACGCTGCATTTACAATTCGACTCCTTGATGTGGCCTCCTATTGATAAAACAATATTGTCATATTGTATTTATTATAAAATGGTTTGAAATCGAATCGAACTCTAAATTAACCATTTTTACATCAATTTGAATGACAATTAACCCATCAAAATCAACTTAAATATGTGTTTCCGTGGTGTAGTGGTTATCACATCCGCCTAACACGCGGAAGGTCCCCGGTTCGATCCCGGGCGGAAACAATTTTTTTTTGTTCATTTACAGCCCGTCAAATAGTCGTCGTGAAGTTTTGCATTTCCTTCTTCGCTTCTTCACTCTTCAACGAGTACTCAGGATCGTATCGAATTGAACTATAAAACTCTCGACCGGCCAGAGTATCATTTGATTTTTGAACGAATTGATACTTTATTAGTATTTTGAGCCAGAAAAGTTCTTTATACCATGAACATATTTTTGAAAAATACCGTACATAAAATTTTTATTAAGAAAATAATAATTCATAAGTAATATAAATGAAAGAAGTATTTTGATTCTCCTCTAGTACAAGAACACACAGTAAATTATTATATAGAGCAAGGCCGTACCCAGAAAAAGTTTTCGGGGGCGGTTGTGGCACTAGGGGGGGGGGTTGTGGCACCAGGCGGGGCTGAAGGTTAACAAAAGTTAGGACGACACTAAATAATAAATATATAAATAATAAGAACAAAATAATTTTCCCTGTTAATATGGTGTCTAGGAAAATAAATAGATTGAAAATGCAAATAGACTCAACACTGTTTAGTACGATACAGTACAAAATTACGTCTGTAGACGAAAACAGTTACATTACAAAACGAAATCCATTTTTCTGTTCTTTTTTCTTGCGAATTCATCGATCACTTTGTCTGACATGAGAGCCAGTCCGCTTAGTCTGTCTTGTCGACACGAATTTCTCAAGTACGTCTTCAAGCGCTTGAGAGTGGAGAAGGTCCTCTCAGCAGTTGCAGTGGTCACTGGCAAAGAAGCAAATATTTTCAGGAGGGTGAATATGTTAGGAAAAAGTTCCCTATTACATTGGCTTAATGTCTCAATGGCACAAGTAGGCTTGTCGAGTTCCATTTGTTTTTCCCAAAACAATTTCCACAGTGAGTACTCACTAGGTACCTACTAGTTCTAGATCAACCATCTCTTCATAAAGTTTCAAAGATTCAACGTCTATTTTCTCGTCCGTTGATCGTTCGTTTGGTTTCGGAGTAAGTCCCCAGTACTGTACTGCCAACATATAAAAATGAATTTTGTTCCTCAAGTAGTCATAGACTTGCGAAAGCGAAGGGCGGACTTTTTTTCGTGCTGCTACCTATCGTGATAGCTCCTAACTATATGCTTTACGGCAACTTCCGTAATGAAACTCTTCGGTTTACGCCGTTAACGGCGGATCACGTCCATCAACGAATTCCACGTAGGTGAATGGGTTGATAAAATTATAACAAATTTGACAAATTATTTACGTCTATTTTTAACTTGAAATTGGTTTGAACTCTTCCTTATTCACCTATGAAGAAGAAAAAGACTAATTATAACTTGAGTACCTAATGCGTTTGAAAATTTTTATTTTTTTGGAAATTTCGGGAGGGGGGTTCAACCCCTCTGACCCCTGAGTACGGCCTTGATATAGAGATGATATTAGGTAATATGTACAATAATCCATAGAGATGAAATGGATATAGGTCCGTCTACGCATGATATTCTTAAGTTTCAAGTGAACACAATATGGAAATGTGGACATAAATGTGATATCCATAGGGCAATATTTTTTAGTTTAGAAATGAAATTTCATGCTTATCCATATATATAATATATAAATTCTAAACAGAAGGGGTTTTTAAAAGGGTCGGCTGCCCTTCGATAATATAATGCACATCTTATTCATGTATTTTTCAGTGTACGAATATATTGATAACCGAAAAATACGAACATGTTTCTTCTAGTGTCCTATTATCCACTGAAACAACATTAATTTCTCTTGACAACACCATTATATTTCAGTTTCATACAACTTATAGCTTCGAAACGGTACTACTCATCAGAAACAAGTGACTTGCGGTAACAGAAAGTTTATCAATAACTTGCATGTTCCAAAGTTGCTAACTCGAAACTCAACATTGGTAAATTATAAGTTATGTAAACGACTCGATTCATTACTATAATGATGGAAAAAGTATGCGACTAAACATGTATTCACTTGAGAGACCTTCAACGTTCAAACTTCGTCATAAGTTACGTTGATATGTACGTTGAGGTGTTAGAAATGTGTGTTCCTTTTTTTCGTCGATTTCATTGAAATGAAAATATCTGTGAAGTGGTTACCGGCAATTATTTGCAACATTTTATTGGTTTTGGTGGTGATTACGTAAGTATTCATGCCTCATTTGCTGCTTTCTTTTTGAGTGTTTCAAGCCCCGGGGCTCTTAATTCTAGCTTTACTATTGGTGGAATTTGACACATGTCATTTTTCAACCAATGGTAAAGCTAAAATTAGCTGCCCCGGGGCTTGAAACTCCCAAAAAGAAAGCTGCAATTATAAAGTCTCATTATATGCATTCTGACAGCTCATTGATTTGAAAATACAAATATAGCTGCAAACAGAATTGATAATTTTTCAGTGTTATGAGAAACTAATGACTTATGACACATTATTAACACTAAATGGTTATCACTCGTATAACATGAAATATGTTGGTAGCGAAAACTTTTGGTACGTGAAATTTTTATATAAAAATAAGAATCTTCGTTTTATTAAGTCTGATAGAAATTTCTTATGGACAATACAAAGAATTGACTTGACTTTCTTCTCCCCCAAAATTACAACTTCTACGAAAGAAGTAAAATGAAAAAAAGGTACAATGTTATCTGTATATTATTCAAAGACATTTGATTCATTCACAAAAAGAAAGATAGAGATCTTTTGAAACAGCTACTCCCTTGCCTTTATGGCACGACAGGCACTGCCTAAACATAGGAATCACTTTTTCTTTTTCGATTTATGTACCAAGCATATAAAATTCGATCAAATGAATAGCATACATAGGAAATATCGACACAAAGCAAAATAGAAGGTGTTATATCTATTTTTCGACTCAGAAAAGAAGAAACCAAATAATAATTCTGCAAACTCTATTCCCTATACAAAAATACCCAAGTTCCTGATACTCTAAAAACTTGCAATCTGGTTTGAGTTTTCGAGCGAAGGATGAAATAAAAAACGGCAAAACAAGCCGATTTTCATTTCCAGGGGGGCCAAAACACATTCCTTCGCTCTCTCAACCAACACATCAAAAACTTCAATTCATTTCGTTATCCACAAGTACTATTTTGTCAAATTCTGATAACCAGTTGTGATAATATGAATAAATAAGTGTAATGAATCTTTCAAGGTTCTTGAAAAATGAAGAGATAAACACGCCTTTCAAAACAAATAAGTATATATTAACAATAATAAAGACAAAAATGAAGTATTGCAGGATACAGGAGTTTATGAATTGACATACGGATCAGATCCGATGTTTTATATAGGTCAATCGGGAAGGCAACTCAACATGCAATAGAATTGGTTTTCAAAATGGAGAAACAAATTACAATTATGCATCCCACCTTATCGAAGATGGTCACGATTTCAACCATTATTTCAAATTACGACATTTTTAGGAGAACACTAGTAGGAGTAAAAATTCGTATTCATCGAATTTTCGGATCGAACTGAATAACCGTTGTTCCCGTTCAATTGATTAAATTTAGTCAATTCCTAGAAATAATCACACTGAGCAATTAACTAGTAATTTATGGTCCAAACATCACTAGGACCAATAAATTGCGGGTTGAACAGTTTCAAATATTGTATTATAGGATAGTAATTTAATCATCCTGTTTGAGAAAGTGCAACACGTATCGCGGTTTTGTCAACCCATTGTCAGTGAAAATTGATCAGGAAAGTCTGATATTTTTCGTTTATAAGAATTTTCATCAAGTATCAGTCAGTTCAATTCAACTATAATTTTAATTTGATGAACGATTGACGAATTGGACTATGATACAAGCAAGGTCTCACATGATGTAAATTGTAGAATGTGGCCTTAAACTGAAAATTTTTTCCAACTAGTTAAATTTTGAAGGGAGAATTGAAAATTGTCTACTCATATCTGGACAATATTCAAACGTTAAATGGACCAAGTCAACTCTCCTCAACTGCAATTTCATATATAACGAAAGCGTTGAGCGGACATGCGATATTTTTTTTCTTAATTTCGATTTTGAATTTGAAGACTGGCTTCAGTAAATCAAATCATAGTAAGTAACATGATTTTTTTTGTTTGGAGGAGAAAGTTTTGAGGGAGGGACTTTTGGCTTTTTCTCCTCGAAGTCAATGCAAAAAGAATAGAAAACTTTTATGAAACAAGTTATACAGTGTGTAACAACGAAAGCTTGACAGAGCCGTTTTAAAATATAAAAAGTAAGAATTTTAAAAAAGCTCGGACACGTCGATTTCTAATTAAAGGGGGACCTTTCAGACTAATCAGATATTTTGTAGTACGCACCCCCTCGAAGGGGTGCGTCCGACGACCCTTATTTAGATAAGGAAAGTAGGTCGAGTGGCACCTTGTTTCAAAGGTCTTTCAAATACCTTTACAACTCTGTTGAAATTGAAATTTTTGTAACGATTGGTAACTAACCCTATCCCCCGAAAAAATCTCCTCGTAATAAACAAAAAATACGAAATCACATGGATACGTATTAGCAGGTGGTCATAAAAAGCAAAAATTGATTTCTTTATGAGAGTTCTGAACTCAAATTGTACCTTAAAAACAATTTGATTTGTTTTAAACAGCGTTGAACTCAATACAAATACCTTCAAAACTTCAAATTATCTCGAAAACTAATTGTGACAAAAATTTTCTGTTAACAGAGTTATAAAGGTATTCGAAAGACCTTTAAAACAAGGTGCCACTCGACCTACTTTCCCTATCTAAATAAGGGTGCGTACTACAAAAAATCTGAGTAGTCTGAAAGGTGTCCCCCTTTAATTAGAAATCGAAGTGTCCGAGCTTTTTTAAAAAAACTTTCTTTTTATATTCAACAATGGCTCTGTTAAGTTTTCGTTGTTACACATAATATATCAAATATCTAGCAATTATTTTTTATTGTACGTTCTACATGTGTAAATCATTCATAGATGTTTCAGTAATTCACAAAAAGAAAGAAAATATACATAGTTATGTGACATCGCAATGTCAGTTTATTCAGAGTGGATCAGCGCAAAAAAGAGTTTTCAGTTGAATATAGCAAAATATTCCTTTCGGGTATCAATCCGTATTCAGAATATCGAATATTCGACGTTTCGACTCTCATGCTGGAGTCATTATCAAGAAAATATAGACATCTCTATCAATAACGCGATCTAACCAAAATCCAAGCTTTTTCCCAGAAGCTTGGATTTTTATTTCATGTGAAGAAATATTTCACTTCTCCTCTTCTAATGATCTAAAAGGCACATATAGGGCCTGCCTTAGAATATGGTTCTCATGTATGGAGCTCGACACCAAATCATTCATTGAAACTTCTTGATTATATTCAGAGGCAATCCGCTTTGTCGGTGATTCTTCGCTCACAGGCTCGCTTACTTCGTTGAAACATCGAAGAAGAGTCGGAGACTCTCTCTTCTATAGGTATTTTCACGGTTGATATTCATCTGAATTTTCTTCAATCGTTCCACCTTGCTAGTAAAACGGATGACCCAACGAGTGCGAAATCCCTAACTTGCTCAGGAATCTGTTATCAATAGGACAGCTGAACAATGGTATTCCTTACCGAAGGAGGTCTATCCTGAGGCTGAAAAATTTAAAACAAATGCTAATTCGTATCTCCTGTCTCTTTCATCCATATGCTTACTGATGGGCTCAAAGGATATTTTTTTGTGAGCTGAACAAGTTTGACTGGATTCGGGAATGAAATGTTATCATAATGAATGAGTTTTTTGCAAACTACTCTCTATTTGTGTAGAAATATCCTATGAATGGGACCTGTTTGATTCAGGTTTGGAGTGATTGATATACAAATTCAGTAAGACTAAGAAAAAGTGACTTTTATGTGATTCAAGGTCCGTCGTGCCATATAGTCTGGGGAATAGCTGGTTTATATACCCTTCTTTTTTGTGCATGACCATGATTTACACACATCAATATGATTACTGAACACTTCATGTTACTTCTTTCACAGAAGTTCTGTATCGATTTGGACAACAAAAGGCAAAATATTACTCACTCAAAATATTCTCGAATAAATTTGGAAGATTTGTTCAGGCCGCTGTATCCACTACCTATACAGTAGAGGTTCATGGATTGATACCTGTCAGAAAACAATTACTGATTGACTTGAGCCAATGCGAGGTTTTTCATAAAGGAAATTTAAACTGTCCTGAGAAACAGTTGAAAAGGTAATTTGAAACGAGAGAACCGCAGAAATCCCATTTACCAAAATTGAAGAACTCGTATTGTTTATTATTTCTGTAATTGACGACAAATTACATATTTTTATATCGCACCCAATTCGTGAATGTATCCAAACCTTTTTCTTGACTTATATTGTACTGAATACATCTTCCATTTCCTGTTTTTAGAGTGTCCCTGGCCTTTCACTATGGTCACGTCACACATTTCATACCCTATATCAGTGACACAGGGACCCTTCCTCCAGAGAGCTGTATTTTTGGCCAAGTTCTTAATATATTATGGGTAATTGGTGAGTATCTTTTCTTTCAATTTTCAGCGAAAATGTGAATCATACGACATAAGAAAAGGATATACTGAGTATCTGGAACATACAGCCAAAAGATATGATCTTCAAGATTCCTTGACTTAGTCCAGGGGTTTTCATTCAATGTTCATAAAGTTTTTCTCAGGTATCTACATGACATATAATTCATCTGCTAATTATTGTGTCAATATCAGTCACTGAATTGTTAATGCCTGTTCATAGACCAAACTTTCACTTTCATTTCATCTTTTACTTTTAATCTAAGGGAATTGTCGTAAAGCTCATGAAATGCAATGAAATAATAATAACAATAATAATAATATAAGTTTATTCAAAAAATATGTAACATAACATGTAACATCTGACTCCACGAACATATACATACACATATATGCATGCATATACATATACATAAATATATAAATGCACGTAATTGATAATTCATGAACTGATGAATTCGGAAAATAAATCTCTGGGTTTCTCGAGAATCCAACTTTAAATTTTTGTTTTGATGCGAATGAATTTTTGTTTGTTTTTATTTCTACAGGCAGTTCATCAAATAAATATGGAATTGAATATCGATAATATCTTCGACTTTGGAATTTGTTGGTTATATATTCACAAGTTATGCATCCTTGATGTATATCCGTGATCTAGATATTTGATATCAATTCCTCTCCTGAATATCAGCTTTGATATTTCATGAAGAAATAATTGACGAATATCCATCTTTTTACTTTCTACATATAGAAGAGCAGATGGATATTGATAATCCTTCTCAAATTTTTTTTTAATTATTTCTAATTTTCGAAGATGAATTTGTCTAACTAATTCCATAACTTAATTGAGATTGCAATGACAAATAAAGTACCTCAAGATGCCGTATGTCAAGAATTTATTCCAAAAATCTGAATCTTGGAATACGATATCTGGGTTTTTTCATAACATGTGATTTGTTTGTCCCATCTTATATTGTTATCAATAATAATAATGCCAAGGTATTTCACCCTTTTTTTTCTTCTGAAACCTCAATATTTATAATTTTGAGAGTTCCAAATTCTGTTAATGAATTCGAATGAATTGAGCTGAATTGTAGATATTTGGTTTTATTGAAATTAATCGTTAATAAATTATTATCGAACCAATTTTTCATTTTTATGAAGTCTGTTTCTACCATTTTATCGAACTTATTCCAATAAGTTGAAATATAAGAAGTTACCGTATCATCTGCAAAAGAGTGCATTCATACACGACAATTTCAGTTCAGTTTAATGTTGTGCATGAACTCTTCCATTAATATTCATTCTGACAACTTTCTTGAATAAAAGTATAAGATAAAGTAAAAGTTTGGTCCATAAAGCAGGCGCATGAATTGATATTGATTTTTCTCGATTTTATATCTTTTTGAACGCACTTAAGAGTTTACCCAGAAAGCAGAACCTGGTGCGGACAAGAGACGGTAAATGTTTTGATTATACTATATTGGAAAGGTATTTATTAACAAAAGTCATGTATATACACGAGCTGTTTGTTTGTGTCTCCCGACCAATTCCATGAAATTACTGGCCATCCAGATAATGAATATTCGACTAAGTTGGCATTATCATCTTGATTTTCTTCCAGTTTCTTTCGCGATGTATGTAAGATACAGACAAATCCAAGAAATTTTTCTAAAACATAACATCGTGGATAAATATTCTCTGAATGAAATGGCTTTGAAAAGTGGACTTCTGTCAGCATTTGGAATCAGTATAGTGGCAAACTTTCAAGAAACGAATGCCTTCATAATCCATTGGATTGGAGCTGTGATGGTCTTTGGTATTGGAACTGTTTATGTATCTCTGCAGGTAAAAAGTCTGTGTTTCCTCTTATGTTCCTTTAATTTATACATTGATTGGAGTTGGGAAACATTTATCTTGGTAAAAGGAATATTCTTCTTGATGAAAAAACGAATTAACAGAATTCTTGAAGTAAAAGTAAAAAATGAAAAGTATCTATGAACCAGGCATAATCAGATCAACAATTTTTTTCTCGAAATATTGCCAGCATAATGTTTTTTGAACACTGATTTTTCATTTCAGACCCTCATTTACTTGAAAATAACCCCTGTGATCGGACAAAGAAGAACCACCCAGTTCAGAGTTGCATTATCAGTTATTTCAATTATAAGTTTCACGCTTTTCTTCGTAGCAGCCATGATATCCTTGAAAAAATTCGAAGGTATGGTAGATTTAGGTTCATATGGACGTAGAGTTTTACGACATAGATACTGGGAAATTGATATTCACCCTCTGAATGCTCAGAACAAATTAATCTTTTATAGATTTCAAATCTACTAACCCGAGCAAACCGCTCTAGGAAAATATCTTATACACAATGAGCTTTCGACAATTCCAATTATCAGACCCAGTGATATCGTTATTGCTTCATTCGAATCACTTCATAATTTTATCACATACTTGAATATAATTGAAAGAAGTGGGAATTAGATAACATACAAATATACATATCTGGCATTGATCTCAACAGGCAGCGTGCCAAATGATATGACTGAAATCTTTATGGAATATATATAATGTGAAAATTTAAAATTCCTTTTATATTCTTCACATCGCTAGACCACGGAGAAAATGGAAATCTACAGTTTTTCATTACAAATTATTTCAAGAGTTATAAGAAAGAGAAATTATTCAAGTATAAAAACTTAAAATTTGGAAGAAGTGAAAAAATGTTAAAAAAACAAATAAATTATAGTAATCAAAGGAATCATTGAACAAAATGAATTGAATGATGAAAAGAACATAAATAATAAGGAGCACACTTTCCAGATTACTTTTATCTTGTGAAGACTGATTACTTTTTACTTTTTATTGAATTTTTTTCGTGAATAATTCAGCGCGATATTCATTCCATCCGCTCAAGTCAATTTGCCATTTCATATTTTTCATTTTGATTTATTACTTAATTTTGTTTGATCCAATCGGTATTTTGACAGGTTTCGATAGGATTCAGTAAAACAGACAACGTGATCAATTTTTGAAGATACCTACTCGATTAACGACCTATCACGGAAATTTTGACATTATTCTTTTCAATTTCTAATTTGTATGAAGAACATAGAAAAAATATAATGTTCGAAATTTAGATGGCAGACATTATTATTGGTGTTAGACTATGTTTAAATCTTAGTTCAGTATATACAACATCAACGATGAATATAATCTGATGAATTAGTGATCCAGTATCAATTTTTGGCGAGTTTAGTTGGGATTGGGAACAGTGTAAGAAAAAACTATTGGTTTCTTGCCAACGTTTCGAATTCAATTAGATTCTTCCTCAGGGCTCTGTAACAGTGGTTCCTCATGTAATAAACTAGTTTATATTTGCCACTTTTGGTGAGTACTTTCCAAACGATTCTAAACAAACTTCAAGCATATTTATGCATCGTGGCAAGTATAAACTATTTTATTGCAGAGCCCTGAGGATGAATTCGATTGAATTCGAACGCAGGCAAGAAAACAATAGTTTTTCTTCGACTTACACTGATTTCAATCCCAACTAAACTCGCCAAAAAAATGTATATAATCGTGACAGCGGACACTAGCGAACCCTACGGACCTAGTGAGCCCGATTATTAACAGGACAGATATAATGTCATTCATAAAAAACTGTAAACTCATTGCTGAGGCCAGTGAGGTAGACAGATGCAGATACATATAGCGGCAGAGTTATGATTAAGTAGGGTGGTAACTACATTGTTTACTTCTGTACGGCGTTGTCATACTTAACCTCATGAACAATCATTAGTTACATTAGTAGACTGCGAAGAGCGAGAGAGCGGCCCAGACCCTAGAGTTCCGTTGCATTTCTCTTGTCATCTTTCGCTCGCTACGAATTATTTTGCTGCTGCAGAAACGAATCAATGATATTGATATCGAAAGAACAACCGGAGCTCTATTATTCAGTCACATACATCGAACTCCGAAATGGGGGACGAGCCAGTAATAGCTACAAACGACGATGCCAGTGAATGCAAGAGGGGCGCAGTCCAACTGGGTTACTGGAGCGACCACTACATATCCTACTTCAAGCACCCGGACAAAAGGGCCCCGGAAATAAACAGGGGCTACTACGCCAGAGTCAAAGGCATCGAAAACTTCATTCAGAAATTCATCAACAAAACTGGCAGTGCCGCTCAAATTCTCAATTTCGGCTCAGGTTTCGACACCCTTTACTGGAGGCTGAAGGACGAGGGGGTGCACATTGCCAACTATGTCGAAATAGACTTTCCAACAGTGACTGCGGGAAAGTGTTATGTCATCAAGCGAAACAAGCCTCTGCTGGAACGAATACACGACCAGAACGGTGAGGTCAAACTGAGCCCCACAGACTTACATGCCGGCAACTACCACTGCATAGGGGCTGATATCCGCAACATTTCGCAACTGGAAATGAAACTGCAAGAAGCCGAGGTGAACTTCAACATACCCACCTTGTTCATCGCAGAGTGTGTGCTAGTGTACATAGAAAATGAGTGTGTTAACAGGCTTCTGTCGTGGATCTCTTCCAAGTTCAAATCTGGACTATTTGTCAATTACGAAATGTGCAACATGAACGATACTTTCAGTGATGTAATGCTCGGCAACCTGCGAGCCAGGGGGTGCAATCTGGCAGGGATAGAGCACTGCAAGAGCTTGGACATGCAGAAAGCCAGGTTCCTCAAGGTTGGTCAGGGTCCAGGAGCTGGGATATGGTGGAGATTTACTACGCCTTATCTCCTTCTGAAAGACACAGGATAGAGAAAATCGAGTTTCTAGATGAACAAGAGCTTCTCATCCAGTTATTCCAGCACTATTGCATTTGTATCGGGTGGTTGGGTACTGAATTTTCCGAATTTACTTGTATAGAGGGTTAGTTTTGTTGATTTTTTATTGTGGATTTGTTTTCGAAAACCTGTGATACCGAAATGTATTTTAAAAATGAAATAAATGTGTCTTTGTTATGTGTGAGATGGAAATGTATTTTCCCCCTTGTGGATTCTGCTGTGTAATACCTATATTTTGAAATGTTCAAAATCTTGAATCACATCAGTGATGAAAAATTAGCTGGCCAATATCTGTCAGAGCCATTTTCATTGATTTCATGTTTCAGGTGGAGATTATTTGAAATGGAAGCAAGAAGACGGTGGTTTCGAGTTCCATAACGTCAGCACGGTATCAGAATGGATTTGCGCTACTTCCTTAATGACCTTTATATTGCTGTACACCGCTGAATTCAAAACGATCCAAGTATTCGAACCGGAAATGTCAACAGATGGCAAACCAGCCGTAGTAAGACCATATCTGTCTGAAGGAATGCAAAAAAGAGAAACCTTGGACAGGTACAACTAAAACAATTTTCATCCGCAATCACGGAAGAAACGTTCCATTCCAACATTCTTTCAGGTTGGAAAATGAGCAAATTGTTCATTGAGGAGAAGAGTCCACTTCTGAATTTATGGTTGGAATTTTCCAATCTAGTACTTCCTTTCCTTCTTTATTCGGTTCGCGATTCCTAAACTATCTGTGGAATGTGTCGAATATCTTCTCTGCAACATTTATTCATATTTATCCTTTGTAAATTGAATTGATTTGAGCCTCTTGAATTTATTCTAGACTTGAATGAATCTGAATTTTTCTTTCATCAAATTTTTACGAATATAAGGAATGAGTACGGACCTTACGATTTTATTCAATTGAACTCATTCCATGTCTCTCAAGGTTAACTGACACTCAAATTGAAATATTCACACGTAGACCAGGAGGTGGTGACAGGTTACGTTTTACCATTTTACACTGCATGCCTTTTTGAGGCTTGATAATTAACCCTCTATATATATATATATATATATATATATATATATATATATATATATATATATATATGTTGTTGTTGAGTTCGGGTTGAACCGCGTCTGGAGTTTCGGCTCCGATTTTGGAGCCATTTTCAAGAGGTAAATGTGACTTCACGCTGAGGTCTCAATCTGCCTACTCCTCAGGTGTTGTCACAGGGGGCAAGGGTTTGTGACTTGACGCCGGGGTCTCAATCTGCCTACTCCCCATGTCTCGTCACGAGTTCTTTCTCACAGACCTCCATAACAAACCACAGGAACTAGCCCAACTCAAATCAGCCCTTCTTCAAAATGGATTCACAGACCATCAAATTGACAGATCCATCCGCCGCCATCAAACTTCTCATTCCATTCCCAGAGACTCAACAGACAACAACGTTCTCCACAAAGCTTTTCTTCCCTACATTAAAGGTGTTACTGACAAAATCAGCAGAATTCTCAAAAAACAGGACATAAAAACGATATTTACAGCCAGCAATAAAATCTCCACATTCCTCCGCCCCCTCAAGGACAAAGTGTCAACGAATCACAGGGTATATATAAAATACCATGTTCTGATTGCCATAGAACATATGTAGGCCAGACCAACAGACGTGTGACAAGTAGAGTATACGAACATCAACTTGCTGTACGAAAATCAGACCCATCTTCAGCTCTGTCCAAACATCATCAAGAGACAGGACACAATATAGACTTTGCGAACACTAAGACCATCGCCACAGCAAAAACACTACAAGCTCGTATAATTCGCGAGGCCATCGAAAAGCGACCTTCCTGCTTAAATAAACGTGACGACGGCCAGAGACTTCCAACTGCATGGAAACCCCTAATTTCCAGATGCCCAGTCCCCGCCAAGACATCCGACGGTCCTTTAGTAGCACCCGCTGCTATAAATACTACCCAACATCCCTCGATACCTCAGTTCGATCTAAGGAGTAGGCAGATTGGGACCTTAGAAAGAACTCGTGACGAGACCTGGGGAGTAGGCAGATTGAGACCCCGGCGTCAAGTCACATTTACCTCTTGAAAATGGCTCCAAAATCGAAGTCGAAACGTCGAGAACAAAACTCCAGACGCGGTTCAACCCGAACTCAACAACAACACACAAATGACCGCGGAAACCTATCCGAACACATATATATATATATATATATATATATATATATATATATATATATATATATATATATATATATATATATATATATATATATATATATATATTTCAAGTTATTGGCATGCATGTAGCTACAGCTCAACATACAAAAATTGTGAAAAAATTCCGTAATTTTTTCTTGAACGCTGCTTTGTATTGTATTAGTGAATAATATTTCAAGCTAAAATAGTAAATGGAAAAACACGAAAAAGGTTTTGGCTGGCACCTGTCAGAAAACAACTACACCATTGGCTGATACCATGAACGGTATTGAATTATAACCGACCGATGCTAGTGCAGGTTTCTCCACAGAAGAAAATCCCGCATTTCCTTTTGGCGATACAAATAAAGGAATTGATTTTCAATTATAGGGACAGACACACTTGCAAGACCGGTTTCGGGCTCCTTGGCCACTGGTCAATACAAGGCAGTGCCATCATCAACATAAATTCGATGACTTCCCATAATTAAAAATCAAAAACCTTCATAGTATCAAGCTCCGACCAAAGCTGATGCGAAAAACACGAAGTCATTGCGCCATTTACCTATGGACGAGGTATTCCAAAAACAAACCAAATTCGCCCATTCCTCCTGCGAGAAAAAAAAGTAAAAACATCCGACATAGTCGATGGGCATACTTGCAGACTGGCGTGAATCAAATAATCTTTTGAACAATTTGACAACAGGACTTAAGAATTTTCATAAGAAAAATGCTTCTCTCTTCTCTAGTTTTTAAGCAACTATTCACTTTCGATACGGGTACATCCTGATTCTAGGAGAATGTTTTTTTGATGCAACCTTCTGAATTATATATAACTAATGTTATAACGTCCTGAAAAAAATTTAAGGATGAAGTTTTCTATAGAATGTGTGGCAACTTTTGCTCAGTCACACAATGATTTCTATCATTCTATTTGTAAGCTTTAGAAAAGAATTTCCTTCTGTGACTTGATCTGTTGTAATCAGTACTTCAACTAGAAATTCGACTGCTCATATTTCCTAGTTTTAACTGTCCCACCTAATGCGTGGAATCAATAAGGTTCAAGCAATTGACTGTGACTTGAATAAAAAATAGGGAAGGTTCAGGATGTGGAGTTATCTCACGATCTTTGCACTTGAATATTCAATGAGCACTGGGAAAATTTAACAGTGCAGTCCGAACAAAATGTACAGGACGAACTATAACAGTGAAACTTATGAACAGGAAAAGTATAATTGGTTTTGTCATCCATAGCTGCAGTAGATAGGTACCACCAACCGTGAACATACTACACATCACATATCAATATTGAGAACAGTATTAGAATGGCACTACGCACTCAAACCCAGAGTAATATATGCTTGTTTCATGAACCAAATTTTCAATTTCAATTCAACTTTAACTTTTACTTCGCGTGTTTTCACAATGCTATTCAATGGGAGCATTCACACACGACACTTCCATTTTAACATTTTTTGAATGATTGCCTCCATTGACCAGCATTGAGAAAACTTTCCTAATCAATGTAAAAGATGAAGTAACCTTGTGGTCTATGAACCAGGCCTGACACTCTAATTCTGAACTGACCCAACGGATATGCAACATCAAGAGGTAATTACATCCTAGTCTCTACAGTCAGGAAGTCGGCCGGTTTCATACTCATGAGAACAGATACCCTACTTTAAAAAAGTGATCTTCTGGGGTATAAGTTTTCGAATCACATTCTGAAACCTACTGCGCTATGGAAGTAGCCATTGCTAAACATTAGAATAGGTTA
This sequence comes from Zygogramma bicolorata, assembly GCA_032362365.1. NCBI lineage: Eukaryota > Metazoa > Arthropoda > Insecta > Coleoptera > Chrysomelidae > Zygogramma > Zygogramma bicolorata. Next base: position 147,783 of record JAVJAQ010002634.1, on the reverse strand, counting down.
CGTGAGGTACTGATGTGAAAGGTGTAAAAGTTGTAGTAGTATCAATTTTCTTCTCCGGAAGATGCTAACCTTGATAGCGAAACGTGCGTCGAGTGCAAAAATATCAGTTTGGTGTTAGGGTAATTGATCTCTAGAAGAAGTTTCAAATATCTCTGTGTCCAGGCATAACCCCCTGATCCTTAATCGGCGACTCACCTCAGTCCACATAAGGAGGAGCAAGTTTTTGCTTTTTCAGAGGAAGCCAAGAGGTCTAATGATGACACTTAAGTGTGTGCTCACACTGCAATAATTACAGATCCAGATTTTCGAACAAAGTGATGGTGATGCTGAACAAGGTTGTGTCAAGCTCTGAACTCATTCAACAAACAAAATCCGATATGTTCAAGTTAGGTTGAGTACATTCAGTACTAGACTCGCATGACAAGATTTTAATAGACAACTTGTCTGTGAGATATTACTGCAGATATTATTCGTATTCGGAGAGCACCCATGCAAAAATCGGAAACTGTTAAAACTTGGTAACCACCTGTTGATGATTTCGAAGTACCAATTTGCTTTCTATTCCTCATCAGTAAGAGGGAATGTATTTGATTATCATAGTTATGATTTGTAAGAAGAAAATAATAATACGAAAATAATTCGACACGAAAAATATATTCAAGAAACCTAGTGGTCTTGCACTCGCTTCAGTTTCATTGCCTTTATGTCCAACAGCTCGATATACGTGATTCCGTTTTTCTCTACTATAGGATTTTGATAAGAGAGTAATTCTATTTGTAAAGTACTCAGAAAACTCGTAATTTTGTCAGAAGCAAAAATAAATTCTTCAAGGTTGCTTATCACGACACCAATCGAGATTACTCTTAATCCTACCGATTTTTGAAAAACAAAGTCCTCTACTAGATAATCTATATAAATGGTAGGTGATGATTGATGAATTCGACAAAATGACCGCTACGTTGAAAATATTGTTCCTAGCTGTGACTCTGATAACTCAGAGGTAAGTATACGAAATATAATTTTTTCTCGACTTCGATATTATTTTCAAAAATTTTTTTTATTTATATTGATATTTTCTATTTGTTGTTTTATAAAATCACCAGACGTTTGCACTATAACACATACTTACAAAGTGGTCCAACGAAAAGTATGCACCTAGCTTTTCTTTTTGTTTGCAATTCATAGCAAAAATGCTGGAACACGTAGAATTTGATTGTGAGTAGGACACATTTTGGACATATTCTACAACATATACATCAGGTCTCTAGCGAGAAGGTGTCACAATCCTAAAATTTAAAATGGAAAGTTGTGTTGAGTGATACATCATATAAAAAGGGGAACAAAATTATCTGCCTAATCATACCCTATTCATTCAATCAATCAATCAATTTATTAGTGCAATAGATACTACAGTACCTATATAGCATAAGTCATAAATATAGGTACATCATAATAAAAACGAAGTACACAACATAAAAAAAGATTGCTTAAGATAGAGTTACATAAGGTACATGACTAGAGTGTGTCACATGAGTTAACAAATAAAACACAGAATATTATGGATTACAAGTAGGTACTAGTTAATTTAAGATAATTTCAAAACACAGAGTCGATCATACATTAAATGTTGAATTATTCCCAGCCAGGAACTCATCAATTGTATAGAGGCAGCTTTCAGCTAAGCATCTTTTGGTTTTTCGTTTGAATTGTGTGTATTTTAAACTAGGACACTTCATTTCATCAGGCCATTTGTTATATAACATTATGCAGTTATAACGAGGACTTTTATTGAACTTAACTGTTCTATGGAAGAGTATGTATAGGTCATTATGTCGTGTGCTATAGCTGTGGTAGTCGCTTGTGAACTGAAATTCTCTTAAGTTCTGTCTTACGTAGGTTAAACACTTCAGTATGCATATGGCGAGAAATGTTAATATTTTATTAATTTTAAAGGTTTCCCTGCAACTCTCTCTGAAACTTGAATTGAAGATTGAACGTATTATCCTTTTTCTGGCCAATAAATACTCGTTCCCAATCGGTGGCAAAACCTCAGGTCATTGTATTGTATGAAATGTGGCTATACGCAAATGCATAATATAGATTCAGCAGATCATTTGTGTTGAGGTATGCTTCCATTTGATGTATTGCATAGAAATCTTTGTTTAGATTTTTACATACGTGATCTATGTGGTTGCTAAAGCTGAGAGTTCAAAGTCATAGAAAGTTCCCAACAACTTCACTGTCTCAGTAAATTTGAGTGAGTGTTCCAAGTTGATAATGTTTTGAGGATTTTTCCTATTGTGGAAATTAATAATTTCTGTTTTACCTTTATTCAAACATAATCTGTTTTGGCTACATCAATCTTCAACCTCCTTGAATACTGTTGTAATGTTCTTTGTCAGTTCGTCTGGTGTTCTTCCGTTAACTGTGATAGTTATGTCATCAGCAAAGAGTGTTATTGCACCCGTACCGACGTAAAATTCACTTGAAGAATAAATGGGAAAACGGCGTTCAAAAAATCAACCCCGCATAATATTGGTATTGATGAATACAAAAAGTGTTGGGTATTAGGAATCAAATAAGTAATTACCATTAGTGGTAGGTTTCAATGTTTAATATTCAGAACGTTGCTTTATGAAAAAAGTGAAGAAGTTGTTGAATTGATTTATTAAAAAAACGAGCAGTGAGTCTAGCAAAACTATTTTTTTTTAAATGAAAGTTAACAATGTCAACTCGATCTGGAATGGAATGAACTATTTTTTCATGGTGAAGTTGAAATAATTTTGAAAGAAACCAAACTGAATCAATGACAAGACGGGAATAAAAGTTTTTCCGCAAATCCCCAGATAATTTTGACATTCTAGACGAAATTCTTGAAGGAAAAGTCAATATTTCATTACTGTAAGGAAACGATATTTTCTCATAGTTGTTAGTGTTCTAGATGAATGATTGAAAACAGTTTCCATGGTTATCCAAATAATTTTTTTATGAATTTCAAAGCACCATTCATTTGTGAATGGAATTATTCGCGATTTTTTCAAAATTAATTCGAATTTTGAACGATTTGTGGAAAAATAGTATGTTTACCTCTTAGGAAAAGTCTCATTCCTGGACTCTGTGTTGCTAATCGTAGCTTGCGCCTCAACTTAGCATTCTCCACAGTCGTCCAGGATTGTTAAGCTTTTTATACCTGGTGAATAATATACTATTTCTGCAAATAGCTAGGAAAATCTGACATTCCATGCAAAATTTCTTAAAGAAAAAGTCCTTACTGTAAGGAAATGATATTTCAAGTAATTTTATTATGAATTTCAAAGCACCATTTATTCGTGATCGATGATATATTCGCGATTTTTTCAAAATTTATTATTATGTGTCAAATTTTAAACGATTTATGGAAAATGAGTATGTTCACCTCGTAGGACAAACCACATTTCTGGACTCTGTGTTGCCATCAATCTTCACAATTGTCAAGGTATGTTAGGCTTTTCCTGCCTGGTGGGTTAATAATGTACTATTTCTACACTCTTCCACACCTTTCTAAAAAAAACACAAAAGATACATAGAGAATTTCATTGTAATATGAAAAATTTCAACTAAGAGATCTTGATCTCATTAAAATGAAGTAATTCAAAGATGTTTGTAGTTATTCTGGTTCTGCAATTCCAAAAATTATTTGTATTTTCCATCAGTTCCGAAATTATCGAGTTGATGTTGTCAACGCCGATTTTGCATTGAATGTCTGGAAAAAATTTCAATGAAAAGGGTATCATTGAAAAAATTGTTTTGTACTTTTTCGCATGATATATCACTCGACCCCACTCTCCATTGGAAATTTTGGTGTTGTGACATCCCCTCGCTAGGGGTTTGAAGGCAGATATTGAAATATATATGTGTAAAATGTGTCTCTTTCAAGAGCCAACTTCACGTATTCGAGCCTTTCTGCTTTAAATTCCAAATGAAGGAGAGAAGCTACGTGCGCATACTTTTCGTTGGACCACTCTGTATATATATTATATTTCAATTGTGACTCACTGATGTTTTTATGATTGATGTTGCAATTTCAGTTACGGGGATTATACCCTGAACAACAAACGTTTCCCTCCAAACTTCATTTTTGGTGTGGCAACTTCTGCATATCAGATCGAAGGTGGGTATGATATGGTTTACTTTGAAAATGATAAATCTATTACAATAAATTATGTTATAATGGAGTCGAATTCTAGTTGCAACTTGAGCCTATAAAAATTATACTCCACATAGGCATTCTTTCCATTTCTAAGCTAATCATCAGATTCAGTTGGGCTATCCAATCATTTTTTGTTGAAAAGTAATTTTTAATTTGTAATATCAGTAACAAAATTATAATAATTGAATGTAGCTTTGATTCGTTCATAATTGTTTTCAAGGAGCATGGAATGAAGACGGGAAAACGCCACATATTTGGGACAATCAGACCCATATGAATCCTGGTTTCATAGCGGATAGAAGTAATGGAGACGTTGCTTGTGATTCCTATCATAAATACAAAGAAGATGTGAGGATCATGAAGGATTTGGGAGTCACTCACTATAGGTTTTCTCTATCCTGGACCAGAATCCTTCCAAATGGTAATAATATAGAATTTTCGACCCAACACGATCGATACACAAATTTTGAGAATTTTCAATTACCTGCATCAAAATGGCGGCGGATTTTTTTCGCATCAATTACTAGTAAGAATTGAAATTACGCGATGGTGGCATCAAAAATAAATACGAGTTTAATCGGCACTTTCACATTCTGATGAAAAATGGAAAACATTATTATATGAAAGCCATGCCAAAATGGATGGTCGTCTTTTATTCAATATGGTTCAACTGTCGTCTTCCATTTTGTTTTCTGATATTATATGAGAGTACTAAATGGATTTATTAGTCAATGTTCTTTATTATTATTGCAATAAATAATGTTATACAGTACGGTTTCAAAAATTCACATGAAACGGTTACATTTTTTCTACTTATTGTGGAGAAAATCATGTCACCATGTGAACTCGTCACCAAGAGGAGGGTATACAAACTTTCTTCAAATAGAAAAGAAGGCCTTGTGATATCTTGTTTAGTTGGTCTTTCAATTATTTTTCCAACATTGGTTCATTTTTGAATACTAACCTTTCTTTTATCATGAAGTATGGAACAAAAATGTTTGAACGTCATTATTTTGTGGTGGATCAATATTTGTTCCGTAGTTTTCTGGGTTTGAACCCACCACAATATGAAAAAATAAGATTTAATATCGGAATCTATACAAGTGTAGAAGGCCAGATTTTCAATCAACTCCGAAAAGTTGCCGCGCCTATTGAAAAACAGGCCCAATTAGTCAGCACCTTCTCGTATAACTCAAGTTTTGCCTATCAAAAAAATAATAAGAACTAATATATATATATATATATATATATATATATATATATATATATATATATATATATATATATATATATATATATGAAAATACTTATCGTTAACGTTACGGAAACTGAATCCGCTTCCGTTCTCAAAACTAATAGGCAAATTCCTGTTCAAATGCAAATTTCTCTCGTAAACAATTTTCGTAATTGACATTTGTCAATTTGTGGTAGGTTACAAACCCAGAAAACTACTGAAGAAACAAAAATGCTTATATAACTTTGAAACAGCTATTTCTCAAGAGTAAAACGATGTTATTGAGGATATGCAGGGTATTGAAAGATTATTGAGTAGTAGTAGTAAACGTGATTTATGGTATTATATACCAAACGCCATCGACTTCTTTCAAGTCCTACAGAAAGTATGCTTTGTTAATAACCTCCTACCAGCATAGTTATTCGTGGACCCATCAACCATGAGACCTAGCAGAGTCATTCCCAAACACAAGAAATTCTTAAAGAAAAATCTCTGCCTTGTTGGAAAATCGAACCCACGACCCTAGGAACGTGAGACGGACGCGGAGACATAGCGCAAACTCCCTCCCCAAAAAAAAAAAGGATTCATCTATCGCTCCTTCAGAGCTTATAGGCTTCGAAGTTCGTCAACTCTAGTAGTCCGACTACAATTGTATAAGTATTTTTCTGCCTTATTGCCTTTTATCCAAATCATGACCGATGCATATTCACTATGCACCTATCAACAGAGCTGACGCGGTACTCAGAAGTATAATCCACTCCTAAGCTTTCAAGGCCCAGTTTCACCATCGACTTTAATCTGGATTATCTTGTTTACTGGAATATTCGTATGCATTTATGCATTTAGAAATTCCAGAAAGCAAGATAATCCAGATTGAAGTCTTTGGTGAAATCGGGCCTAAGAAGCGATAAAGAAATCGTGAAAGGTTAGCGAAGATGTGATTGGCTTTTTGTTGTCCAATACCCTGTAAATCCTCAACAACATAATCTTCTGGGCGTTATTTCAATAAATAAAGTAAAACAATGTCACATGCCCAAAGATTCTAATATCGCCATTTTTTCGGGTTGTTGAAATTATTCGAAATTTCTGAAGGATATTTTATTTGATGATACCTACCAAGAGATGTACCACACGTTTTATCATGATATCTGAGGCGGTTCAATAGGAGGTATAGGGATAAGATTTTTATAAAAATGGTGTGAAGGTTGTTGAGTGGGAAATTGTTTGTTGTAAATGATACAGCATGTTTTCTGTGTCCCAGGTTTCGCAGACAAAGTTAACCCAGCAGGAGTTGAGTACTACAGAAGTCTCATACGAGAACTGAAAAACAACGGAATTGAACCAATAGTGACTCTGTTCCACTGGGACCTTCCTCTGAACCTCCAGAAACTGGACGGGTTCATCAACGAATCCATCGCCGACTGGTACTCTGAATACGCCAGAGTTGTCTTCGCTTCCCTGGGAGACGAGGTCAAGCTGTGGGCCACCTTCAACGAACCCAGGCAGACCTGCACGGGGGGCTACGGATACGCATATTTCCCCCCATCCATCAGGTCGGAAGGACTCCTCGAGTACGTTTGCATGCACAATCTGTTGAGGGCACATGCCAAGGCCTATCGTATCTACGACAGGGAGTTCCGAGCGAAACAAAGAGGTGAGTAGGTTACGATGAGAATGGGTCATTCCAGGCTCAACTAGAAGTAAAAAATTAAATCAACAATAGCAATAGTAACGATAAAGACGTGGGAACTAAAACGCGAAATGAAACTAACAAAACTTAATGGAATAGAATTGAATATTGAATTAATTGGAACTCCAAATTTCAGATCATTGTCTGTAATCTGTAAGAGGTTAGCTTTCTATAAAGGTGGCCTGTCTACGCAAATTTTGTGTAATAATGATGTCATTGGTGAACGAAAGATCTCACGAGAGTTTAGCCAATAAGACCGTCGGTATCGAGATTCACTCGTCAGCGGTGGCTTGATTGGAATTGTAGCTTTGAAAAATCGCATTGGCATTATCACCTACCGTCAAAAAATGTAAGCTCGATTTCTCGGATCACAAATCCCAAAAGGCTTTCCTGGACCTAACTGCGTTTGAGCTGAGCTCTTCAACTCCTTCCACTCACAGATACCGTAATCTAGGACAGATCGGATTTGTGACGTATCTTCAAAGGATATAGAGAAATATTTTCGAGAAAGACATTCAAAACTTGATCTCACATAACTTATTTATGCAATAATATTGATTATTGTTATTCGAATAAGAAATATTCTCATTCAATGAGCAGATATGGAAACTGTGGAAGATGAATCGGCTTGTACAGCACTGTCGTCAGTGTCGTCAGCAAAATCAAGCACTCAACAAAATGTCACTGCTCGCAGAGTATGGATATAAAGTTGAAACGGAACACCACCATTGATGGTAGGTCGGATTAATACTCCATCCCTTAGTATCTGTAGCTCTACTACAAAATACTGAGAGTTCAAAATACTGAGATTAAACTGAAAAATATTATAATTTTTGTGAGAATTGTATTCGGTGATATACAATATAATAATAATAATAATAATAATAATAATCGTCTTTATTATAGTCAATTAAAGGTTTACATGCATACAGTCTTGGTAACATAGATTTGATTGACCATAAAGGGCGAAGTTTATTTTTGGTCGTGTACTAGACATAACCAAAAATATTCTTCCACTTAACCCATATTTATTTACTGATGAGACATTCATTTCTTTTTATTAGGAACCGTACTAACAGTGTTATTGTGATTCTTTTGCAGGAAAAGTTACTATCGTTGTGGATACCAATGGATTTATGCCAGCCTCTAACAGCACTGAGGATATCATAGCAACCGAAACCAGAATGCAATTTGAGGTTCGTAGTGTATCTTTCCCGTTATTTTCCTTGTTTTATAACATTTTTCCAAATAAAAAAAAAATGTAGGGCGCCTGTTCATTAACATTTTCGTTTTTTTATCAGAACGACACGACCAAGCTGAAAACATTTGCACTCGACACATGTTTTACCAACTAAGTTGATATAATCAGGAGAAGACTATGGGCATAATGTTGAAAATATTCAGTTATATTACTTTAAATTGCGCTTTTAACATAAACACGGGTTACATAAATATATAGAAATCGCTTTTTCTTGCTCAATTTATATACCATTCAGGCAGCGGAGTAGCTGTTTCAGATGGACTTTTTCTTCCTTTTTGTGAATGAATCGAACTCCTTCGAATTATATACACGTACCTATCAACAGAGACTGTTTTGTTGATTTTTTTAATTTCACTTCTTTCATAGAAGTTGTAATTTCTTTTTTTTTTGACTCGGAGAAGATAGCCAAAAAATAATTCCTTGACAAAGAAAGTTTTTCCTGATGCAACCAAGTTTATGGACGGAACGCGTTTTGTGTAAAAATGTTGCACGTAACTGAAATAAGTGACATTTCCATGATTTTTTTTTTCAGTATGGTTGGGTGGCCAACCCACTCTTCTATGGCGATTATCCAGAAATCATGAAAACTCGCATAGCCCGACGAAGCCAAGGTGAAGGTAGAAGCAAGTCCCGTCTTCCGGAGTTCAGCAGGGAAGATAAAGCGATGTTGAAAGGAGCCATCGACTTCTTTTCGGTTAACACCTACACTGGATCTATCATCAAGCATATGGATGACCCTCAAATATCCAACCCCCCAAGCAGGTGGCAAGATATGGGCGTGGACGAATCCCAACCTAGTGACTGGGAACAGAGTACATTGGATTGGCTGAAGGTTTATAGCTTTTTTGTACTAACTCTTTGTAATTTGTCTGGGTTCTTCAGAAGGTTAGCTTCTGCAACATCCGTGGGATCTGGGATCCATAAAAATATGTCTAAATCTCAAAATGCTCACGTGAGAATGATCAGATCCAATTACTTTGTTTCCTCCATTTATAATTTAATGAATTCTCCTCTGTGAGATTTCAGGAGAAAAACGATTTGATACTAGCCATCAGTAATATATCCTCTTGTCTGCCTTCTCTTTCATTTCCTCAAGCAGGTTATCTATGACTGTTGCAGATCGCTCCTTGGTCTGTGAGACCACTTCTGAATTGGATCAGCCAGCACTACGAGAGACCGGAAATTTTGGTATCAGAAAATGGTATATGCGATTATGGAACGAGAGAAGATAACCACAGAATTGAATACATTAAGGTGGGTGAATGTCTTCTTTTCAAGAATCGTATAAAAATGTATAACGATCCTTTGCCGGTTTCTTTCAGAACTATCTCAGCTACATCAGAGATACCATGGAACAAGATGGTGTGAATGTTATAGGTTACATCGTTTGGAGTGTCATGGATAACTTTGAATGGGCCCAGGGATATACGTAAGCTTAGGATAAATGTTGGACATTTCTCAGAAGCTCATTTTTTTTTCATTTCAGACAAAAATTCGGCCTATACGAGGTTGACTTCAACAGTCTCGCCAGAACCAGGACCCCAAAACTCTCTGCCGAGTTCTATAAAAGAGTATGTCATACAAGATGTATTGTAGATCAGTGTGTAAACTGAATAGAAAATAAATAACTTCAATACAATATAGTTTGTTATTTTTTATGGCGGGATAATTATTATCATTTCAATTTATTCAATTCATCATAACCTGCCACAATATGGAAAATAGGATAATTTCTTTCCTCATATTAGCATAATGTTTAGGCTACTGTTAGTTCGGGCTTAAAAAACTGTTCTACTTCATGAACTAAATACAAATTTTGTGCAATTAGGAGGTGAACTGATACGTTTGTTGAGGATTTTGTTTGCATTTCTTTCAGAACATGAGATACCACAAATTTGAAAAAGAAAAATCTGAGAAAAGTTCCTAAACTCTCGTGGAATTAATTCAACTTCTCATATCACTTCAATAGTGGATCAGGAAAATCTTTACGAAATAGCAGATAGGTTCTCTGAATATATAAGATTACTGTAGACCATCCAAAAAATACGCCTAGTGAGATTGAAACCCGAAATGAAAGAACTGTTGTTGGCAAGAGTAGATATCCAGAGTGAATATCCAGAGTCAGCAATTCAGAAAGATTCTGTATGAAGTAATTGTTCTTAAGTTGTTGTTGGTAACGTCAGGATTGATTTGTCAGAAATATTCTTTCAATACATAGAATTCATTTTCGAAGTATTTTTCTCGTATTATTCTGCTACAAACCAGTTGATACTACCATATTTATTTGCAATCGATAAGATGTATTTACAATGTCCAGTCCACAGCATTCTATATATCGCAGGCCATTGTCGTAAAAGTCAGCTGCACCTGAAATGTAAATAGTTTTATCTACACCCGTACTCTAATAATACGCTTATATGCCCACAACCCGTTTTATAATGAAATCCATTACGATACAGATTTTCATTACGATACAGATTTTCAACCAATAGAAACCCATTATTTTTCAATCAAGCATGATGTGCAAGCTTTGCATTTTGACGTTTGTCAAGTCAAAATCAGTAGGTATTGAATTTTTGAAGAATTTAGTCAACTTTCGATAATCGTATGAAAATGTCTTATAGCAGTGATATAGAAGAATTATCAGCGACCCTCCACAGATGTCTTAGACAAGAAAAAAATTCAATCAAAAGGATCATATTTTTCATTTGACAAATGGAACACATATATGTTTTTATTTCCAACCAAACTTCATTTGCTATCATGCCCGAATGGTCAAAGGCGCCGGCAGTGGAAAATTACGTCCAGGTTCAAATCCTGACCTCGGCAGAGTTTTTTTTTTCATTTTTTTCTTCTTTTCATTTCTCATTCTTGTATTTTCCGTGGTTATACCATTAATTATAATTTTGTAGAAAAGAAATACGATTGATTACCTACTATTATTGTGTCCAATATAAATAACTAATAATATAATATTTTTAGTTCTTCATTATTAATTAGGTGTAGATAAAATAGCGTATGCAACTCTCATGTAATGGTTATTAATACACTCGCATAAACCATACGAAACTCACCTTCGGCTCGTTTCGTATCCCGGTTTATGCTCATGTATTAACAACCATCATTACACGATCGTTGCATAATATACTATTTCATTTTATTTATATTTTGGTGACAACTGAAAACGTAGAAAATTTTCGAGATGGTTGAACTTGAAAATGTTCAAGTGAGTAAAATCAAATCGAAAAAATTACCACAAAATGAATGAAACTAAACGAGATGAGAATGATATGAAAAGTGGAGAGAAGTGAATATTGAAATTGAAGAGATCAATGATGAAATTGGAAGAAATAATGAAAAGTGAAAGTTCCAGATTCGAAGAATCAGTTGGTGAATCGAAATATAAAAGTATATACTATATATATATATATTTATATATATGTATATATATATATATATATATATATTTGGGTATGCAGCAGGCCAAAACAGTGTACTCTTATAACACAGATTCCAAGCTTTCGATAATCTTTATTATCATCATCAGGGATGCTACAATATGGTGAAACAAGCAGTTAGATCCATGAAGAGAGATCAGTCGAACAACTTACAGTTGGATAATGTTAAGGAACAAAGAACCAATCGCCAAATCACGCAGTTGAGATTTAGAGTTTTTCTGTTTCAATCAATTAGAGTTCATGGCAATGAATTGTTTGTTTCCATTTTGGTAAATAGAAATATAATGAACTCAGTTTAGAATAAAACTTATTCAATTGATTTATGGAGTTTAATGGAATTTCATTTTGATTCTCCTTTTTTATTTTAGATTATCATCATCTGAAAAGGAACCAAGCCCCTTATTGGTTCCATTTTGAGAGCAACATACATAAAAATCAGGAACCTAAACTCGCTGAAAACTCGGTTTTCAAAAAGGAATAAAACCATCTGGCGAAAGAACCACGAGCTTCATTCTCAAATTTATTGTTTTCGAATGTGGAACCACAGAATGAAAGTTTCAGTTCAGATACTCAACTTGAAAATTTAAAAAATATTTATCTCAACCGTACCTGAAGCGGAGTGGTGTTCTCCACCAGCTTTAATATTTCTTGTCTCCTGGATAATATGCACCACTATGATCGCACGTTGACAGCATAAATTGAAGAAACATAGCAGCTACCTACAGAAAAACATATCAGGTGTAGTTCATTCTTTCATAATTAATATTTATTGAATTCAAGCAACGAAGATGGGCCTTTCATCAATAGATGTCGTAGTATGTACTGAAACCTCAGCCCAATAAACCAGGATTTTACAGAATGTCACTTGGTTCTTTGTATGTTAACGCAATCCAGTTGTTACTGATCTCTCTTCATGGATCTAACTGCTTGTTTCACCATATTGTAGCATATATATATATATATATATATATATATATATATATATATATATATATATATATATATATATATGTTAGCATGAAGATTCTCACGGACGAAGTATGATGCGTTGTTTTTTCGGGTTTCATTCCGTGTTCTGTGGTTTTGATCCTCTGAAGGATAATTCTCACAACGTTTCGGCAAAGTCTCATTTGCCATCTTCTAGGTGATGTCTTGAGTTTCGATCTCCGAACTCGACTAAATAATTCGAGTTCTACTTCTCAATATATAGGGGTGTTCATTGATGGTATCTCTGATCTGGGCCCCTCCCACTTTCTTCGTTGGTCCGCCTGCATTTGTCATCGTGTCTGGGTAATTACGTGGTAAGGTCCGATATTGTTCCTCTGGTGTAATCGGCTTGTCTTTGTTTAGTGATATAATGGATTTCCACGTTCTTGGTAATCTTTGGGCGTCGTCTCTCTTGTTCATGCTACTCGGTCGTTTCTCAATTTCGATAGCCTCTCTGATTGTTCGAGAGTAGAAGTTTTCATCGCTTGCTAATGTTTTTGTGTTTTTGAAATTGATGGTATGTCCTGTCTCCAATACGTGATTGAAGATGGAAGATGTGGTAACTTTTCCTTTCACTGATAGCTCATGTTCATCCTTGCGTACGTTGATCCGTCTGTTGGTCTGGCCGATGTAGGACTTGTTGCAGTCTCGACATGGTACTTCGTAAACTCCCTGGGACTCCAGTGGTATCTGGTCCTTCGGATTACGGAGTATCGATCTTATTGTACGTTCTGGTACGAACGAAGTAGCTATGTCGTGTTTGCGGAGAATTCTGCTGATTTTATCTGTGGTTCCTTTTATGTATGGTAGTCTGGTTGTTATGACCGATGAAAACTTCTACTCTCGAACAATCAGAGAGGCTATCGAAATTGAGAAACGACCGAGTAGCATGAACAAGAGAGACGACGCCCAAAGATTACCAAGAACGTGGAAATCCATTATATCACTAAACAAAGACAAGCCGATTACACCAGAGGAACAATATCGGACCTTACCACGTAATTACCCAGACACGATGACAAATGCAGGCGGACCAACGAAGAAAGTGGGAGGGGCCCAGATCAGAGATACCATCAATGAACACCCCTATATATTGAGAAGTAGAACTCGAATTAATTAGTCGAGTTCGGAGATCGAAACTCAAGACATCACCTAGAAGATGGCAAATGAGACTTTGCCGAAACGTTGTGAGAATTATCCTTCAGAGGATCAAAACCACAGAACACGGAATGAAACCCGAAAAAACAACGCATCATATATATATATATATATATATATATATATATATATATATATATATATATATATATATATATATATATATATATATATGATGAATTGTGTTTTCGGGTTTCATTCCGTGTTCTGTAGTTTTGATCCTCTGAAGGATAATTGTCACAACGTTTCGGCAAAGTCTCATTTGCCATCTTCTAGGTGATGATTGAGTTTCGACCTCCGAACTCGACTGTCGAGTAACGCGTTATGTAACGTGTCCCAAGTCATATGCTTTCGAAGGGAAATATGAGATAGGGGGACGTTAAATTATCAGTATCGAAATTTTTCATTTGTAAGAAATAAGGTATAGAATTCCAACAGTCGAGGAAAAAATATGCCCACTGGACCTTGTGGCTGAACATGACGGCTCTAGGTGAGGTAAAACATACAATCATAGATTTTAGAAATGAAGAACAAAAAAGTGTATCAATACTCAACCAGAATCACCTCTAGCCTTGATGTACAGGATACCATGCGGGTTACTACGATATTTATACTGCGACCTGTTTTGCTGTACAATAACATCTTCAAGCAAGGAATATTTTCTTGAAGAAGTAACTTTTTTTGCTATACATCCGGTTATTCTAGAAAATAATCTTTGCTCGAAAAAGCGTGTCAACCAGTTTTTTCATTGAAACTCCTTTTGTGCATTTTTTGAAATATTCATTAGTTGATTTATCCAAGAGTTGTAGATAGGTGCGGTGCAATAATCAACACATGAGGCTGTTTCCTATATATAGTCCAACGATAATATAATCACCGAAAAAGCAATGAGTGATATCTGACTCTATCTAATAGATGGAATTTGGGTTAATTATCAAGATAACAATTGTTAAACGTGTAAGATGGGTAGTAAGTACAATATACTCACAGCAAAAAAGAGGGGAAAAGCAACACCAAGTGATCTAATCATATCATCCTCTACTGAATCTTTTTTCAATCCCCAGAAAACGCTACTCAGTACAAAGGATAATTCATATACAATAAGTAGGAAAATTGCATGTTCTAAAATTTTATTCACTTCCAGACTAGATGTCAGCAATACCTTGTATATTGACTTAATCTGTCTTATTTTGATTTTCAGTATATACTCACTCATTCTGTATCTAATTTGGGAGTTGAATACTCCGACAATTACCTTTTTCAAGTTATTGTAGTGCAATACCCAGATGCTGGATATTCCCCATAACATGATTGTTGTCATCACACGTGAATTCGTTTTCATGTAAAGTGTTATATGGAAGCAGAACATATTTACAAAACATGCAGATTCATCTCCAATTGAACCCCTCTACGTTATCGAAAAAAATATGAAGAAATGCTAGACGATCGCTGCGAGAACGCCCATTTGATTTTCATAATTACTCGTTGACAAAATTTATTTCGAAATTGATTCCCAAATAGTCCAATACTGGTACCCATTTATAAATGACGATACTACAAAAGCTGTCCCAATCATCTTCTGTATAGTAGCTGATCACAAACTTTTGTATCGATGGCCACTTCCTCTTCGATATATTTAGTAAGTTTTGTGATAATTAATGAGGAATATGAACTGAATTACAGCTGTTCAGACAGCTCATCATTCTTTCTTTCAGTCGGAACATTCGCCATGCATTTAGCAATGGCAATATATGCCAGGCATGCCTCTCTTCCATGCATGTTCTCTCTCATGGAAACTTTAACGGTTTCTGGAATATGCGGTGACAACTACTGGTTGAGTGGATCGCTAGTTTTTCATATCCACGATTTCCCAATTTCCTCCCATTAGTTTATTCGTCGAATTCATTTTTCAATACTGACATTCTGCTGAGTTGCTGGTCAGATATTCCGCTCGATGTGCTCCACTAACACCTTCTGTCATCACGCTCTTGCAGTTATTCAATGTTATTTACTTTTGTCGTACCTAGAGTTTGCAAGAAATTTCATACGAAAATAGTTTATAATGCACTCATTAGAAAAAATTTTGAAAGGAAATCACAGACTCCTGAAGAGCATATCCCATTGCTATGTGAAAAGTATTCGACAATTTGAACAAGTTAGTTTTGACAGTAAAATACTGAGCAAAAATTAACAAGGTTCGGTGACACTAATATGAGGCAGTTTGTATAGAAGTGTCATGTGAAGAACTCTGTCAAACACTTTACTGAAGTCGTAATACTATCAGATCATCAACTTGACAGTCACGTCAAATCCTTTGGACCAGAAATCGGCACAGTAAGAGAGATTCTACTGAAGAATCATTCATCAACTGGACAAAATGAGGAGTGAGATATGTTTAACATTGATTTGAAAAAATATTTTTCCTGGTGAATTATCATTCCTGAATGTTTGGAATTTACAGAAGAATGCCCACCCTTTGAACTGGGGAAACTCTTCTGAATTTTGAGCTCAAATGTTCGAAACATTGTTCTGTCATGATCAGGTATCTCATCAATTGTGTACAACTAATGAGTAGTATAGTCGTATCACGATTGTTATTGGAAGTATCATTGAAATTTTTCAATTTATTGACGTAGGCATTACCAGCGCGTTTTGGAGCAAATTGGGCTATTGAACTATCAGATGAAGAGGCATTATTGAAATTATTTCTCACAATAATAGTGGGGGATGGTCTAGAGGTTGTCAATACAGAATTCATTTGATTGCTACATTAGTTAAATGTTTCCATTCCACCTTGTAGAACACTTTACCGAGTACGCCAAAAAAGCAGTATTGTGCGAGCAAGAGACAACTATATTGTTCGCACGTGCTGTAGCAATCTGGGGGGATTTACTGATTATAGTCGCTTCTCTTAATGTTCAGAAAATAGAGCTGTTCATGTATTGAAAAATATCCCATTTTGTAGAAAACCCATATTTAACGTTCTGTAAAAAGTTATAAAAAAATTTCCGACGTGTTATTTGAGTATACGGGAATATTCGGGATTTTTTGTCTAAGAAAAAAACTGAATCATCTTTCGAAAAATTCGTTCAGGCCAGTTTCAAACTACCTACACTGCAGGTTTTCGCCGACACCTGTCAGAAAACTACTCCCCTTGCTAATACCACGAAGAGCTTTGCATTACATCCAACCGATACCAGCGCAGGTTTCTTCATCGAAGAAAATCCTGCATTTTCTTTTGGCGATAGAAATGAAGGAATTGATTTTCAATTATTGGGACGGCACACTTGCAGACCGATTTCAGGCTATTTGGCTACACATCAATACAAAGTAGTGCCATCATCAACATAAAGTCGATGAAACTTTTCTTAGAGATCAATTACCCTAACACCAAACTGATATTTTTGCACTCAACGCCCTTTTCGCTAACAAAAGGTTAGCATCTTCAGGAGAAGAAAATTTATACTCAATTTCATGAGTTCCCATAATTGAAAATCAAACACCTTCCATAGAATCAAGCCTCGACCAAAGTTGATTCGAACAACACGAAGTCATTGCTTCATCTACCTATGGACGAGGTGTCTCAAAAACAATCCGAATTTGCCCATTCCTCCTACGAGGAAAATGTAAAAATATTTGACATAGTCGATGGGCATAACTGAATACTGGCGTTAAATCAAATCATCTTTCGAACAATTCGTTCAGGCCAGTCTCAAACTACATACACAAAAGGGCATTGCAATATATCTGACTCTGGTGCCAGTGCAGGTTTCTTCACAGAAGAAAATCCTGCATTTGCTTTTGGCGGTTCAAATGAAGGAATTGATTTTCAATTATTGGAACGTACACACTTGCAAATCGGTTTTGGGTTATTTGGCCACTCGTCAGTACAAGGTAGTGTCATCATCAACTTCATCATCAACAACGAGCGGAAAGGGGTTGAAAACATTTTAGTTCGACGAGTCGCCGGCCTAGAAACGACAGGGCAAGGTGTGGTGCCACCGTCAACATAAGAAATGAATTCACAACAAATACGCGATTTCCTGAAAGTCTTCATTCAAGGAAAAGCTTTCCAATCAAGTTTTGTTTCAAAATCCGTTCATGTTAAACTTTTAAAGGGTCTCCTCGGTTAAGATGGTCGAAATGCCCTTAATCACGAAATTTCGATTTGACCCTCGAATGATGTTACCCAGGTCTGAAAAACATTCATCATATATTTTTTTCCTCCTCCCCCTATCTTCCCCCCTCTGAGGGTGAAAAAATGGCATTTTTCATGTTTAATTTTTTTTCTCTCACACCAGGACTCGAAAGATATTGAAAAAATTCAAGTATATAAAAGACAGTCTGTTCTTCGAAATAAATTTTTTTGGGCCCCTGGGCCCCCCATGAAGGCCTTCAAAAAAAAATTTAAAATTTCAAATTGGAAAAAAATGGCAGAAAACCCAGGTGTCCCGGGTGATATTATTTCATCATTTCAATGGGGCTGATATGTACTATAACAACTAGTATCGTTCATTTCGTTATCAGTGGTGGCACTTGAGAAAAAGGCATTTTTTGTGAATTTTTTATGAAAAATTGGCTGTAATTTTTTTGTCATTGATTTTATTGAAAAATTTCAGGGGACAAAAAATGTTTAAAATGCAATTTTACATAGGGTACACTCTAATTCAATTGACTTATTCTGAAATGTTGAGCTATTATACAAGTTGAAAGATTTTCACTTGGAGATTTTTCACATTAAATATAGCCAACAACTGTTTTTTATCAATTTTCACAGAAATCTGATACACACACACGAAAGCGTACCTTTTATTGTCATTTATTATTTTTTCGCCCCCATTGTGAGAATGAACATTTTGTATTTTTTACGATTTATTATTTTTTCTCATAATCTATGATTTCGAAAATATAATATCAATGGAAAATAGTATGATTCTCAAAATACAATTTTCAGGCTATCTGGACCACTATTCAATTCACTCATTCTAAAATGTTGAGCTATTATACAAGTTGAAAGATTTTCACTCAGAGATTTTTCACATTAAATATAGCCTATAACTGTTCTTTATCAATTTTCACAGATACCCAATACACACACACACACGAAAGCGTACCGCGTGTTCGTTACTTTTTCTTTTTTTTTTATCCCCCCTCTTTTCCCTTCTGAGAGTTAAAATTCAGTATTTTCTACGTTTTATCATTTCACACACACATTCGACAAAGTCGGTGGGTGAACGAATTGTTCAAGAGATGATTTCTTTTATTATTTTTCTCATAATCTATAATATTGAAAAAATAACATATGTAATATATATGGAAAATAGTATGGTGTTCAATATGAAATTCTCAGGACCCTCCGGGCCACCCATTGAGGCATTTGAAAAAAATTATTGAATTTTCATTCGAGAAAAATGGCATGGAATGTCCCGGGCGATAACCTTTCCAACATTTCGATAAGACTGATATGCGTTATCACAATAAGTAACGTTCGTCGTTTTCAGTGGTGATAATTGGCAAAGAGGTAGTTTTCAAGAATTCTCAATTGAAAATTATAGGTTACTTTTTTATCATTCATTTTAACAAAAATATTCAAAAAAATAAATGATACAATATGAAAAGTTGAGCGACGTTTAAACGATGTTCACCGAAGCATTTCACACATTGAATGTAACTAATACCTTTTTTATAGAAAACTGATAGACACGTAAGATTTGTTGAAAGGAAATTCTCAATGTCGTCGGTTACGAGGTTGAATAAGATATGTTGTACAAAAACACAATCAATAATTTCATCATAATAATTTTTGGTTGAACACAAAAAATGATCTCTTGCTTATAACCTTTCCTCGATTGGTGATCATTCGATTTTCCATTGGTAGTTTTTCAATATTATCAATTTCGCTCCGTTTGAGGATTACAAAAATCCTCCATAACTAATAATGGAATGGTTATCGCCCGGGACATTCCATGCCATTTTTCTCGAATGAAATTTCAATAATTTTTTTCAAATGCCTCAATGGGTGGCCCGGAGGGTCCAGAGAATTTCATATCGAACACCATACTATTTTCCATATATATTACATATGTTATTTTTTCAATATTATAGATTATGAGAAAAATAATAAAAGAAATCATCTCTTGAACAATTCGTTCACCCACCGACTATGTCGAATGTGTGTGTGAAATGATAAAACGTAAAAAATATTAAATTTTAACTCTCAGAAGGGGAAAGAGGAAGGGAGGAAAAGAAAAGAAAAAGTAACAAACACGCGGTACTTTTTCGTGAGTGTGTATTGGGTATCTGGGAAAATTGATAAAGAACAGTTATAGGCTATATTTAATGTGGAAAATCTCTGAGTGAAAATCTTTCAACTTGTATAATAGCTCAACATTTCAGAATGAGTGAATTGAATAGTGGTCCAGATAGCCTGAAAATTGTATTTTGAGAATCATACTATTTTCCATTGATATTATATTTTCAAGATTATAGATTATGACAAAAATAATAAATCGTAAAAAATACAAAATGTTCATTCTCACAATGGGGGCGAAAAAATAATAAATGACAATAAAAGGTACGCTTTCGTGTGTGTGTAACAGATTTCTGTAAAAATTGATAAAAAACAGTTGTTGGCTATATTTAATGTGAAAAATCTCCAAGTGAAAATCTTTCAACTTGTATAATAGCTCAACATTTCAGAATAAGTCAATTGAATTTGAGTGTACCCTATGTAAAATTGCATTTTAAACATTTTTTGTCCTCTGAAATTTTTCAATAAAATCAATGACAAAAAAGTTACAGCCAATTTTTCATAAAAAATTCACAAAAAATGCCTTTTTCTCAAGTGCCACCACTGATAACGAAATGAACGATACTAGTTGTTATAGTACATATCAGCCCCATTGAAATGATGAAATAATATCACCCGGGACACCTGGGTTTTCTGCCATTTTTTTCCAATTTAAAATTTCAAAATTTTTTTTGAAGGCCTTCATGGGGGGCCCGGGGGCCCAAAAAATTTTATTTCGAAAAACAGACTGTCTTTTATATACTTGAATTTTTTCAATATTTTTCGAGTCTTGGAGTGAGAGAAAAAAAATAAAACATGAAAAATGCCATTTTTTCACCATCAGAGCGGGGAAGATAGGGGGAGGAGGAAAAAAAATATATGGTGAATGTTTTTCAGACCTGGGTAACATCATTCGAGGGTCAAATCGAAATTTCGTGATTAAGGGCATTTCGACCATCTTAACAGAGGAGACCCTTTAACTATGTATTTACTCATGTGAAACAAAAAGGAAAATTTTGTTGATATTTTCAAAATCATAATGAAATATTAACACTCCTGAAGAATTCCGGAAACGCTCGCATTTTTAATTCTAAATCAAAATTTCAACAACTGCTTGAAATATTCAATGAAGTTTTTATTATAGAATTATACAGAATATTAAATTTTTTCGACCCTTACCTTCAGATCAGCACACAAGAAATGGACCGAAACCAAAGCTTGCAACTTCGAGTTTATAGTGGGGAAGTAATTAACACGTGTGGCTTCAATACCGATACTCGTGGCAAATAATGTCGCGATTTCTACGACTTATTTATGCGATGTTTTGAAAACCATAAAAAGTAATGGGGAGCTTGGCAATTAAGGTCGCAATTTTTACAACTTATTTGTGCGATGGTTTGAAACCCATAAAATCTAATGGGGCAGATGTTCAAGCCACTTCCTAAAGCTTGCGAAATTCGCCACTCAAAGGAATCTTTCTTTGTTCGATGGGGGGATATTCGCCACATTGGCGAATTGCAAATTCATCAGTCAAGTTCAGTTCAGTCAAGTACAGTAGTCTTGAGTCTAGTAGTCTAGAATCTAGTGGCTCGTATCAAAATTCTATTGTTCAAGTGAGTGATGTAGTATATACCTGAAAGTACTGTAAAGACGGTAACTAAACAACTCAGTGCATAAATAAATCATACGTCAGAAGTGCTAAACATTAAATTAAAGCGCTCCAGAGACAACTACTCAATAATATGACATGTAAGTCTAGCTATAAAAACCGAAGCGATAATTTCGTTATTGAAGTACCGTGTACGAGAGTTGTAATGAACGAAATTGTCGACGTATTTTGTATTATGGAATCATCGATTTTGGCCTTATGTATTCCCTGCTTTACTTGTTGTATAACTGAATGTTCGAGATGCCGCTTATCCTAAACAAATTGAAAACTGTTGAGAATTCCGCCAATTGTTATTATTTCCACCAAGAATTCACGAACCAAAATTAATCATGTTCGACTGGGTATTCAACATCTGAAGGACCACTCGCCTTTTTGCCAACCAACTATACCCGGTCGTCACAAAGGACTGTCAACAGTAAACATGGTAAACGTGAAAGAAATGGAAAAGCAGGAGCATAATAATCCACACCAAATTTGGGATGATTCAACAGCACAGGCATATTTATGAGGGGATTGATGGGATTTTATGCGATATTCCGTGTAATCAGGTACGGAGCAGACACACACTTCGACAGTAATAATATTAATAATATTTATTAATCCAATAAAGTCAGATACTAACATAGGATAAGTCACAAGTTCAGTACTACGCCATTGGGTAGAAGATAAAAACATTTCAGATACATGGGTACATTTACAGTTAGAATATTCACACAATTTGTAGAAGGGGTTCAGAATGAGAAGCTCTTTGAACTTATTTCTGAATGATTTGATTGTAAGCGATTTGAGTGAAAGTGGGATTTGGTTGTAGATTTTGATTCTCATAACAACGGGCCCCTGGCTGGTTGTTTGTAGCTTATGGTTTGGGATAATTTCCTGTAGTTTCCTCGTGTAATATGTATGGCTATGTTGTGTAGTGAATTCTGTATGTTTTTTGTCATGTATGAAGCAAGAAATAACTTCCAATATATACAAGTTGACTACTGTTAAAATGCCTATATAGTTTCCTGAACAGTGGTTTACAAGGGTCCCGATAGTTAGCTGACCTCAAGCATCGTGCTATTCTTTTTTGGGCTAGTAATACATTTTCGACAGATGGTGATGATCCCCATATTAGGATACCATATCTTAGTCGTGATTCTATTTCGCTGTAATAAATAGACTTGATCAAAGGATCAAGGAGATAATCTTTTAGACTTTTTATAAGAAAGAATTTTTGGTCTAGCGCTGATGCTAATTTAGTGCAAGGTACTTGCCATTTCAGGTCTTCTTCCAGTAAAAGACAATAGAGAGTTGCAATACGTAGACCTCAACGTAGACGTCAACATACGAAATATAACGTTCACGGGTTTTCATGAAATTGATTTGTCGCTGCCATATATATCTACTATTAACCAGTGCCGCCGTGTTGCGAATTATCACTCCATTTGGGAGCTTTCTCCACGCTGCGGAGTAACCCTAAAGTAATGGTGCGTTTGTAAGGATTTTGCACGGATTTTGTGAGAAATCTGCGAGGATTTTCAGCGAAATGACTCTTGAAAAATAATTTTATTTTTATTCGAAACAAAGAGATTGGTACCCACCTTTATTAGGATCAGGATGTTTTTCTTTTCATTTTTCATTAAACAAAGTATCATTTTGTTTTAAATAAATGTTGAATTAACATTTATTTCATTTTAATGAACACACTTGCGCTTTGCATTACTACATAGATGTCCTGTCCGATTGATTAATTTTTCAGTTTCACCAGTTTTTACATCACCAAAAATACATGAACTACAGTATATAGGATGGTGTAAAAAAGCCTTTCCTCGATTATAGACCATGGTCTGTGGATGAATATAATTTTTGACAAGGAAATGTCAAAATTCGGCCATTCGCAACTCTATGTGACTCTATATCAAAATTTTCTCGTATAAAATTACAAAGATGAATTCGTACACCGTAACCGAAAGAAATAGTAATTTTCCGTGAAGCAAAGTTCGTATCGACAGTTTGAATAACCTGTAGGATTACCCGGATGAGCTGAGAATGCCAGTCCAGGGACTAACAAAAATGTTTTAAGATTGTTCGTTGTGTTGTAACCAGCTGACAACCTCAACCCTCAGAAGTCGAAACTTGTGTGAGGAATGTGCTAACGTCTACACTACCGAGAACCATCCAAGGATTAGTCGGAAAGATTTAGGAAGGCGGCGGTGGGATAAATGTACATGTCTGATAACCCCTACTTGAATTTTTGAAAGGAAATAGCCAAAACTGATTATACAGAGTGGCTGTTATATTTAAGTTTTTTCTCTGGTAGTGGCCAGAAAGCGTCAACCAAGCTACGTATTGCAATCACTCTCCGTGTACAATAGATTTACGGCCAAAGCAAATCGAATAATTCTATCGCTAGTTCAGCGGTAGCTTCTTGCGAAGCGACAAATTTTCATTTCAACTACAGCATATATATATATATATATATATAGTATATCGCTTTGTTTCATTGTCTTTTATCTGTATCATTTTTTTTGTTTTTTCTTGTTTCAATTCATCAATAGTTGAACATAGTATTTCAGTTTAAAATTCGGTTTTCCTTTCGTAACCTTTACCTCGTAACATCCCAGTCCTAGAAAAATGTTTGCGGACTCTTAGGAATCTCGGACTTGCCGTTAATATCCAAAATTCTCAATATCCATATAATATCGTACAGTCCCTAATAGCAAGAACAATAGTTCATTCAGGGCTATCGTTACAGAGGCATTGGTATTGTTATGGAATATGTTGAACTGAAGCGCAATGAGACCAAGAGGATATAGTACCCCAAATACTTTGGAGAAAGGTGCATGTGAACAAATCACGTTAAGAATGAACCAGAATTGAAAAATCAAATTCCGAATGAAGTTGAAAATGAATTTATGGTAAAGAGAAACGTATAGATGGTCAACATAATATGATCATTGGCGTCTCTCTATCTATTTTAAATTCACTCTTTGAATAATTTTTTCTGTGGGAGTGTAGTAGACTACACTTTTTCAATTATTCCCGTTGCAATGAAAAGCACTCCCGCACAGAGTTCGTTGACTTGCCGAGAGATAAAATAACTTCGAACAAAGTCTAAATACCCGTTTTCCCCAGTAAATGTAACAAAGTTGGACTTTTCGGCCCGACGTTTGTAAAAAATCCACTTCTCTGGCTAATAGCACGTCGAACATTGAATGACATCCGACAGACCTCTGTGCTAGGATATTCAAAGACGACATGCTTCGCAAATTCGCAAGTGCTTTCCGTAATCAAACAACAGTGACAGCTAAACACAGACTGGGGAGACCACCTGCAATATGATTTGTTTCGTTTTGAATATCATTTGATTTTTCTTCATTGTGTGACTCGTAACGTAGCTGAATACAATTAATACAGTTTTTCGAACCTAACAGTATAGTTTATTTATAATTCCTGGCCGGGCCCCTATCGAAAACAACGGACTTGGAGTGAAACCCCCCATTGACTATATACCCCCACGTCGAGCCCATTTCCATCGATTCAAAAAAACATAGGGCAGAAAGTTCTCTTTGGAAACCCCTGTACATATGAAAGATGAAAGCGATTCTGATTATTTCTTGTTTTGTTTTGGCAAAAACCATTATTCAACTATGATTTATATCAATGCCCTGACCTTCAGTGAACTGATAACGAATAATTATATTTTTATTGCTCTATGGAAAATATAAATCGATACATACATATGAATATTATCTCATAACGGATGATGCAAGGAAGTATCAAAACTGAAGAGACTCATTGCAGTAAGAGAAGATGTCATCCGGAGTTTGGACAAAAAGTGATAATGGTAAGGAAAATCAGTTGTCCACATCCATAGAGAACAGAAATAATCACCATAAATATCTTCAACCTGATATCTACGTGAATTTTCGTTTTCCTTGCATGTATAGTTGTCCTGTCCTGAAAGGTTGTTCAAAAATTGAAGCTGCTGCATGTATTCCTTTTAGAAAAAATAAATTCGTCAAGTTATCCAAATTCTATCCAAATTTGATTCATTTATGACAATTTTATTAACCATGCCATTGCTGCAATAATTCAATTTCGTAAACAAGACGTTTTTCAATGAACGCTTTTTTTATAACTTCAGAGATATTCGAATTCTCAAGTCATTGGAACGAATTTCGATGATATTCACACTTCTCATGATTTTAGGAATATGTTGTTTCTGTACACCCTCATTTGATTCTTGTTCAACAATTTGTATGTATTCTTCTTATTTTAAATTCCTTCGTTTATATTCTCAATGGTCTTTGTTTGGCGGAAGAGTGATTATTCAGAAAAATTTCACATACTTTCCAAACCATGTACATTAACCTCATGATATCCACATTAGTTTTTACTCTAAAATTGCCACTAGCTTCAATGTTCTCATTTATTGCAATTATAGCCTGTAATATCATTTTCTATTTCCATGACAAAAAATACCTATTCCCGGTCGAAGTGCAAAAAAAACACACTCAACTTTATTTTCAGGTACCATCCTTTACAAGTCTTTGACGGCCCAATATATAGAGGGTGCTCTGGAAGTACTGAAAAAGAGTTTCTATAAATATGAGAGTGGATGTAGAGTTATAAGAGTAGCAGAAGATGAAGACGCCATAGAAGAATTGAACGAGCTTTCCGTGTGCGCAGCTAAAGATGGCGTGTCAGTCGTTGCCGTTGAGAAAGAAACCGACAGAGTATGTGCAGTCGCATTCAACAAGCTACAAGTAAGTATTTTATAAGGAAAAATGATCTTGGGCTCTTTATCGTCCTACAAGAAAACTAACAATACAAACGTATGCTTATATCCCCATTCAGAATTTCAAAAATCACGTTTGCAAAATATAGAGAAGTGACAATTTTCAAAATTTTCTGAAGATGTAGACATGACTCCCATTTCGTAACTGGTTACAAAAGAGTTTTGTGTGCAAAGTATATTTTTGTTGCACTATACAGAACTTTGACTGAAAATTCACCAGAAGTAATGCTCCTAGGAAAAAATATGATTGGGATGGAATTTCGATAACTATATTTTTGGTTCCAACATCCTCAAACATGAAATTAGGCTGCTGATAACTCAAGAATGGCCAAATCGATTCTTGGAATTGAAACATTGTCGGATATAATATTGAATGAACTCATAAACAAATTTCACATGTGGTCCAGAATCCAGAAAATATCTTCAAAATTACAATCTTTTCATGTCTATGATTGGTTCAGAAAGAATTTCACCAATGTCTTGGCCCACTAGAACACCTGAGTCTTCGATTTCTGACCATGAGATTTTTTTTTCCCATATCAGAATTATTCCGCTCATTTTTTGCTCGGTTAATGCTCATCCTACCTCTTTTTATATCTTCAACTGCATTTTCGGGATCTGTTTGGGAATAATTTGAGGTTCTCCATATCTCTCAGCGTTAATTGGAACCAGAAAATATATAGAGTATGAACGTATATGCAATAATGAGTTCACACTTTTACCCAAACCCATGCGGACACACTTACCTCAGAATTCATTTTTATCGGAGTAAGGTGATCTAACCCATAAAATTGCTTCGAATGAAATAATCATTGAATATAAAGAATCCAAATTATACATATTCACGTAAAGATATCAAACCTCACAGTCAATTCAACAAAGATCTTGATATTTTCAAAAACTATTAGTTCACTCATTCCAGTATGACAGATAGCGATGCAATCGGTTCATAGGAATTACGATCAGCTATACTTCATACAGAAAAAGCGTATGAAACCACTTAAAGAACAATAATTGCTTTTATATTTCGTGACAAAAAATGCATTCTGTCAGCTCCTGAAAGTCTATACATTGTAGTAATATAATTCCTCAGGTCCCAACCAATCCCGGAGCAGACTCCTTCTTCACAAACTTCGCCAAAGGCTGTAAGAATCCCAAATCGAGGCGGCTCATCGAATTCATGGACGAAGCAGATGCCGGCTGCGACCTATTCGAGCTATGCAAAGTCGACTGTTTGTTAGAGCTGATGTTCTTAGCGACACTTCCAGAGTTCCAGAAAAAAGGGGTCGCTTTAACGCTATGCGAAGTAACGACAGAGATAGCACGGAGGCTCCTCCACGGAGAAAACGTCAAACGGTCCATCGACGGGACGGAGCTGAAGATGGATCCCGTGCCGAAACTGGTGGCCGCGTTGTTCACGTCGCCCAAGTCTCAGAGACTTGGTAGGAAGGCGGGCTGGGAATACGCGTCCAGCGTGAACTATGAGGAGCTCTTCTACGAGGGACGGTCGTTTGCTAGTGTGCTAGAGGAGGGAAACCGAACGGCGGAAATACAATTTAGAAGGATTCAGCAAAGCAAATGACTTCTTTAGCATATATCAATCATTTCAACTGTACATAATCGGAATATTCACATTCGGTTTTTTCTTTGCATTGATAGCAGAAGTTTCATTGAAAAAAAATAATTGTGAGCAATATACGACATGGCTTCAGTATGTCTTTGACTTTCGACAGGAGAAAAGTAGTTATTAAAATAAATAGAAAATATTTGATAGTTTCAACACATATTTCGAAAATAGATGATAGTTTCGAAAATCCCAGAGTCAAAATTGATTTTAATTGATAATAGATCGAGAGATTTTTCTGACGATGAAGAAAACAAACTCCACCTTGAAAAACCTTTCTCTTACTTGGGGAGTTATATTTGTGTGATTTACTGATTGTTTTCCAGGATTTCCCAGTTAAGCATTTTTTTTCCAGAAAATATCCAACAAAAATAATAATTTAAAATATATTATACCAAGGAACCTAAATACTTTTTTATAGATGAAACTAATAATCATGAAATAATGGCAACAATAAAATCTCTTAAACGCAAAAAGTCTCCAGGAATAGATCAAATAACTTCTGAGATACTGATTTCTATCAGTGAAATAATTGCACAACCATTAACTGACCTGTTTAATACCATATTCGAATCGGGAATATTTCCGAAAGCATTCAAAATCGGCATCATCAAACCACTCTACAAATCTGGACCCAAAAATGAAATAATCAATCACAGACCAATTACATTGTTTTTTGGTTTAGCAGAAGTTTTCGAAAAAAATTTGAAGCAAAGAATGGAAGATTTCTTAGAAAAGCATGATAATCTAACAAGCAATTTGGTTTTCGAAAAAAATCAACTCAAGATGCCATTGTCCACCTTACGAATGACATTTATAATTCACTAGATAAAAATATACGAACCATATTTCTTGATTTATCAAAGGCTTTTGATTCAGTTTCACATAAATTGCTACTTAAAAAATTACATGATTATGGATTTCGAGGACAAATAACAAAATTTCTTGAAAATTATCCCAAAAATAGAACACAGTATATTGAAATTGATAAAATTCTGAGTAAACCAAAAATATTTGAATTTAGCATTCCTCAAGGAACAGTATTGGGACCATTACTTTTTAATATACAGTGTGGTCCTCTAAGTCTGCAACAAATGGGAAACTTTTTTATTATCGATTTCTCAGAAAATTTTATTCTTGACAAAAGTTGGTGCATGTTCCAAAACTATACCAAGTGTACCTGAAATGGCTTTATGACAATCACCATACAGGATAGGCCAAAAAATATAAATTTCGTTCAAGAGTAAAGTACCCTTATTTCAGAAAATATAGAAATATATTGAGGAGAAAAGTTGCTTAGAATTAAAAGTTATGTTCAGATACGAAGTCATGGCCTGCTATTCGAATTTTTTTTTCTTCTGGAAAATATTGATTCAATATGTATTTGAAGTAGCTACAATCAAATCGGTTTGGAGTTTTTCTTATCAAATTAAAGTGAATTTGTATAATTTACATGGATTTGTATTTTTTTAGGTGACCGTCAACTTCTTGTTTGTTGCAACGATATTTAACAGAACTCTAAAATAACACAAATTTTAGGGGCTTTTTTCAAATCTTTGTAGTGAACTATGAAACATATCCTGCATGGATAAAATCGATCAGTTATGCTCCGAACATATGGATTCCATCCAGTATTTCCTCAAATGAGGGCCATGGAATAAAACACGTTCTACGCTACAAAATAGTTTCATTAAATAAAAAGAAAACAAATAATTCCAATAATCTGAACAAGAATAAATAATTTTTCTGGTACAACAACCTATATCTTTGCCATTCTCAATAGGGGTACAAGTTAATCACAGCAAGGCAGACACATTATAGCATACTTTGACCGCAAATTCGAAATTCCGGATCAGCGCTTGAAATGTTTACAGGGGCAGTCAAAAACCAAGGCAATATCTTTAGTTGATTGACAAGCAATGCATAATAACAGACGAGTAATAAAAAAGTTCGTTTTATGATCTCAAATGGTCACCAAGGAAAGAATATGTGTAACGAACTCTTCTCATCATTCGTATTATACAGTGTGTTTCTCTTCAAGTTCTACCAATCCTGTATCTTTTTGGATTCGAATCAAACTAAAAAAATACATTTTCATTATGTAGGGCTTCTACGACTTATGTGACCATAAAATAAATTCACTTTTCTCGAAGGAATCATAACTTACTGGGAAAACACTTTCAGCATATGTTTATTTTTGAAAAAAATCAAGTTGAGAAAGTTATTTTCCAGTACTTCTCTTGAAACCTCATGATGAAAAATAGTTTTCAAATACAACTTTTTCCCATGATTTTTTTGAATCATTATGTTTTTCCGAAAATCTTTTTGATTTTTCAGATATAATTTATTCGAAATGGGTGAATTTGTTTCATAAGTAAATAAGTCTTTTGAAGCCCTACAAAACATTTTTTTTTGAATACGACAAACAGAAATAATATAGGAATGGTTGGAATTGAAGTGAGACAATCTGTAATATTGCTTGTAACTCTGAATTCCGTCATGGACTTCACAAACTAGATTACCGTTTTACAATTTGGTGTTGATTCGATTTGGTGTTACAAACATTCTGTAAGGGCTCGTGAAAAGATGAATCACCAGAAACCCAATAGGTTTGTCATTTGTGAACAATTCATATTTTCAGCCATTTGTCACAGTGAATGACAGTTCTTCTATGACAAATTATACCAGTACTCTGATCCTTACTAAATATCGTGTATCGGTAGACCATTGGAGGTACAAAGTGATTTTTCAAGCACACATTTTGAGTTTGAATAATTCAGTTCATTCATATACTGAATATATTATATAATATCAAAATTTCATGATATCAATATAAACTTCCTAGGTAACGATTGACAGTTATCCACCTAGTTCACAGGTAACCACCTTCACATTAATCCGTAGATATATACAGAACCTCGAGCATCATATTAATTTTTTATAAGGGTGACTCCAAACTATCTATTTGCTTAAAAAAATATCCATCATATCCTGAGGGTGGTGAAAGAATACAGGAATGTTATCCTATCGTTCAATAGATTGCGAAAAGAGCTAAAAAAGTAATTCCAGGATTCTGAAATCAAAAGCTGATTTGAGAGCGTGTACGAGCAAGGGATATACGAAACCTAGTTTATAAAGTGGAAACACTTTGGATCCGTAACTGGACGGCAAATACCGAATTTGAAAAACTTGGTACTGCGTCTGCCGACCCAAAAGACTGATGAGCTAGAGCGAAACGAATAAACAGGCGGAATTGAAATATACCATATCACTATTGGTTGAAAATGTTCCTTCGCTGAATGATATTGGTTGGGACTTCCATTATTTATATAATCATCTTCATGTATGGGATCGAGAGAATATAAACTAAACCAATAAAATAACGAAAAAAGTGGATTTATTTGCACTCTTCTCCAGAAGATTGTGCGCTGATATTTTTTGTAGAGGAAGAGAAGTGATGGATTCATTGGATCTATCTAATCACCCCTCGATTAGATATGAGACAAAAGGTCAATCTCTCTGACCATATTTATTCGTTATAAAACTTCCGGATGTTGAACCAAATATTAGAAGTTTTCGTGCACAATTTGAATATCGTTCGACTAGAAGTTAATTTGGCCATTTTTTTTCATCTTTGGAAACACAAAAATATCGCCCGGTTTTTACTCAAAGTGTTTCAATGTATTAGTTATCATAAAAAAAGGATTTATCCCCATGATAATATTGCATATGCGATAATCAGGTAGTGGGTAATTTTTCGCCCTTGAAATGAACTGCATGTGGCCTATTCAATTCTGTTTCAGGAATAATAAAGATTACACTGTTTTATCACCAATGGTCCACTGACTTTTATAAATGAACACGTTTATCTACCTGACACAATGTGCAGGTTTCATCAAATATATCAATATATTATACTGGTAATACAAACCATTTGCAGCACAGTTAGTTGCCGTCCTCAAGGGTGTCCATGCATTGAAAAACATATATTTCAAAGAATTATTTTTCATGTAATGGGTAACATTACAGCACAAAAAATTCTTCTAAATTTTTTTTTATATCCAACTCCTAAAAATATTCCAATAACCCGTCAACGCATTTTTTCTGTCATCGTTACCAACATATATTTCCAAACAGTTTTAGTTCAGGAATGATATTTTGAAAGTCACGTGAAGGTTTCCCTCCACCCCCCGGATCATCTTCATCACTTTTTGGAAGAGGCATACAATTTTCAATAATACATGGTTTTCAATGCATGGATACTTCAAGGGTTGTGGATGCAACGATGTCAAATACCAAAACTGAATATATCACCATCGCAATTTGAATGTAAGTACGTACGATTTAACAAACGTATGTTGGTCTGACATTATTGAAACTGAAAATACGTTTCATAGAACACTTGCGCTGGACTCGGTACTTCCGAACTCTCAATACTTTCTTCGGTAAACGAACAGCTTGGCATCAAATGCATTCGATATCTTGGAGAAAGGAAAATCGTTAATGAGATCAACGTAACAAGAAAGATTTGTTAATATACATCGAAATAATTGTCAGCTAGACCGCTACGGAGTTTATGGAGTTTTCCGAACTGTTCGTCGGCGGAGTTTCTAAGGTAGCTATCCTTTGCTGGAGGTTCTGAACCTGAAATTCGAATGATCATGAACATTCAGCAGTTTGAAACATCAGTTAGAATGAATAAAATAATTCCAATTATATTCATATAGCGTTATGAAATCTGATATCTCGAATTAATGAACACAGTTACTGTCAAAGACAAAATCATGCATTTGGCGCCCGCGATAAAAATATGCTATGTCATAATGAACATTTTGTAGGAGAATTCTGAGGAAATATGCATACATAGAAATTTCAAGCTGCAAATTGAGAAATATCGCCTTCCAAAACAGAAAAGTGAGATGATAATAACAAAACTGTCCTTATTTAAACACCAGCATGATAACTAGGTATACGATGTGGAAGAAGCAGCCTACTCCAAACGGGAGCATCTCGTTCTACCCACATTTCGTAACACCCACAGTGCATAACACCCAAATGTCATAACACCCAAATGTCATAACACCCAAATTTCGTTATGCCCACACTCACCGAACATACCCGAATGATGCGCTGTTGCCAAATTCATCCTTCTTTTAGGTTAGGTTAGTTAGGTTAAGTTAGATTGGGTTAACAGGAAATTGCAGAATATCCGGTAAATTTTGCAACAGTGCATCATTCGGGTATGTTCGGAGAGTGTGGGCATAACGAAATTTGGGTGTTATGACATTTGGGTGTTACGCACTTTGGGTGTTATGCACTGTGGGTGTTACGAAATGTGGGTGTTACGCAGCGCACCCCTCCAAACGGGGCGCCAGAGTTGCTTTAGAGATAGATATTTTTTGATTGAGACAAAAAGTGCAACCTCATTAGTTAATTTTTCATAGAATATCTATGAAAGCCTGGTCGTGGATAAATCGATTGTTATATTTGTTGTGATACAAGTGCAGGATTTAATTTTAAGTATTCGAACGGCACCCTCACAGATTGACTTCGAACTTATTGGCCTATCGTCAGTGCAAGGTAAATAACAACCAACGACTCCTAGGCCAAAGCGGAAAACGAGCAATGGAGGTGTCATGGTGCCATATGCCCATGAATCGGGAAAACAACAAGCACTTCCAAACCACTCAGACCTCGTAAAAGGTTGAATAAAAACTGCAGGATTTAGGATCAGTGAGCGTAGTTCGAGACTTGATAATTGTCATCAAATTGAGAAATTTGTACAAAACGTTCGAATGGAAGTCTCACTGATATCTGTCATTACTGATATCAACATTACTATTAAATGATAATTTATGACATTTGACTATCATATCGCATGTTATCGTTCGCTCAATAATGTTTTAGAATTTGTATATTATCATATTCTTCTGGAAACATATAAGTTCAATTGTATTAGATAGTTGAATATGAAAATGTTCCAGTGGTTCCAATTTCTCTGGAAAAAAAATAATATTGATAAACGGCGTGGTTCGAATATGTTAATGATCCTTTACTGCCCTTGTTGAAGAATATTATGAATAATCGAGAAAATATTCCAGAATATATTGCGGTAGTTCATGCAGTATTACCTGTGCTGTGTGTTTTTCTACCATGATGAACATTTGATGTTCCATTTTCTTAAACTTTGCTTGATATTTCTTATTGTTTCTATCTACAGTGTCGATTAATATGCTGAAATAAAAAACAAAATTATAGAAAATACTATTCTGCATTCAAACAGAGGAAATTGATTCGATATCGAGATTAAGAAAAATTTCAACAAAAATATAATTGTGATTTTCGAGAATGGAATCTTATCGAAGTCCGGTAATTATTGGGTAATCATCGTCAAAATAACCGACACATAAAAAAAACTGGTACAGACTGAAAACATGGAAGGACATCTTTAGTTTTTTCGGTACAAAAGGTGTAATTGATTAGTTTATTTATGAGAGGGAAATAATAAGCATATATCGTCAAAGTTACGATATCAATAAAGAGGATTATAACTCCCTTGGGATATTGAAGGTACATTAGATTTTGAAAAGATTAAAAATTGGTTTGATTATAACTTACAGTAAATTTTGAGAAAACAAAATATGTTATATTCCCATTTTATAATATTTCCCTACCGGACTTAGGACCACTAATACTTCATGATAATACTAGCATTGAAAAAACTGATAGAATCAAGTAATTGATAAACATCTGAAATGGAACAAACACATAGCGTTGCTTTTGAAGAAATTACGAGGTTTATTATCAAAATTCAAGTATCTCAAAACATTTATGAGCGTAAAAACCCTTAACATTCTTTATTTTTCATTAATACAGTCCCAATTGATTTATGGGATTCTGACTTGGGGAGGGGTCATGAAATCCCACATTAGAAATCTTGAAGTTCTTCAGAAACGGTTTTTGAAAATAATATATAATAAGTCTTATTTGTATCTAAGTGAAAATCTGTACATAGAAACACATAAAATGGACATAAGACAATTATTCGGATATAACATCATGATTTATATCCATAAACACAAATTAAATATAAATTTCAATAATCATATTTATAATACAAGGAATAAAAATAATATCACATTGAAAAATAGAGTTGAAACAACAATGCCTCAGAAAAATTTTAAATATTTATTGCCATTCTACTATGATTTGATTCCAAATCATATAAAAATTATCAAGTCATTAGTATCTTTCAAACTACAGATTAAAAAATGGATTCAAGAATCACGTCGAAATTTATTTCATGAAATCTCTCACTTCAGTTAAGAAAATTGGTTAATTTTTCATATTATTTTGTTGAATTCTACAAATTTATCAAATATATTATACATAAATGTAATTCGTATCTCTCGCAACAAGTTTTTAACTTCGCGGGTATAATTGAACTGTTTATTCACCTTTCTACAAATTGATGTATATGCACTTTTTATGAATTTTGAATAAACTTTATTATTATTATCTACCTCTTACGAGTGAAAATGAAATAAGACATGTTGATAGGTCGAAGAATAACCTCTTGATTTTTTGCCGCATGTTATCGGAAATGAAATTATGTTATAGCATTTACATTTAAAGTTGCCTAGAGGTGAAATGCTATTTTTTTATTTCCTTGCTATGTGCATTATTCATTATGAGGTTGAATTGAACAACATATAGTTTACAGCTTTATTTGTGAATTGATACAGTATCATCCATATTCACCCTGAAGAACCTACTTTCCAGTTGTACGTACAGTGTTGTAACAACCTAAGATAAGAACAAAACTCGGATCAATTCTTTCATTGAATGATATACCTGAGCCTACCTGTTGTTTCCTGGAAGTACACATAAATTCAGTTTATCCAGTTTCAGATGCAGTCTAAACCATTTTTCTGTAAAGAAAAGTAATAGCTTTATAATTCACTCGTAGTTATAATTCATGTGTTGAATTTGTTTATTGCTATATTATTTCACTCACCTGATGTCTTATATCATGTAAATAATTGTTTATTTATGTATATAGTTGTTTATCATAACCATTGATCTCAATAATCAATCTTTCCATAGTGGTATTCATTGTTTACATTTAAATCACAAGTTAGGTACATTCGAGGTTGACTCAATCTAGCTGACATCAATTTGTTTTCCGCTTTGGCTCTTGCGTCAGTCCGAAATCAGCCAATCCCGTTCATCCAGAAAACATAGTGCAACCTCTACGTGTTTATGAACTTGTACTAATATCCATGGTAATCGCCCTCTCATTCTGACATGTATTGGAGAGAGACGCATGTTACACTTTTGCGCGGTAGGCAAAGTTTCACACTGAAACTGAACGTTCTAGAGTTCTGGCTAGTTTTTGTTGTTGAATGAAAAAACTGAAGATTGCCATCTTTGTGATATTGTGGAAAAATGGAGAGTCTTACAGTATCTGTTGAGAGGATTATACCTCATAATCATCTGCTCCGTTTCTGGTATTTGATGTTATGCCTATCAGGCATAAGCAGAGTTTTCTTCGTAGAATTGCTTCAAGACCTATTATGGTGGTTTGAAATCCCTCTGGAGTCAAGAGGTATGTAAAACAAAAAACTGTTGAAAGAAAAAACGTTCTCCATCGGAACCACATGTTCAATTTCTCTGATTTCATTTAAACATGGCATTAACGAATGAAATGGGTAGTAAAATGTACCTATTTCACAGGGTCTCTCGTTTGGGGTACACAGTCGAAGCCTCCTGTCCCCAGTCTCATTTTTCACCGCAGAAGGCAGCAGAATTTGATGGATTATCGTCTTGCTGGGCCCCCTTCAGTCGCTGTACCTATTTTCATTTGATGTCCTTTCAGTGTTGAGCTGTTTCAGTCGCTGGGGTGTTCCAGTCGCTGACATGTCGAGTTGCTGAGTCCCTATGGTTTTGAGCCCGTGCGCTGTTAATTCTACTTCATTCCAATCATTCCTGATTCTAGATTTCGTCTGAGTCCTCCATCTAGATAACCGAATAACATATACCCATCTGAATGTCACCACTACCACGTGAAGATTATTGAGGTCAGTTTCACCTAGTTATATAAGTATGTTCTGAAGTTATTTTTCATATGAGTATTATCAGCTGATTGAAACACAATCATTCTCTTATTTTCATATATTACATTGTTCTTATAAGATGATATCATCCAGCCGGTTGAAAATCAAACAGTTTAAAATCTGATCAGTATCAGAAATTCGTAGATACTCTGTAACTCATTGTATATACTCATCAAATTGTATTTTTCATATATTCGGGTTATTATCATTAAACTTTTATTGGGTATTTCAAACTTTTATTTCAATACTCTCTGTCATTACTCAATTGGTTTCTGAGTTCCTCAACATCAAAAATTCCAGTGGCGCTCCGTGGCATTTGACCATCAAAATAATAATAATATCATGTTATATAAATTGAACCCATGACCCAGTGCCGCCTGACGAAGAGCTGCCGTTAGCTTGTGCGGTTGTATAATATATTTTATACGCTACACAAATAATGGCTTCCAGTGGCGTGGGGCGTTGAAAAAAGAACTACATTTTTTTTGATGGTCATTTTTTTTAAATTTCACAAGTTTTTAATAACGTTTCAAATAAATTGAGTGACAGAGTGTGTAAAATGAAAGTTTCAGATATCAGAAATGATAGGAATAATAGAGACTCGTAAAGTTTAAACAGTTTTGTATTTGATGGTTTTTTGGAAACCGATAACATGCTTTTTCGTTGGCTCAACAATTGAACTACATGTTTTATATTTTTATTTTGGGCACAGTACTTGGTTTCATTGAGAATAATTCTTGTGTTGTGACTTTGAATAATTTGAAAGTCATATATAGTTGATGAAAATATTGTGGATATTTTTACATGAATTTGTGTGTTCTTCCGGAAAACAAATTTTTATGGTGACTATACTGTACGAAGGTATATTGCAGACATTTTTTTGCTGTTCATTCACAAATATTGTTGGTGAAAACTCATTTCAATTTTGATTTTTTTTTGACATTTCTACTCTTCGACAAAATGAGTGATGAAAATTTCCAGGTTAATCATTTACTTGATTTCGAACTTGAATATGAACTATTAATAAGAGGTGTTACTACTACTCGTAATGTTGCAGACAAGCGAAAAATTTTATCCAGACTTTTGAGCAAGGAAAAGGTAAATCCTGATGCAAATTTGAAATTAGATACTTATGAATTAAAATTTATCCCTGAACAAGAAGCTATAAATAAGACTTTGACTTCTATTACTGAATTGATTATTGATTTCAGTGATTCTGGTTTAGTTACGGATTCATTGTTCCTTAGAATCAAATCTAGACTGGTACATGTGTTGAATAGAACTGCAAGGTTATTGAAATTTTTACAGATTCCTGGTAAAATAGATGACACTATCAAAAAAGATTTTTCAACATATCAGGCTGAAGCTTATGCAACTTGTCTAAAATTAGAAGCTGATTTATATGATAGTATAAAAAATACAAACCCTCCTGTAGTAAATGTTGGTGTACAGCCACCACCAGTAATAAGTGTTGCGGCACCAGTTGTAAATTGTTCCAATAACATGATACCAATTTCCAAATGGGGAGTTAAGTTTAACGGTGATCCTAAAACACTTCATTCATTTTTGGAACAGGTAGATGAGTTAGCTTTGGCTAGAAAGGTGAATAATCACATCCTTTTCGAATCTGCAGTTGAATTTTTTGTAGGAGATGCTTTCACATGGTATCGAAGTGTGAAATCTAATGTAACTGATTGGTCTTCACTTGTTGATTTACTTAAAAGAGACTTTTTAAATACAGATATAGATGAAGACATTTGGGAACAGATCAAGTCGAGAAAACAGAAAAGAAATGAATCAGTTGCTATTTTCATTGCTCATGTTGAAACGTTATTTGGTAGATTATCTAGGGTACCTGTAGAGTCGTCTAAGGTGAAATATCTCAGGAAAAACTTATTACCAGAATACATTAGCCAATTGGCATTACATGAAATTTCCACAGTTGCTGACCTTTCAAAATTGTGTAGAAGATTGGAAGAAGCAAATATTCTTAAAGGAAAAAATAATTTAGTCACTCAAGTTGCAAATATTTCAGATAATGTACAAGACAGGAGAGTTGGCACTAATCATAATAATTGCAATAGAAATAAAAATCAAAAAAATTTCAAGAATAACTTTTCCTCCAGAACACTTAATGGTAAAAGATTTGATGGTTGTAGGAATAATAGTTCTAAGGGTGAATCTTCAACAGTTTCCACCAGTAAGACAATATCCTGTTGGAACTGTGGACTGCCTAACCACATATTTTCAGATTGCAGATCTAAGAGAAAAATGTTTTGTTTTAAATGTGGATTAGCTGACTTTAAAATTTCAAATTGTCCTAACTGCTCAAATTCAAAAAACGATTAGGGGGTAAGGCGTTGTCTGGCCGTAACTCCATACCCAAAAGGGAGGTCAAATCTCATGATGTGAAATTTAACAAATCTGACTGGAATAAATGGCTATCCACTGTTGCCACGTTTTATAAAAGTCATCAAAATTCCTACAATGAAGTTTCTCCACTTTTTATTGAAAAACCTTTAGATAATAGACCATATATTAAAGTTCGTTTATTCGATCAAGATATTACAGTTTTATTGGATACTGGAGCGAGTGTTTCCTTAGTTTGTTCAGCAGGTCTGAAAGTAATAGAAAACTTCAATCTTGCAGTAACTCATTCTTTCACAAAGAGTATTTCAACGGCTGATGGCACACAAAAGGTTGTTGAAGGTGTTGTTTATTTGCCCATTGTTGTAGACGGTGTTTGTCAAGTAATAAAAGCTTTAGTAGTTCCTAGCTTACCTCATTCATTTATTTTCGGTTGTGATTTTGCTAGACAATTCAATATACAGGTAGATTTTTATGGTAATAGCTGGCATGTACATAGCAATCTCAATTCATTTTCTCAAATTGGCGTAGTAAGTAAATCACAATGTTTTGTTGAGGCGAGTTTACATTCACTAGATGATCTTTCTTTAGAACAACGTGTACAAGCACAGTCTGTGATCGATTCTTATCAAGACATTTGTAGTAATGAAAGATTGGGTCGTACTGATAAAATTTCCTTGAAAATTGATACTGGTAATGAACCTCCAATTCGTAAAAGACCCTATGTTATGTCACCATACATGGCAAAAATTTTGAACGATGAGCTCGATGAAATGTTGAAGTTGGGAGTGGTAGAGCCTTCACAAAGTCCATGGTGTTCACCTGTTTTGTTGATTAAAAAGAGTAATGGAGAGTACAGATTCTGTTTTGATGGTCGCCCTCTGAATGCTATCACTAAATACGATAGTTATCCGTTACCAAACGTTGAAAGAATACTAAACTCTTTGAGAGATGCAAAATATATTACTTCTTTAGATTTGAGAAAATCATTTTGGCAGATACCATTAGACCCTTCATCAAAGGAAAAAACAGCATTCAGCGTCATTGGCAGAGGCCAGTTTCAATTTGTGACCGTTCCGTTCGGTTTATGTAATGCTGCTCAGACTCAACAACGACTTGTCGATGCTATCTTCGGACCTCGTTATGAGCCTAAAATCTTCTCATATATAGACGACATAATTATCACAGGTTCCACTTTTGAAGAACATATTCAGTTGCTTAAAGAAGTGAAAGAAAAATTACAGGAGGCCAACTTAACAATAAATTTAGATAAATGTGAATTCTTCAAAACTTCCTTAAAGTTTCTTGGTTTTATTGTGGGTTCGAATTCATTGAGAACAGACCCCGACAAGGTGGCTACCATGGTAAATTATCCTCGTCCTCGAACAGTCACAGAAGTCAAAAGGTTCGTTGGAATGTGCTCATGGTACAGGAGGTTTATTAACAATTTTTCAGCTCTGTTATCTCCGATTAATGATCTTATTAAGGGTAAAAAGAAATCTCAACCTATACAGTGGAACGACTCCGCAGAAAGTTCTTTTTTAAAAATAAAACAATTATTAGTTTCGTCTCCTATTTTGTCTCAACCTGATTTTTCTAAGGAATTTATTATTCAAAGCGACGCGTCCGGTACGGGTATAGCGGGAGTCCTCACTCAAAATATAAATGGTAGTGAACGTGTGATTGCGTATGCAAGCAGAACCTTATCCCGAGCAGAAAGAAATTACTCTACTGTAGAAAGAGAACTTTTAGCAGTGATATTTTGTATTGAAAAATTCCGGCCCTATATTGAAGGTGTCCGTTTCACTTTATATACCGATAATTATTCACTTTTATGGCTTAACAACTTGAAGAATCCCTCAGGAAAA
Organism: Zygogramma bicolorata; assembly: GCA_032362365.1. Taxonomy (NCBI): domain Eukaryota; kingdom Metazoa; phylum Arthropoda; class Insecta; order Coleoptera; family Chrysomelidae; genus Zygogramma; species Zygogramma bicolorata. The sequence goes on along the minus strand of JAVJAQ010002634.1, from coordinate 106,090 downwards.
TTACAAAGGTGGGCGGTCAGACTCCGACAACATACTTTCGATATTATTCATAGAAAAGGAAGCAATAATATTGTTCCTGATGCTTTGTCACGTATAATTCCAGAAAATGAAGAAATAGCGATGTATGATGTCGATGTAGAAAGGATCGATCCATGGTTCGAAAATTTAAGGGAAAAAGTTTTAAAAAACCCTGATAAGTATCCTCAGTGGAAAGTTGATGATGATTTTCTGTATAAATTTTTACCTTCTAATATTCCAATTCAATCAAATATTCCGGAGTGGAAGATTTTAGTTCCTAAACCACAACGTATAGAACTCATCAAGTCATTTCACGACCCTCCTGTGTGTGGTCATTTAGGGTTTTACAAAACTTTGGGTAGGATTCAAGAGAGGTTTTATTGGCCAAAAATGAGGCACGATATTTTGAGATATATTAGATCCTGTAAGGTCTGTGGTGCACAGAAAATGCCAAACAAGGGTAGAATGGGGTTAATGGGAAAGGAAAAAATTGTTAAACAACCCTGGGAGGTCATTGGATTAGATTTAATTGGACCGTTACCGCCATCTAAGAAACGCAATAAGTGGATTTTAGTTATTTCGGACTGGTTTTCCAAGTACTCACTTTTGTTTCCTCTAAGAGATGCTAAAGCTCATCAAATTGAAAAAATCTTAGAAAATGATGTATTTCTTATGTTTGGAGTACCACGAACTATTATATGCGACAATGGAAGTCAATTATCAGGCAAAACCTTCAGAAATGTTTGTAAGAAGTATGATGTTAAAATTTGGTATAACGCTGTATACTCACCACATGTAAATTTTGTTGAGAGGAATAATCGAACCATAGAAACCGTGATACGTAGTTATGTTGACGAGCACCAAAATTGGGATATGGAAATTTACAAAATTCGTCAGGCTCTGAACACTGCTAAACACGAGGTTACAGGTTATTCACCCTCATTTTTAGTCTTTGGAAGACAACCTCCTCTTTCAGGAAAATGTTACAATAATGCTAATCTTAATGAAGATTTCGAAATATTACCTGGTGATAGAAAAACTTATTCGGAAAATTTGCAAAATATTGGTAAAATTTATGATGAGGTTAGGGAAAAACTTCACAAAGCATACGAAAGAAATAGTAAGTCATATAACCTCCGTAAACGAGATGAATCATTTGAAGTCGGTGATCGGGTATGGCGGAGAAACAAGGTTCTCTCAAATGCAGCGAATCACTTTAGCGCTAAGCTCGCTCCTAGATATCTTCTCTCTATCGTAAAAAGGAAGTTATCTCGTTTGGTATATGAATTAACCAATGTTGATGGTAGTAATGTCGGTCGATGGCACATTAAAGACTTGAAAGCCTATACAAATTCTGAGTCCAGTGAATCTGGAGATAATTATTCTGATTCGTCCGAATAAACCTTTATAGTAATGAAATTTATCACTAAATGTTAATTTTAGTATCTGTAGATTTTGTAAATAGATTTTTGTCCCTTTCGAATAATTCGAAAACAGATCCCTTTATAGTAAATTGTATTATGAATTATGGTATTTCTCAAAACGTATTTCCTTGGCTAGTACCTTTCCGATTTCGACTTTTCCTATTTTTGACTCTCACTTATTATGACTTACCGATTGTGATCCTATAAGAGGCGTGTGATACGCGTAGTTATCAGAGCCGTGTGAAATTCTGTTCAGAGCGATTTATTAAAAATCTTCTCATTCATAATTTTGAAATCATGTGACAGATATTTTCAAATTGATATTGTCATCCCATATGAATCATCCTTGATAGTATTTTTTTATTATTTTACCAAAATAAATAGTCTATCGAGATAGACAATTTCTTTTTGGAGGGGGGTGTATAGCATTTACATTTAAAGTTGCCTAGAGGTGAAATGCTATTTTTTTATTTCCTTGCTATGTGCATTATTCATTATGAGGTTGAATTGAACAACATATAGTTTACAGCTTTATTTGTGAATTGATACAGTATCATCCATATTCACCCTGAAGAACCTACTTTCCAGTTGTACGTACAGTGTTGTAACAACCTAAGATAAGAACAAAACTCGGATCAATTCTTTCATTGAATGATATACCTGAGCCTACCTGTTGTTTCCTGGAAGTACACATAAATTCAGTTTATCCAGTTTCAGATGCAGTCTAAACCATTTTTCTGTAAAGAAAAGTAATAGCTTTATAATTCACTCGTAGTTATAATTCATGTGTTGAATTTGTTTATTGCTATATTATTTCACTCACCTGATGTCTTATATCATGTAAATAATTGTTTATTTATGTATATAGTTGTTTATCATAACCATTGATCTCAATAATCAATCTTTCCATAGTGGTATTCATTGTTTACATTTAAATCACAAGTTAGGTACATTCGAGGTTGACTCAATCTAGCTGACATCAATTTGTTTTCCGCTTTGGCTCTTGCGTCAGTCCGAAATCAGCCAATCCCGTTCATCCAGAAAACATAGTGCAACCTCTACGTGTTTATGAACTTGTACTAATATCCATGGTAATCGCCCTCTCATTCTGACATGTATTGGAGAGAGACGCATGTTACACTTTTGCGCGGTAGGCAAAGTTTCACACTGAAACTGAACGTTCTAGAGTTCTGGCTAGTTTTTGTTGTTGAATGAAAAAACTGAAGATTGCCATCTTTGTGATATTGTGGAAAAATGGAGAGTCTTACAGTATCTGTTGAGAGGATTATACCTCATAATCATCTGCTCCGTTTCTGGTATTTGATGTTATGCCTATCAGGCATAAGCAGAGTTTTCTTCGTAGAATTGCTTCAAGACCTATTATGGTGGTTTGAAATCCCTCTGGAGTCAAGAGGTATGTAAAACAAAAAACTGTTGAAAGAAAAAACGTTCTCCATCGGAACCACATGTTCAATTTCTCTGATTTCATTTAAACATGGCATTAACGAATGAAATGGGTAGTAAAATGTACCTATTTCACAGGGTCTCTCGTTTGGGGTACACAGTCGAAGCCTCCTTCACCGCAGAAGGCAGCAGAATTTGATGGATTATCGTCTTGCTGGGCCCCCTTCAGTCGCTGTACCTATTTTCATTTGATGTCCTTTCAGTGTTGAGCTGTTTCAGTCGCTGGGGTGTTCCAGTCGCTGACATGTCGAGTTGCTGAGTCCCTATGGTTTTGAGCCCGTGCGCTGTTAATTCTACTTCATTCCAATCATTCCTGATTCTAGATTTCGTCTGAGTCCTCCATCTAGATAACCGAATAACATATACCCATCTGAATGTCACCACTACCACGTGAAGATTATTGAGGTCAGTTTCACCTAGTTATATAAGTATGTTCTGAAGTTATTTTTCATATGAGTATTATCAGCTGATTGAAACACAATCATTCTCTTATTTTCATATATTACATTGTTCTTATAAGATGATATCATCCAGCCGGTTGAAAATCAAACAGTTTAAAATCTGATCAGTATCAGAAATTCGTAGATACTCTGTAACTCATTGTATATACTCATCAAATTGTATTTTTCATATATTCGGGTTATTATCATTAAACTTTTATTGGGTATTTCAAACTTTTATTTCAATACTCTCTGTCATTACTCAATTGGTTTCTGAGTTCCTCAACATCAAAAATTCCAGTGGCGCTCCGTGGCATTTGACCATCAAAATAATAATAATATCATGTTATATAAATTGAACCCATGACCCAGTGCCGCCTGACGAAGAGCTGCCGTTAGCTTGTGCGGTTGTATAATATATTTTATACGCTACAATGTATGTATCATGGAAATTGATGAGTCTTGATTCATCTCAGCCATTTGCTGTCACTCGGGCGTGAGGCCCTCAGGACGCAAACTTGGCCTTCGGTAATTAAAGCCCTTAACATTTGCCCTGATACGTAATAGTAGATTATACTACAAGTCAATAATGATAGCTATCAGTAGAAGTTATTATTGCGAATAGTATATTCTACTTTATTAACGAATTTATTCATCATAATATTCAATTCGTAAATTTTGTGATAGGACTACAAGAGGGAATAAAGACAATTATCCCTCGCCTTGAGGTAATAATATATGGCATTATACTGCAGAAACCATAAGTATAATACTTACATTATTTATTAGTCGTAAATAACTATAACTCACCTATTAGTATTGTTAAGATCTTGTACTATTTCCCGCCCTTCCAACAACCTGGCTTCGGCGTTCTTGGTGACCTGCTCCAAGGTCGTGACTAATTCTTGTAACCTAACTTTCAGTCTTGCCTCTCTCGCCAACGCCTGCATCAGTTCGAGTTCCACCCCCTGCGCATGCTCAGCATCAGAGTAGCCTCTCTCCTAAAATCATAGTCAATGGGTGTTCAAATTCCTGTCATTTTCAAAGTACTCGTTAGATCTCTATAGACCGGTTATGGGCAGACATCAACAAAATTTCCTTAGACCTATTATTGATTTCAGGGATTAATGCTGCCTCAGCAGAAGCGGCGATAGGGGCTTAGGGCGCGGGGGCATTTCTTCCCCACTTTCTGTGAAAACTCACTGGTTATGATTTTGAAAAAAAAAACAGGTGAACTTTTTTCTATTCATTCATTTTCTTGAAACTGTTCAAATTCAAGTATTTGAATATCATCGAAAATTTCAAAGAGCATTACCTTGTTCTGTGTTGCCAACGCTAGAAGGGCTTCAGTGTCTTTCAACTGCCCTTGGAGATTCTTCAGTGCCGCAGACTGGGCTTTCTGCTGACCATCGGCATACCTGAGCTTGAGTTCAACTGCACTTTTTTCTTTTTCTAACACAAATAATTTGGACATCAGTTCAGCCTTATCTTCTCGCAGACCCATCAATTCCTAATTGACAAAAATTGTATTAATTTAATATTAATAATGTAAAGTTTGATGCACTGAAAATCTCGTTTGTAGCTCAGTTTAAGTCAGTTCGAATTTGATAGTTATAGTTTATACTTATACACTGTGAAAGCTGATTTTCTCATTCTGCATTTTTGTCTCACCTGCATCAAAACAGCCATTTCTAGGTCCATTTTCCTAGCTTCTTGACTACTGGATGGACGAACAGGTAGATGTTCAACTTGAGTTGATTCCAGAACAACGTATGTTCCCTGAATATTACTCCTTTCCGCTTTGAGTCTCGAAACGTGTTCCCTCAGCCTCATTTCGTGGTCTGAAGTCCACGGTTCTTCACTGAAAAACAACAAAATCGCTGGAACCATTAGAATCATAAAACTACAACGACATTGAATAGAAAAAGTGGAGGATTCTTTTACTGTTTGCCAACTTTGGGGTGAAGTTATATGAGATCCGAAATACAGATTAACGGGCGTTTGGAAGTACACAATGCCTGGTTCATAGTGAAAACGAAAGTTGTCACAATGCTAATCAATGGAAGCGTTCATACACAAAACTTTTAAGTGATGTTCCAATAATAATAATAAAGTTTATTCAAATTTCATAAAAAATAGCATACACATCAATTTGTAAAAAGGTGAATAAACAGTTCAATTATACCCGCGAAGTTAAAAACGTGTTGCGAGAGATACGAATTACATTTATGTAAAATATATTTGATAAATTTGTAGAATTCAACAAAATAATATTGAAAAATTAACTAATTTTCTTAACTGAAGTGAGAGATTTCATGATATAAATTTCGACGTGATTCTTGAATCCATTTTTTAATCTGTAGTTTGAAAGATACTAATGACATTTTTATATGATTTGGAATCAAATCATGGTAGAATGGCAATAAATATTTAAAATTTTTCTGAGACATTGTTGTTTTAACTCTATTTTTCAATATGATATTATTTTTATTCCTTGTATTATAAATATGATTATTGAAATTTATATTCAATTTGTGTTTATGGACATAAATCATGATGTTATATCTGAATAATTGTCTTATGTCCATTTTATGTGTTTCTATGTACAAATTTTCACTTGGATACAAATAAGACTTATTATATATTATTTTCAAAAACCGTTTATGAAGAACTTCAAGATTTCTAATGTGGGATTTCATGACCCCTTCCCAAGCCATAATCCCATAATTCAATTGGGACTGTATTAATGAAAAAGAAGAATGTTAAGGGTTTTTACGCTCATAAATGTTTTGAGATACTTGAATTTTGATAATAAACTTCGTAATTTCTTCAAAAGGAACGCTATGTGTTTGTCCCATTTCAGATGATTTTCGATTATAACTCCTAAGTACTTGATACTATCAGTTTTTTCAATGCTAGTATTATCATGAAGTAGTAGTGGTCGTAAGTCTGGTAGGGAAAAATTATAAAATGAGAATGGGACATATTTTGTTTTCTCAAAATTTACTGTAAGTTATAATCAAACTAATTTTTGATCTTTTCAAAATTTAATGTAGTTTTGGTTTGTACTTCATTCCAGTTTTTTTCCCCATATGATATGACAGTATCATCTGCGGAATTATCAATTTCACCTACAGTATCAATATTAAAAAGGTCGTTGAGATAAATATTAAATAAAAGTGGCCCTAAAACGGTTTCCTGCGGTACACCGAATTGAAAGATTTTCTTTTCACTTCTAGCTTCATCAATTTCAACATATTGAATTCTATTTTCTAAATAATTTTCGAGGAGCTTATGAACCTTGCCACGAAATCCAATATTTGCCAATTTTACCAATATCGAAAGCTTTAGCTAGGTCCAAAAAAATAGCCAAAACTGAATATTGATTATCAAGATGTTGATATATATATTATTAGTTAAATGACAAATGGCATCCTGAGTAGAAATTTTTTTCTGAATCCAAATTGTTTTTCTGAAATCAGATGATCAGATGATGGAAATATTCAATTGCTAAATAATAGAGAACTATGTTACAGTATAACGTCCCCAGTGTGTAAGATTTGAAAATGATTGCAGAAATTAATATGCGGGTTATATTAATGAACTGCCGCTAAATGGTGAAATGGTTGAACTGAGTACATTTATATTCACTGCAATGTTACTCATACACTAGATATGGTACCTCCCTCACTATAGGAAATCAAAAAGAGTATGAAATGAACTACCAACATTTTGCTGTGCACGAATAAGTCAAAAAGATTGGGAGGACAGTATCGGGATGATTGCCAGATGGTGTGCACCCAAAAAGATGAATCTCACTGAGACAAAACCTGGCCAACTCCATGGTTGTGGGGGTATAGGTGTACTAGATGCCCATTTACACAATTGGCGACAAAACATCTTTTAACGAACTCTCATAATTACTCAAACTTTCACATTTTGGAGATCTTCTTTATCAATTATTTCTACAATGGATATTTTCCTAAGATAGGTATTTGCTCTTCCAAAACAGATGGAATGAGGTTACAGTAAATGTAATATCAGAAGTTTCTAGTTCACATGCATTGTTTGGTTGTTTCAAGGAAGTTAATGAATCTGTTGATCAAATTTTTGCATTGCATTTCTCTACAGCTGGCAGAACTTTGTATCCTGAAACGAACTCATAAAAAACACGGGAAAACGTGGGAAAACTAGGTCACGAATTTATAGAAATAAAACTCTTAGCTTTTTAAGGTGGTACGATGGGGTTTCTTTCTGAAACCAGGCTGGGAGCCGGTTTCCTGCGGGAAGCCGACATCGTGATCAAGAAGCAGATAAACATGACGATTCAATGTGGCAGTATTTCACCGTACATTTAAGACATGGGTATTTTCGGTCACATAGTAAGTGAGTAAACTCACAAAAAATTTAAATCGTATCACAACTTTCCAAGAAGGTTTGAAAAAGGAGGCAGCTTCCGATACGTCGCCACGAGAAATATATGCTTTTTTTAATATTTTTTTTATACATACAATATGTAACTGACAGAATAGTCAGTAAGTTTCACTTTTTATAATATTGCAGTCAAGCATTGGGGCAAATATACCAATTTGGCCAAAATCAGATATTATAGGAATTCAAAGTCCTTTCTTTGGAATGTATTCCACAACAATTTTACTTTTACGTTCTGTACATGAACAACTCCATTGAGTAGAACAAGGTTAAAGATAACGTAAAAGTTTGGTTTATGAACCAAGCATAAGTCTTTTCCAGGAATCAACCTGATATGGAGATAGGGTTCCTGGTTTGCCCTAAACCTGCACTATATCTAAACTAAGTAAGTGACAATTCTAGAGAAATTTTTCACTTCTGTAAAATTGTAAAGTTCTCCGAGAAACAACTTCGAAGTATGTCGAATCGAAAGATAATTTCTCAACTCACTCCTCAACGGTAGGACTGCTATAGACATGATTCTGCCAGGGAGACAGCAAAACATCGGTGCTTTGGTACGAATCCAGATGGTGCAGCAACTGTTTGGCGACTGTTTCGGCTGCGCTTCTGTTCCTCAGAGTATCGGGGTCGTCTTCTTTCAGACCGAGTTCCGTTTCCAGTAGAGCCAGAAGGACGTCGTAGGCTTCGATGGCTCGATCGCTGATGCCCAGCGCCAGTCTCAGAGCGACGGCGTTGGATTCGTATTTACCACATAATAAGGCCAATCTGAAAAAAATTATCTTCATCAAGAATGGATGAGTTTTTCTCCTCGAGAAAGCTACTGAATTGAGAGATACTGCAGTTTCCTATGATATTCTCACTCACAACAGATTCACGAACCCGATATACCGTTGTTTATAGAGATATAGTCAATGCCTGTGTAAAAAGGATTCGAAGCTTTTTGTTACGCCATCTACAACATAATGCCGATATTAACGTTTACTGGACGATGCACAACAAAGTTTCCTACTTTGAAGAGAAAAAATTGGTGCAGAAAACAATTGTTATACAAATAAAGAGCCGACGACCGCCAGACCTTCGTTATTTAATAAAAGCTGAAAGTTTCTCTGCGCATCTCCCCAACACAGGTGAGTGAAAGCCATTTACCCTGTAATGTCGATGTCTTGTTTATTTAATAATGCGAGAAAAAGTTATCTTCTATGAAAGGTAAAGAAGGTACAGATATCTATTTGTCAGATTCGCACAACAGTTTGACTGAAATATTGACAGAAAGCTGATGAAGCTTCAAACCAGTGTTGACCAGAAGTTTATACTGATAATAATAGTTCAAGCATGGAAATTCTCATAAAAATTAGAATGATCTACGATATTGATGAAAATTTCCACGTCTGTTTCTGGATTGGTTACCATCTTTCGGCATTATGTATAAGTAATCAAGAAAGTCGGTGATTGTTCTTTCCTATGTTGGGGACATGCGCAAAGAAGCTTTCAGCTTTTATAAAATAAAGAAAGGTCTGGCAGTCGCGGGCTCCTATTCTAAAAAACTTCCGCGATCATTTCTATGTAATGGTAGAATTCGAGTTGATCAACGCCTAGAGTTTAGTGTTCAACCGGGTTCGTTCAACGTTTCAGCTCTCAATTTGGAGGCATTTTACGCTGAAGTCTCAATCTGCCTACTCCCCAGATTGAAGTCTTAATGGGCACTACACGTCGGGAAATTAGGGGTTTCCAGTTAGTTTAAAGTCTCTGTTCGTCTTCACGTTTATTTAGGCAAGAAGGTCGCATCTCGATTCCGATGGCCTCACGAATTATTCAAGCTTCTGACCTGAGCTCGATGGTGTTGGTGATTGCGAAGTCTTTATTGTGTCCTGTTTCTTGATGATGCTCAGACAGGGTTGAGGATGGGTCTGACTTATGGACATCAAGTTGATGTTCATATATTCTGCTGTTCACAAGTCTGTTAGTCTGGCCTACATATGTTCTATGGCAATCGGAACATGAAATTTCATATAGACCCTGGGAATCACAGATAATTCTGTCCTTGGGGGAACGAAAGACTGTGAAAATTTGATTTTTGGTAGAGGGTATCTTTTTTTCTAAAGTCCTGTTTTTTTGAATTCATCTTATTTTGCCAGTGACATCATGAATGAAGGAAAGAGAAGCTTTGTGGAAAAAGTTGTTGTCATTTGAATCTCTGGGATTGCATAGGGGAGTTTTTTGACGATTGGCAGATCTGTCAATTTGATAGTCAATGTAACCATTTTGAGGAAGCGTTGATTTGATTTCGACCAGCTCTTGTGGTTTGTATTGAAGTATCTGAGGTTGATGGATCTTTGACTGAAAGAATTCGACGCGGAATCAGTCTGCGCTGGGTGGTAATTTATATTACCCTTTGATGAACATGATGAAGGCAGGGCCTTGTGCACGCAAGTGTCGGCTAATTATCTTGTGCCCAAGTGCTCTGGGACGTCTTACTGATTTGCACGGTGGTGCATTTGCTATTTCAACTGCAGGGAAACCCAGAAAAACCCACAGCGCTACCGGATCCGATGGTGTATTCAATCGAGATATTAAAGACAAGACAAGAACTTCATATAGGAAATCAAGTGATCAATTAGAGTTCAGAAATAAAATTCCTAGTTCAACATTAGTTTTGTTTAGTCATCGGAATAATAGTCAAGATGAGTGAGCCTCTGAAGAAGCTGGCCCCTCGCGCTAACGAAACGTCAGCAAGAAATTCCAAAGAACGATGGCCTTCAAACCCGAAGAAAAGTAGTGATACTAAAAACCTCGGCCGCGAAAGCCTTAACCATTTCCACAAGAATTCCATCCAATTCGACACTATAGAATATACTCACCTATCACAATGAGCTTTCGTCTCGGACAATGTGAGCGCCAACACGGAGTTCTGGGATCTGGCGTGCTCCAATTTCGCGTTGACCTTCCTGATTTCGATGTCGAAGCACTGCTTCTCGGTGTGCGCGTCGCACTGCTTCAGAATGTCGCCGACGATGTGCTCCGCCACAGCCGTCGACAGGTCGGAGTTCAGCAGGTCGTTGGGGTTGATACCCCTCTGGTCGGTGGCGCGCTTCAGCTTGATCCTCTCCGCTACTTTGGTGACTGGCACGCTGGCGAACGTCATGGCTGTGTTGGGTCGAGCGTTCGATCTAGAGGTTTCAAGAACAGAATACAGAAAAAAATATTACAAATATAATAGATTTATTTCTTCCCGCGTAAAATTTGGAAGTTTAGGAAAACCGCCTCCGAAGGCGCTGATGGCGGTTATTCAATTCAGACTGAGAGTGAGGCTATCAAACGCAGAATATAATGATAGTCCCAATTGATATTAGAGAGTCATCGGTCGCGCACTTCAGGAAGAGCAGTATTAACGTCGCATGCGCTCATGTACCCTTCCTTATATTTCCCTTATTGAGAATAGTGTCTGACTTCATTTATACTTGTCTTATGTTTGTTTTATTTTTCCCTTATTTCAATTGTTCGGGCGAGTTCGGTCACAGGTCACATACGTGAGCCGACGCAAGTTGTGAAAATTATGTCATTAAGAAAAAACCTTATATTTCATTATTATTGTTTGATCACCAGTAAACAAATACAAATGAGCATATTGCTAACATCGCAAGAACATTTTAATATATTCAACATGCGTAAGTTTAGCAGTTTCCTGTAACCTTATGTTGTGTCTGGGTATATCATCTTTTTCAAAGCGGAAATTAGATTATATTTCAGTATCTGAGAGTTCATTCAAATCAAAATTATTTATTGGACCCACATGATCCCTGTCAATGAAACTGTTATTCAACACCGATACGAATTTTATATTATCATCATTTTCGCCTCCTAAAATAATTACCGCTTCTAGTAGGTTCTCCATAGTTCTAATACTACAAATCATAACCAATTCGCCATACATACATACATAAACCTCAACGTTTATATTTCCGAGTACCAACTGAAGTTAGAAATAAGGTTATTTATAAAGGAACATTGCTGACAATCATATCTTACCGATAACTCTCATTTTACAAAACAAATAAGGTCATGCAGTATTTATATAACGTCGTCTTTTAATACTGCACTGCAGTATACTGAAGCGTCCGATAACTCTCTATTCCCTACGTCCACGAGCTTACAGCGCTCGAAGCAGCTGCACAAAATTTGACAAGATTTTCGAAGTAAAATGTCAAATTTTGTTCAGCGGCTTTAACAGGTTCAAAGGAAGCAAATGACGTCTATCTGACAAGCAATGCGACTTTGAAATTTTGTAAATCATAAGTTCAGAATTTGTTTCAATGAAATAGTTTTCTGTGAGTTATGGGTGAACAGCATTTTATATTAATAATGATTGTGGGCCATATGTTTCCCCAAAAGTTTTGCAAAAGAGTCATTACTTTTTCCAAAAATAATCCAGACATTTTCCATACCTCTATGGAGTTATTCAAACCACTTAACCGTAAAAAGCTCTCTTGAAATCAACTTTCTAACCCACATTTTGTGTTCGAAGACACTTTTTTTTTCAGAGTTAACGGTGCACTTACTAAAAGAAGACTTGCATAACGCACTATTCACCTGGATATACAGGTAAATCATAGCAAATAATGAATTCTTTTGAACTAAGTCATGAAATGTGGCGCTCCGAAAAAAACTGCTTTTCTGCCCCCAACTCGTCGATTACACAAAGATCTGTATTTTCACCTTGTACGAATCAAATCAATTCAATTTTATCAATCGTTGTGGTCGCAGAACGGATTTCTCGCGAGTTATGAGTGCCTAAATGTTAGAAAAATTACCAATAATCACCGTCAATCACAACTTCACGTGATTGACTTACGAGTTATACTTGATCAACATATTTTTTTCATTCTAGCTCATTTTCCTTCACATTGTGAATTTTATGATTTTCATAAAATCTTGCAATTTCCAAGGGGGTTGAAATAATGAAGAGGACGAATATCAGAAAAATAATTTTCATTGAAATATATTTTATTTGTAAATTCAATTCCAGATAAAGAAGCAAAAACTTGTCGAATTCTGCGAAATTCTGAGTCTGTTTCACAATTTTTTTTATTTGTTATACGTTATACCTTATAAAAGAAGCCAAACAAATTACCCAAATTTGAATAATATTGTTCTTATTGTACATTCAATCCTTTTCAAACCTACTCTCCTCAACATAATATTTCTTGAATTTCGTTTTATTTTGTTATATATCGCTATTCCCTGGAGGCATATTGAAGTATGCTAAAATAAGATTCGAATCGCAAAAAATTCAGCTTATCTTCATATCCAACAAACCAGATGAAGGATTCATATGTGAAAAGATTGAGGTTCAGTGATTAATAGATTATTCATCAAATGATAATATAGTCAATTCGACAAGAAATTTTATGACTTATGGAATCTAACGAATGTAAAATGGTAGTAACCATGACTTACTCTCAGAAATTATTTTACGCGTGCAAATGGCCAAAAATAATCAGAAGTGGAGATATGATTTTTTGAAAATAACAATTTTTGGTTATTGGACAATTAATCGCTTGCAACTCGAAAGCGGTGCGTTTTTTGAGAGAATGTCAAAGAATGGAGTGATTTATTTTCTCAATTCATCTCACAAAAAATTTTACTGTTATTCGATCTTGTGATAATATTTCTGTTAACAAAAAATCAACGACCCTTTGGATGAAAAATTATTCAACAAAATGGATGGAGGATTCTGGATATGTATAAAGACTGAAGTTCAGTGATCATCTATCAGCTAATAATATAGCCAATTCAAAAACAAATGTAAACTCGTAACAACCATGAAATACACTCAGATATTATTCTGCGCGTGAGAGTGGCCAAATATAACCATAAGTGGAGATATGATTTTTGGAAAATAGTATTTTTTTTGTCATTGGACAATTAATCGCTTGTAACTCGAAAGCGGCACGTTTTTTGGAAGAATGCCAAAGAAAAAAAAGTGTTTTATTGTGCTCAATTCATCAACAAAAAATTCGACTGTTATTTGATCTTGTAATAATGTTTTTGTTGATAACAAATCAACGAAACTTCAGATGAAAAATTATCCTGTATTTTGTTGGACAAAAATTGATTCCAATAGGCTCCCAACCCTTTTTGGTCAGTTGAGTTGTATTTTTTGCGTTTATTATGAGAGTGGGCCATTACCCAGGGTCAGTATATGATTATATCGTTAAGAAACGTTTTTAGCTTAGGGCGGATTCTCATGCATCCTGACACAGAAAAAAAATTAGAAATGTAACAGCCGCCTTCCGGTATGAAATTTGGAAGATCAGGTCAAAAACCACCGATTCCCTTCGGAATCAAAGTTTTCTTCGGGATTCATGCTGTCACCATTGAAAGAAGACTAGCAAAACGCTATCATTTCTCCTAAAGTTACAGGTAAGTTACAGAAAATAATGGATTATTTCGAATTGCGTTATATAATGTAGGATGTCTTAAAGTATGTGTCGCCATATATTCCGTAGAAAAATGCTTATCCCACAGGAAATGTGTTGTAATTCAATGGCGAGATGAATTTTTATTATTGGTTGCTTTGTATCGAATGATTCAAGTATGCAAAATCCGTCGTCAGCTCATCGATAATACAGTATTCTGCATGTGTAGTCAACAACCGCAACATATGCTGTTTTTTTTTGAGAGTACGGCTCCATGGCTCCTAATTTCAGTTTCACTATTGGTGGAATTTGGCACCTGTCATTTTCCAACCAATAATCAAGCTGAAATTGAGAGTCCCGGGGCAGTAAACTCTCAAAAACAAAGCTGCAGTAAATGCGACGACTATTTTTTGGTTTATACAAGTATGTTGTTGCCTATCTAAACTGGTTTATGTCATCTGTGAATCCTAATTATGGATGGTACCTCCGAAATTACGTGAAAGTTGTCAGAATAGCAATAATGATTTGATATAATTTCAAACAAAATATAAAAAATTCAGATGATGTTGTAGGTTTTTGTATATTTTGTACCTGTGTATCGGCACGATATTTCCATACTTGATATCGACGTTCTTTTCTTCTTGATACACTTTGGGATCGCAGTCGGCCTCTATGTGAGATTCGGGCGAATCGAAGTTCTTGCCATCGGTGACGGTCTCCTCGTCGGCCGTTTCTTCTATCCTGGCTAGCGCCAGGTGCGCCAGCCTCACGTGAGCCTCGTGCAGTTGATTTTTCAGGCTGGTGATCTCGTTTTTGAGCGGTTCCACCACGTCGGAATAGGGTGACAATTCGGTGTTTTCGTGATGGGAGGAGACGAGTTTTGGTTCGGGTAGTTCTTGGGGGCTGTCAGATGACTGGAAAAGAATAAAGAATCACGACTGTGTGGAAAATTTCTGAAGTCCGAGTGGACCAAATTGCTTATTGAAAGTTACATAAATATCTGATCTAAATTGCTTCAATTTGAGCCGTATATAGTCCAGAAGGGGAAGTTATTTCAATAAAAAAATATAGTATAACATGGATCCGATTCCTCACCTTTTTCGAGTAATTTTCAATTGTTCGAGTCCTACAGTAAACCTTTTTCTCCGCAATTCGGTAGAATATTTTGACATTTCTTACAACATTTTTGAAGGAAAAGGACAAAATAACTGTCAGGGGAAGTTCATTACTGTACTTTGAGGAATAGTTATTTGTTCAACTTGTACAAAAAAGGCATATTTTCGGGACAAATTATAGAGTTATAATAATAATAATAACGATATACATTTATTCACAGAATATAATATCTAGATATATTTTGGACGAAAAAAGGAAATCTGTCAATGGGTTACAAGATACAAGGTATAGACCATTCTCACTCTTGCACCTAACAAAATAAAGAGAGAAAGCATATTAATGTGATATTTTTATTATATTGCTAGTAATGATGCAACAAACAAACATTTAGAAGTATATGAATACTGAAAGGATATTATTACAATAACAACAACTACAACAATATGGTGGATAATATAGAACAACAATGATATAGAGGAAAAGAAGACATTGCTATTAGCCGATTCTCTGATATTATGAGAAGAACAATTGATTTCGTTGGAAGAAGAATTAATATCGATCCATTTTTCAGTCAATTAGTGAATATTCTGTATAATATGCTACAAGACTTCGAGTTGTGATCAATATTTGAAATATAATTTTTATGATGTCAAATTCTTGAGACAGACAACCGGCGTGGCCAACCTTACGTTGAAGGGATATTAAAATTGATATGAAATATGAAAGAGTCATTACAGACACCGAAAATTGCCGGTAACCAGATATTCTCATTCAGTGGTGAATAGTAATTTTAATAACCTGATTTTCGTACAAAATAAGCGAATATTAAAGGGCCATACTGAGGCGGTTGGGAGAAAAAAATAATTTTCTTACAGTTGAATTGAATTGTTACTCAGAAATTTCTTGACAGCAATGATTTATGTGTTGGAAAATAATGGCATCGATGCTCCATATTGCTAGACCCAGTTAGTGGAATTTGGTGTCGAGGTGCAGAACACTATGAGTTCTGTCAGTTCTGTGGGTCAAACGAACATAACAAAACAAAAACTAAGTCTTACAATCAGTTGGACATTAATTGGACAAGGAGAATATGTACAGCTTTTCCAATTCATCTTGGCACAGAACTAATAACGTATATATCCAGCAATCTCTGTGAATTATACTAGGATAAAAAAACACCTATTATATGTGTTCACTGTATTGAAATTTATTCTTAAAAGGTGTTTTTTCTTTCTTCGTGGTCTGCACTACCAGTGTGCAACTGGAAAAGTATCTGAATTTGTGCCAAGAAGGATTGGATAACCTTTATGTATATATATATTCTTCAAAATATATTAGCCGTTTCAAATAGATGAAAAAGTGTACTTACAGCCATTTTATTTTCGACATCGGACATATCATTATCTAGTGGCTCTAGTTCACTAACTTCCAATGGGCACGTCATAGATTCATCGTGAACACTCGTACACGATTCTGGAAAAAAATTGAAGATAAAGTTAAGGAGTAACTTTTTTTTCAATCAACAATCGTTTATTCCCAAGAAACTGCAAGTTCATACAGGGAATATTTACAAAAACATAACTAAAGCTAAATTTATCAGAGCTGTGAAAAAGTGAAGTTCAATTGAGAAGAAAATGTTTCAAAGCAATTCTAAATCTAATGGATTTGAAAGAATTTCTAATTTCTGATGGTAATCGATTATATGTAACAACATCCTTATAGTTAATAGATTTCCGTGCAAACTCTGTTTTAAGATTTTTTGTTGACAGATCGTTGAACTGCCTTATTTTGTGATCATGTATATTGTCACGTTTCCAAAATTTAATTACGGAATTTTTTTATTATTTAAAATCGCTTGTAAAATGGTGCATACTTTTAACTTATGAATAGAATTGATATCAAGAAGATTTTTTGGCTTGTAAATTTTTCCTGTAGATTGTGAATAAGGTAGATGGAAAATATATTTGAGTGCTTTGTTTTGACATCAGAAGACTATTAGAAGCAGTACCCCAAATACTAATTAAATACTGAATAAGGGAAAAATAAATCAAATCAAATATTTCAATGGAATATAGTTCCTTATCTTATATAAAATTCCAATAATTGGTGACACTTCATTCCGGATTGAATCAATATGAATATTCCATGAAATGATCTCATCGACATGTACTAGAAAATTTATATAATTATATTTTTTTCATTTCCAATTGTTAAAGATTTTGATATCGAAGTGATCATTTTTTATCAATATACATAAAAGATGATTTTTCAAAATTCAATGTTAATTGAATGTAAAATGGGGCATTTTGTGATACCTCGTCATGGATCCTTTTCAACAGACACTGGTTTCTTTTTGGAATCCAACAATTAAATTGAAATCATCAGAACAAAAAAAAACTTTCCCTGGGTTCCAAAAAAAACATGCAGATCTTTCTCGGAATATTAATCGATATTACATAAAAACAAATGTGAACTCTTGAATGGGCAACTCTAATGTTTTTATTATGCAGTGGATCTTCAAGATTTTTGGTAGTGCATTGGCTATTTCGACAGGAGGAAAGCCCGGGAAATCTACAATGCTACGCAGTCAGTCAATGTGTCCGGTGTATCCATTGTACCGACAGAAATTATATTTGAGCAATCCACAGTATACATTACGATTGCGCCATGCTTGTTATATATCCCACGAACCCAAAAAATTCACTATTCTCCGAATCACCTATCAAATGAATAGAACTTGAGTATTTGTTTGATCGAGTTTGGCATCGGGGTCTCCTTTCTAAACTGCCGTCTTATGGTTTGCCTCCTCAGTTGTGTGCTTTGTTGAAGAGTTTCTTGTCTGATAGGTCTCTGTATGTGGTTGTTGATGGAGTATCAACTAATATTCTCCCAATAAGTGCAGGTGTTCAACAGGGTTCAGTTCTGGCGCCCACTTTGTTTCTGCTTCATATCAATGATTTGCTCCAGAACACATCTTGTACAGTACATAGTTTTGTGGACGACAGTAATCTTCATGACAAAATGGTTAAGGCTTTCGCGGCCGAGGTTATTGGTATAACTACTTCTCTTCGGACTTGAGGCCGTAGTTCTTTGGAATTTCTTCCAAAGAACGACGGCCTTCAAGCCCGAAGAGAAGTAGTTATACTGTAGTTATACTGGTACTCTTCATACTAGTTTCTCTTCCAGAGTACCCATACCAGCTCGAGAAACAAAAATTCAAATGAACATTCACGGCAATAAAATTATAAAATTACGACCAGTACTTGGATTTATATTTCGCGGGAAGAAACACTTCACTTCTCGTCAGCTTCTAATGATCTACAAGGCTCAGATACGACCTGTCATGGAATACAGTTCTCATGTATGGAGTTCGGCACCAAAACATTCATTGATGCTTCTCGATTCTATTCAGATAAAGGCAATCCGCCTTGTGATTCTTCGCGCACAGACTCGCTCATTTCGTTGGAGTATTATAGAAGGGTTGGAGACTTGTATCTCACGGTCGGTGCTCTTCTGAATTGTTATAAATCGTTCCACCCTTGGCAGTATCTACACGGATTAGACGAATACAAAATTCCCACCCATTTGTTGTGAACTTGGAGACCTGTCGAACCTCCCTTGCTCAGGGATCTTTTTTAAATATAACAGCTGAACATTGGAACTCCCTGCCGAAAGAAGTTTTTCCTGAGGCTTACAAACTTCAAAAATTCATAGTTGATGTTAATTCGTATCTCCCGTCCGTTGATTCACGCGGTGTTCTTCGAACATTACAGAGCTCTCCTTTCGTGTGAATCTTTTGTCCATCCCAGGAAATAGTCACGGCAAGACCGTGCCGTGATACCTACTTTTGGATATAGGTTGGAATTAGTTTAGTCGAGTTCCATCGTTCTTCTGAGGTCAAGCAACTTTTATCGTGACTCTGATGTAGATGGTTGAGCGGATTTGGACACACATTCACTTCTTCATCCTCACCCGTGCTAGGAATCATGTTGTAAGACCTCGTTAGTCTTTAGCTCGTACAAGTTTCGACTTCTAAAGATAATGCTAGTAGGAGAAAGTCACCTGGTGAATGGAATAACTCATTTTAAACCCTATATCTGAACATGCAGTGCTTTGTCCGTTGTTGGTGAAGGAAAAAACAACTAACGAGTAGGGCAAAAGGGTCGCTTTCTTCGATACGGATGAAATGCTGTTTTCCAAATCGAATTGCCGTTACTTCTTCCGACAAAACAAACACGTACTCCATCGCATCGACTCTATCGCTACAGAGATAATTACATTTCTGCGTGACTGGCAAAGAAAACTCGACGAAAATAGCTTTTCTACTGCGGAATCCATAAATGAAACATCGGTCCGACCGTGCACATTGAACCTTGGTGAAATATCGGAAAACTCTAGCTGCTCGTACTTGTTTACTTCATAACAGATAAAAAACGACCAATATTTCTCATCACTCATAGTTGAATGGACTGTGATCAAGAGAAACAGTCTTCAAGAAAAAATATTCAAAGTAGAGTGTCATTTTTTTTTCTGATTTTAGTAAGTAAGAAATAATGATGGTATTTGATCGAATCACATCAGAAATTGCAAAGAGGTTTGATTGTGCTACCATGCTGCGTTTGAATTCTGCTTTTCTTTGTGGCACCAATATTTTGACTGCGAAAATAAGTTGCAGTTCTGGCTTGAGAATACGAGCAAGATTTGAGCGCCACCGTTGAATTCTGCCTGGAACTCTACGTTTCTAAGAGCAAGCTCTGCTTTTATTTGGTAATATGAATAAGGCTAACGGATTGCAACAGGTCTATGTGCATGATTTGCAGGTTGCTTTTCCTTAAATTTATTTATTGTCCTGCTAATTTACTCTACTATTCCTACTACATCCGCAAGCTGTGAACGAGGAGTCTGCAAACTAAAACTAATCAAAACTATTCGCGATCTTCTATGAGCCAGAAACGCTTATCGAGTCTTGAAACCTTTGCGATAGAAAATCGAATGGCACACAAGTCAAATTAGAAGAAAGACTCAGATTTATATGCTGAACAGAAAGGTCGAAGAGTAGAATTGTTATTTGAATTCACAAATGCAATGATATATTTCATAATAATGTTTATTGTACATAGATTTCTATTTTAAATCCTATTCTGTGCTGTGTACAAAATATATCTCTAGATCTCTAGAGATGAACGTGTAATCTCTATATATCTGTAAATAAATAGGCTTAAGAACAGCGATGAATGCATCATATCCAAAAGATATATGTCCAAATGTCATTCAATTAGTGGATATCTGAAATTATAATGATAAAGCTAAAAGTAATATAAGTGAGCGGGGACGCCTATTTTCAGTTTTTGCCCTGCTCAAAAAAATAAAGATTTAGGACTGGTAAGAGTACCTATACATCAATGAAATTGTGGAATTTCGATGTATGTGAATATAGCATGAACTTCATGGGGTTTGCTTGAGTGAATTTGTGAACAACAGGGATGGAAGTTCACATGTTAACGTAATTCTTAGAACACACATAAAACTCACACTGTCTGCTCACAGAACATCTCTCTTTTTTGCATGTGATACGAATCTGTTTCAACATCATTCATTCTCAAGGCAACTGTGGTTTCCAAACCTAAGCAGTATATGATATACACAGTCGGGCGGTGAAAGTCTTTACTCCTTCTTAAAATTTGAACAAGACAAGATTTTAAAGCGGGAGAAAGGATTTTAAGCCGATATTTCCGTTCACTTGACAATGTACAACAAAGTTTCTTTCTCTTAAGAAAAAAAAGGTGCAGAGTTATATTTGTCAGTTTGACTCCAATGTTGAAAGAAAGATAATTAAGCTTCAAAATAGAGTTGACGATAGAAGTTTATGAAGGAAATGAATGAATGATCTACGACATTGACAAAGAATTCCACTTCTGTTTCTTAAATGATTGCCATCTTTTGGTACAATATATAAATCAACAGGAAAATGTGTGATTCGAGCTGCAACGTCCGTAAAAAAATAAAAGAGGAGAATGACTTGGAAATTAAATCAGTACTGGCACCTACCCAGAGTAATCACTCCTGAAAATGATCTTTCCATATGGTTGACTAAGTATAAATCTCTATGAGTAATGCTATATCTCAATGATGTAAGACAAAGTTATCTTCTCTGAAGGGTTAAAGTAGGTGCAGATATCTAATTTCCAGTTTGACTGAAATGTTGACAGAGAGTTAATGACGATTTAAAGCAGTATCGACAGTAAAACTTTATACAGGAAATGAAAGTTAAAGCTTCAAAATACTGATAGATATATGAATGATCTACGATATTGATGAAATGTTCCACTGCTGTCTCTGAATTGATTGTCATTCTTTGCTGTAATGTTCAATTTATCAAGGAAATGTTGGATTCAACTAGGACATCCGTAAGAAAAATATAAAGAAACAGATAACTCGGAAACAAATCTTGGTAGCCTGTTTCCTGCCCAAGAAACCAATTACCAAAATCCATAGTAACTGATTGTTCTTATCTTTTATACAATAACGGTCTCTTGGGCAAAACCTCTTCCCATTCTTTTTATAGGTATTGACTTCCAGCGTCACCTATGACTTCGAAATTTAGCCTCATTTTACGTGACCTCGAAATCTCGTTCCGTTCCCAAGTTAGCAGAAGGCTGAGATATTTTTAAGAGATCTCACCTGATGCTTCATCTTCTTCCGCAATCGCCATCGCTCGTTGCTGGTGCAACTTTCGTGTGAGTTCGGCGATCACCGAATGCAATTCTGTTAGTTGTTCTTCGTACCGTTGCGCTTGCTCGTCCAGTTGCTGCTGGAGCTTCTCCTGAAAAAAAAAAACATACATACGTGGTGAATGACGCACTTCAAATAATTTCTCAGTCATCAATATGACCCCTTTCATCTTTTTAGTGAGTATAAATTGAATTATACCCTAATATTTCCAATCTGGAGTTATTTTGGTACCAAGAAATGGAATACCAAGCAAAATGTCTTCTCCGCAGAGCACTAGATGGGATGGATGGTACTTGGAATAAAATTGTGAGAAACTGTTTGAATCTTTTTTATTCAGGTCAATATAAAAGAAACAATTACTGAATAAAAAGAAACTGAATAATAATAAACATTTTCTGAAGATATAGAAACCTTCAGACATATATAGTAAACGGGAAAGGGAATCATCCCAAAACAGTTATACTGATTTGGAGAAAAAAAGTAACAATGAGGAAAACGATGATTGAACGGGATAGTATGAATTTACATATAATAGAGCAAAATGGAACAAAAATACTTGAAGAGATTGCTATTTGTTCCCCAAATATAGATCAGTGTTGGATGCCTATTCTGAAAAGAGAAGTTGACCTGGGAAGATTCAGTTAGAAGTAGTTTATCTCAAAATCAACACTTGATGTAGAACGATGTGGAATTATTGACAAATAATAATCAAATCAGGGAAAGTCGTATTTCGTGTGAATAAATTTATTTAAAAATCGCTGAGCGCTTTCGGCTATTAAGCCCTCTTCAGAGCTATACCTGCAAGTAAGTAATAGTCGAGAATTGGATTGAAGGTTAGAATTGTATTACTTACTCGTCTAGGTATTTACAGGAAGATCTTCACAATTACAAATAATCGTGAGATATCACTTTGAATAAACATCAAAGTTAAAATCAGTGCCCTATTGGGTTAACAATTGAAATTTTTTTATTGAAACATTGTTAAACGATTAAAAGTTGGATTCCCAACGTGCTGCATGCTGAGGAGGAAGGGTGACAAGAAGTGACCTTAAGTCAACGTCAAATTTCACTTCTTGTCACCCTTCCTGCTCAGCATGCAGCACGTTGGGAATCCAAATTTTAATCATTTAACAATGTTTCAATAAGAAAATTTCAATTGTCAACCCAATAGGGCACTGATTTTAACTTTGATGTTTATTCAATGTAATGTCTCACGATTATCTGTGATTGTGAAGATCTTCCTGTAAATACCTAGACGAGTAAGTCATTCAATTCTAACCTTTAATACAATTTTCGACTATTACTTACTTGCAGGTATAGCTCTGAAGAGGGCTTAATAGCCGAAAGCGCTCTGCGATTTCTAAATAAATTTATTTACACGAAAAACGACTTTCCCTGATTTATCAGTCACGTGTATGCAGCACCAACAAATATCATCAAATAATAATCACACCAGTGCCACATTCTGAAACAATGAATCAAAAATAGAATCTCCATTAGAATTTCGTACACAGCGTCAATAAGAAGACGAATCAACTTTTCAAACGTCTCCACGAAGAAATATATGAAGTGTTTTCCATTCATAAAAAATACTCAAATCCTTTTTATTTCCAGGGAAGAGAAATTCCAAAAAATGAACTCTATGAAATATCCACATCCTCAAAAAATATAAAAAACAGATTATTTCTGTCGAGACAATCATAGGGTTCAATCGTTGTCTATATGGTGAGTTATGCTTCAAATCAAAGTATGTCTACTTTGTAACAGGAATATTTTTTCAATGCATCTCCAACAAGTCACATTTCAGCTCCATATTCCCTCTCAAATGAGTTAGATTGTTCGATAGATGATGTTGAATTTTCTTCTGACAGCACACAAGCATTACTCTAGACACCATTTCATGAAAATTTATGCACCAGTTGGATATCGCATCCCCTATTTTTCCTGAAACAGGACGACTATGGTCCAATAACCATTTCACCAGCACTCAAAGTTTGCATTTCTTCATTCCACGCTCTTTCGATATCATCCCCCATCGGTTCCAATTTTTCTATCGGGATGTTCTTTGAGTGTAATTGACCGAATCGCTTCACTGATTGCATAGCTAAGTTTCATCAATGAATTGTGTAATGATCAATCGATGCCAAACTCAATCCTTTCAGTCGCTTTGAACAGAATAGTTTCAAATTGAGTAAAAGGATTTTCGAGTTTGAACAGAAAGGATATTGAAGGTTGTTTTTCAATGATTTCTATTTGATGGAATCCATGCCACGAATGATGAATGCAAGAATTATTGAAATTATATAAATAGAATTTGCACCTGTAATTTCATGCATTTCAGAACTTATTTCCTTATCAGTCACAAAAATTCAAACAGAACGTTGTCCGATTGACCAACCCTTACAAGTTTATAATATTCTTGAAACTCTCTTTTTATGATACTTGAGGCTCAATTGCAGGTGGCCGATTGCTACAGGGGATCCTTCATGTGAATTAATCCATGTATTAAAATCCACAATGAAAAAATTATTTCTATCTAGAATTTCGAAAATGTTGAATACTTCACTACAAAAAAACAATCACACCAAATTGGTAAGCAAGTCCTCATTACATGGATGGCACACGTTTCAGTAGCTTCATGAACAAACGTAACCCAAGATTATCTGCAGGACAATACTTTTTTATATTCATACAGGGGTAAATAATGTTGAAATAGACAAATATCAATATGAGAGACCGATTTGAGACAATCTGCATCATATATTTACCATTGAGTTTTATACATTACAAGAAAGTATCACAGGAACTCGACAACAAGCTTCTCAATACATGAATACGGTAGGAACACGTTCCAAAATCTTCATAAAGAAACTTCACTCAGTATTTCCGTTGTACAAAACTATTCACCAACGGGAATGAAATTTTATACTTCAGAAGAATCAACATTAGGTGGCGAGAATAGTGAATCAATTCAGATAAAAGTTGCATCACTATTTGATGAAGGAAGTTAAATTTACTTAAAATTAATTCTTGATATTCACCTGAATTTTAATTTCAAATGTATAGAGTATATTTTATTATTGTTTTTATGGCCCAACGTTTAATATATTCCGACTTCTATTGTCTCAAGGAAATATAAAATTCATATCAACATGCTATGGATTGCAGTGTATTAGAAATGTTTTGGATAAAAGTTAGTTCGACAAGATAATTTTGACGTGACACTTTCAAAAATGTTCATTTTTGAAAGTAAAACTCGTGCAGCAAATATAATTATTTAACTTTTTCCAATTGACCTAATCCAATAAACATTTCATCTGGAGTACTTTATTTTTCTTCTGAAATGGCTGGTATGAGAATTTATCATTAGGTCAATTTTCGCCTCAAGCGCCATGTGTAGTTAACACCGAATTGTACCTTCTCTTACATGTAATTATGACTTGTGTTAACAACACCACCTAGGTAGCCCTCAGCGTAGAAAAACACACAATTGATAAATGAACAGAGTTGCTTAGTATAACTACTTTTCTTCGGGTTTGAAGGCCGTCGTTCTTTGGAATTTCTTCCTAACGATTCGCTAGCGCGAGTGGCCAGCTTCTTCAGAGGCTTACTCATTTCCGATGACTAAACGTTTCGATTTGCCGCACTACCTGCAGTGATTTCATTAGTGATTCTTGATTTCCTCAGAATGGGATTCCTAGCCTGCAGGCTAGGGCAAACTGACAAATCGGCGGTGGCAGAACACGCACTGAGTGAGGATAACCACAGGATTCTGTTTGAAAATGCTAAATTGATTGCCTTCAACCAGGGTTACCATAGCCGACTGGTACGGGAGGCGAAAGAGATCCAAAAACACACGGACAATTTCAACAGAAAAGAAGAAGTGTTGAGTCTCAACAGAATTTGGAATCCCATTCTGAGGAAATCAAGAAGAACTAATGAAATCACGGCAGGTAGTGCGGCAACTAATAATGATGATTATTTCCCGAACCCGACAGAAGTAATTAACACTCCAGATTACCTGCATCAATATAAATACGCCTTACGAAATCGAAACGTTTAGTCATCGGAAATGAGTAAGCCTCTGAAGAAGCTGGCCACTCGCGCTAGCGAAACGTTAGGAAGAAATTCCAAAGGACGACGGCCTTCAAACCCGAAGAAAAGTAGTTATACTTGAAACCTCGGCCGCGAAAGCCTCAACCATTTTGAACAGAGTAGCTACCTCAGAAAAGTCAATGTGCTCTTTACACAATTCTTATCTCATGTGCTCAGTAAGTAGAAAATATTAAAAAAAAAAACGTTTCCGTGCAATAATATATGTTTTGAGGAACTATATTTTGTCATTTTCTCCAACTGAAAAAAGTACAAAAAAAATATCTCAAAATTACATTCACTCCAAAGAAATAACCAATTTAGAACTCTCGTCCTGTCAAAGTGACAGAAACCCCCTTTTTCATCTCCTTCGCCTATTCCCACACGGCGCTTAACAGCGCCATTCGTCCTTAGCCGTCGAAAGTGGGTTTAACCAACACACTGTATATTATACACTGCTCCAGTTTACCACTTGGCGCGACGACTTTTGCAGAATCGATAACGTTCCATTCACGTTTTCATTTGCATTCTTCCCTAGGGACCCTGTCACAGATCAGACGTTATTGCGTCCATTTTTCCATTAGGATGCGACGATGCAACGGTCCCGGCAATCTCCATGTCACACCCGGAATAGAGACTGCTTGGTTTGTTTATTGATTGCATTGTTCAAAGTTTCAGCTGCAAATTGCGGTGTCGCGGCGAAAATTTCGTAGCGTTTTTGCTACGGGAAGATCGAACAGTCGAGGCAAATAGATTGAAGGGCAGTCAAAAAACTCAACAGAAAAAATTCAAGGAACTTTCATTCACCTAAAAAAAATAAGGTTGTTGCTGATTGTATATCCGGATGGACCTGGAACCCAAACCCCAAAACTGTATAAAGATTGCAATCGTAATATCAATGCCAGTCAACGGTGTTCTCTATATTGGAACGTTTCAATGATAGTTAGATAGATGAGGTAACAGCTGAGGTAGATAGATTTATTTACTATAATATGCACAGTGTACATTGTTTGATAACAAGGCATATTCTAAATCACACGTTACATGTGAAAAATATTCTTATTGTATAAAGGAAACGTTGAGGAATAAGAACAATTAGGTAATTTGAAAAATAATAAATATTATGTTCTAAACCCTCTGGTTTAATTTAAAAACTCAAGTGAACATTTTCAAGCTGTGTGCACGAATAAACGATGAGTTTTGGAACCTTTGATGTAAAAGTTGAAACTTTTCCTAGAGATCATTTACCCTAACACCAAATTGATATTTTCGCACTCGACGCGCGTTTTGCTAACAAGGTTAGCATCTTCAGGAGAAGAAAATTGATACTCAATTTTCGAAAATATGGGTAATTGATCTCTAGGAAAAGTTTCTGTGTGCACGAACCAATATGCTTGGAAAAAAGAGGTCCTTTGTATTTCGTGTAGAAATGTGTTTGATGAAGAAACAGTTTTTGATGAGCAACTCCTACGTTTACATATTCAATTAATACATGCAGATTTTCATCACTTCGTCATTAAATTTTGAAACTGACTGAATTGAAACAAAATGTTTTCAATGTCAACTTGTCGGGCCTGAATTGACTGTTTCCATGAGTTGAATGGTTATGAATGAAAATTTCATTCAGAATAATTCTGGTCGAATACAAATTTATGGTAGTTGCCTTCTATTACATAATAACATCGACATGGTCAAAAGTTTCTCATTCGGAAAAACAGCACTTTCGAAATTTTTGTTGAGGAAAAATGTGGTAGACTTGTCGAAATAAAACTACTGACAAAGTTTCAACTAGTTGGTGATCACTTTTGTGTTCAGATCACATACTATACATCAATAAGGTTCATCGACCCGTAAAAACGCATTTTTCTGATGTTTCCACTCATTCAGATCATTACGAAACGAGTGATTTGCCATTTTTTATAACAAGAGTGAAAAGTGCAACTTTTTCCCCAAAAGATGAAGTTTACTCATTCAAGGGAGGAAAGGGCACTTTACCCCCATGTTATACATTAAAAAAGAATTGAAAATGAGTGAAAAAGCTGTCGACGCCGGATTTCGAACCAACACCTACAATGCCAATCTATCATGAACAGTGAGCGGTACACCAACTC
The DNA here is from genome assembly GCA_032362365.1 of Zygogramma bicolorata. Lineage (NCBI taxonomy): Eukaryota > Metazoa > Arthropoda > Insecta > Coleoptera > Chrysomelidae > Zygogramma > Zygogramma bicolorata. The sequence goes on along the minus strand of JAVJAQ010002634.1, from coordinate 77,846 downwards.
GTTGCGCTATCGGAACTCACAGGCAATTTCTGTGGAATCATGAACATAGCATTGATGTAGCTCTACTATAATATTCACTGTTTGACTTTTATTTCCTCAATATATTTACTTGTCGAAAATATCTTACCATCTTCACTGATTTCTATTATTTTGCAAAATGCACTATAAATTAACAGTATAAATAACTATAAATAAACAATAAAATTTATACCAATATAATAGAATATAGTTTGAGCTATATAAGTTATTTCGTGATGACGTACCATAACGTCACTTTTACTTTTCCTGCCCTAGGGAGGAGAAGTATGACTTTCCCTGCTCCCTACAATGAGACCAAGAAATGTATACTTTGGATAGAGAGAGGCAGAAAAATATTTTTTTCTATTTGAAGTCCTGACCAATTTTCTTGGACTATTCGTCCCGACGTTTTCATTAAAACTTCATTAAGCGTCTCTTGCTGCTTTGTACGCGAAACTCTATTCTTAGTGTTCTTAGGAATCTCGCTTGGTTTCAGCAGCAGTTGCAATTTCAACAGGATTATTATATATTTCAACAGCGTATATGCATCCGCAGTGAAGAGTTTAATAAAGTTGCAGCTTCCTCGTTTCAGCAGATCGAGTAAAAGTTTTATGGAAGAAATGTACAATCTACAGGTTCCAGAAGTAGAATGTTCATTCCAATCAAAAGTAAGATAAATTGTATTGTTCATTGCGAAAAACGAGCAAAACCATGTGTTCATCAAAAAAAATAGGGAAGATGATTTTTGGAAACTACACGCTCACATTGGAATATAAAAAAACTGTGATTTGAAGTACTTATTTATATCAAAAATATCATTTCTAGAGTCGACCTCAAGGTTTATGCGAACTGAATTTCACGGAGTGTAAAAAAAACTGACATTGTTATTTCACAACAATAACGAGATTTTGCTATATTTTAACTAGAAACGGACAAAAACGAAAGAATTTACAAAATAGCACTGAAGTGAGGTCGATATTATCAGAAATGTCGATTCTATAAAGTAATAAAAAACACCCAGAGGTTTGCAAATTCACGAAATGAATTGCCCAAGGCACTCTGATAAATAATAGATTGGGTTCAAATCGAAACAGACTCGCCCCTATAACTTTTTTGTCTCTCATAGTATAAATGTGAAATTTTGTTAATTCATACGATGATCATTCGAATTGGTCCGCCCAAAATAATTTCTTGTAGTATTTCTACTTCCGCGGAAAATTACCTCCAACTTACAAATGGGGTACCCGGAATATTGATAATTTTGAATTCGGTATTTCATTATACTAATGAATCATTTTGTGGTGTAGAAATACTACAAATCACTCTGACCAAAAGAGTCTTTGAATCTCTCATTATTGAGAAACATTTGCAAGTGAAAATCAAATCAGTACCTCTACTTTTTCAATAAAACAGCATTTCAAAATTATTTGACCAAGAGATAACAGCTTTATTTTTGATATATATGATATTATTCAGAAAATTAACAGTTTCGCCAACATTTTGATACTATGAACGGTTTGAACATCCAAATCGAATTGAGTAAAATCATAAAAATCGTTTTGCTGATGAAGCGATCAAAATAAGATCACAAGATTTAACACAGTATCTCTCCACCAGAGTAGTATTTCTAATGCGAACTGAAGTGATGAATTCAAAAATGTAAGAATAAACTTGATGCTTTCTCCAATCTGAAGATGGAGTGATTTTCTGTGAACAAGAAATGTTACAGAAACTAATTTAGTGCCAATCCGTCCAAATCATAATACCACATGAACCACCAAAATTTCACGATCAAAAGAATTGAAGAATATTCGGTGAATTTTGCAACAGGCATCATTCGGGTATGTTCGGAATCTGACGGTGACGGTGATTATTCGGATTTATTGTATCAAAGCGGGTGCTACGTGACCTATAATAATACAGATTCTTTGTAATACACATTATGTGTCGGGGAGCATGCCGTTGCACCCACATTTCGTAACACCCACAGTCTCCGAACATATCCGAATGATTCCATTTTTGCAAAATTCATCGTTGTCGATATGCCCACAATGAATGTGTTAAGATGGGTTAGGTTAGGTTGGGTTAATGAAAAATTGGAGAATATTCGGTGATTTTTGAAACAGGCATTATTCGGGTATGTACGGAGACTATGGGTGTTACGAAATGTGGGTAGAACACAAAGCACCCATGTGTCGTACCTAAGATGTCTAGTAGGATGGTGCTGGGACCGATGCGATATTGTTTAGAATTTTATGGCGACACTTTTCTGTCATTAGTGTCACTTTTACGTATCGTGGTGTGTGTCTCAATTTCATCGCTAGTTGACGCTAATTGGAAGTGCATAGTCAACTGATCGATCGACAAACTATATTCTTTGATTCGAGCAGTCAACAAAATGAGCAAAATCTAATGTCATACTCATAAAAAACAAAATCGAATGAAAGGAACACAATTATAGGGAATTTGGCTAGTATTCTGAACAAATAATATAGGTTGTTGACCAGTCAGCGTCCAAAAGTAAAAGTATAGCCAGCCGTCAGGTCGGCCGTTTATACATTTCCTAGGAAATTTGTAACTCTTTTCGTTGCAAACGCCATCTGAACTGATTTGATGTTGAAAAGCCATGATGCTTATTATCATAGTAGGCATGTGTCGCCAAGTATACCCCAAATATGGTATAACTCAGTACACCATCCTTCTAGACATCTTAGTCGTACCTCATAGTATATAAAAGTATAAAACAACTTCCCGCTGTCTGTCTTGTCCATATCTGTGCTAAGATCTTCAAAACTACGAAACGGATTTTGATGAGTTTTTTCAATAGTAGAATGATTCGAGAGGAAGGTATATATGTCTTATACATGCTTATTAGAGTAGAGAAACACTGATAATTTGAGATGTTTCTAATGTGATTTCGTAAATAAACAGATTTTTTGCGCTTACATTGCAAACGCTGACGCTGGCTGAACCCTACACACAAAAACGTATATCTCGCAGGGATAACCTACAATAATCATTTATTATCCGTGCGAAACCGAGGCCGCTCGCTAGTAATATACAGACGCTCCATATGAAAGCACCGTTCCAAGAGAAAATAACACCAGTTTCGGTCCTTTGACAATCTCATATTTTGAATCGGCCAGCAAGGATAAAAGAATCGGCATGCCACTCCCAAAACACTTTTGTATTCAGGATCCGGAGTTGAGAGGTTTAAGATGTTCTCGGGAAGTGTGATTTATTAAAAAAGATTTCGTGCCGAACAGAAGTTTACCGTCGTCTGCCTGTCTCAAGGCTTTCAAAGGATCGGAATTTCAAATGAATAATGAGCTACGTAGTATGGAAACGGGGCGAAAGCGTTTAAAAGGGTTAAGCGGGATAATAAATGTGTTCACGTAAGGGTTAGAGCTTATAAAAACAAAATTGTCAGTTCATCAAACGTTTAGTTGTCGATTCATAGTGATAATACTGACGATACTGGAAATTTCAATGCGAATGTAGTGAGTGCTTGAGTAATTTTGATGATGATTGAAGTACTTTGATATTATATCATGCAACGATCATGTAATGATGGCTGTTAATATACGAGCAAGGAGAAGGTTATGTTACGATCCAAGGCGAGTATAGTTAATTATTAGAGTGCATTAATTGTCGTTACATCAGTGTTGCATGCGCTATTTTTCTATGCCCAATTAGGCGATTCACAATGAAGTATTGTTCAAAGTAAACTACCAGAACATTTTCCGAGAATGATATAATATATTATAAATTATTAGTAAATGGAACGATTGCCTTTCCCATCCACAGATCTCAGAAGACTTCTATATAATTACCGTAATATCTTTATATTATTTGTTGTTTTTCCTAAGTAGTTGCCGTATTTGTATTATCCAGCAAGCGATTGAAATATTCGATCCTAGATACCTCATTAGATATGAATAAGAGTTGAATGACGACTAGACAATTTCGAGAAGATAAAACAGTTTGAAAACCAGTGGAAGGAACTCAAACAGTTCCGCTCCAAAATAACTCATACTGATATTCAACGTAGCATCTATTCACTGGTTTGTAAAGAAGAAACAGATACAATAGCACTTCTGGAGTCATCTTTGCACTGATATTGCTGCTGGACCTCTGAACATGAAAGACTGTAGGTATGTTGCAAGCTCTGAACAATTTATGTACGACGTTCTGTTGAATGTCAAGTATTTTGAAAAGCTCGAAAGTAGAAGCACATAGATAGGTTGGAGGTCTGGTCAACCGTCATATGGCAATTTTTTTATGATTTGATACGATTTACTGTTCGAACACCACCTTATTTAACATTTTTTCTTCTATTTCCGAATCAATAGGGGGTGAAACTCAATATCAAACAATTTGTTTGATGCACAGAACTAATATGAACCGCAGAATTCAATGGTTTACCAGGCGAGGGCAAAATCGGACATCGCTGCCATTATATGAAAATATTAATGAAATATGGTTCGCTTTGTCTAGATACTAAGCCCGCAATTTGCTTAAAATGGAAGATTTTTTGTTCTAGTATCTATTGCTAACACGCGATGCATTTTCCAGAAGAGCTAGCTAGAAACTTCCTTGTTAACCAAATTTAAACGCCGCGCCGGCAAAATAATAAAAGTGAGTTACGTCCCTTACGTAAGGCATGAAATATGGCAGCAATTTAGGCTTGAATGTTTTCATATATATTCAGCTTTAGCAAGAACTCAACTGCGCTCTAGTTTCTTCATCACTTTTAATAGAAATATGATAACTTCATTAGACAGCCTTGTATCTGAATTAACATCCTGCTATACATGAGATGGTAAACTTTTATTTTTCAAGTATTCATTCAGGAACTAAGAAGTTGGAACATTATTTGTGTGCAATACTTTTTTTTACGATTCATTATATATTTTGTGTCACATCGAACTTCCAAGAACTTTGAAGTGTAAAGTTTTTTTTTAAATATTTCGTTTGGAAGTTGCAGACATCATCTGAGTTTGTCATGTGAAATGAATTACCAATATCTAGACAAGTACTGTTATGTTTTTCTGAGTGGGATGAAATTTCTTCTATATTTGAATTCCTCCTGAAAAGAACTTTGGAAAATATAGGATTGTATGAGTATATACCCAGCGATCCAGAAGTTATTCTCAAAATAATATGAGAAAGCAGACATATTCCAACGAAAACTCGTTTGCGAAGGCCTTTTATCCATAATGAGGTTTTTAAAATGGTTTCCAAATGTCGAATAATAATTCGAATAAAATCCGTTCTTATAATAGTGTGTGAAAATTAAGTGGAAAACAATTTTAATTATTATTTTTTGATGTGTTCTCTAACCTTGAAGAGTATGGATTTGTACCAATATTGATACAACAGTGTTATCCTTTACTGTGCAACAGTTAGGTATACCAAAACCAATGCAAAAGATTTCAATCGCACTCTTTAATTGAAAAAGTGTCTTATTTTCTCACATTCGTGCTATCGGACCCACTAGAATATAAAGAATATTCCATTGTTGTGGCAATTCCTTGAAGACACTCATCTTGATAATGTAAATATTGCTAGTCAAAGCACAAAATACTTCATCTGATATACCAATAGGCAGTCATCATCGTTGGATATTCCAGTATGCTCTCCTAGTGAACGAGAAACACACGTCTAGTATTTTCATGCAAAAGTATGTAGGGTATATATCCTCGAGATCGTAATGATTTTTTTTATTGTGAGATCTGTATTGTTGTCCTTGCAGGCATAAATTCCACTTCAGGCCCCGCGTGAGCAATGATTCCACTTTATGGCATGCACGAGCCATTTTTGTGCATGTTAACGTTTCGATTTCAACGGTCTTTTTTTAGCAACCCCACTATCTAGTTGATTTCAAAGGAAACCCGAGATTTTCTTTCAAATATTTATATTATTGATCCAATAACACACTAGTATAACACAAAAGTTTGTTCACACTACTGGTATCGATAGATGTATTATATTATGTATGTATCAATTTTCAAAAATGACACTCATCATGTCAAAATTGGGAAAAAGTTCTTTTTCAACTTTTATATGAGATACAGAACTTCAGTGAAAAATATTTAGTAAAAACCGAGCTTGACAAAATGGTTGAGGTTTTCGCGACCCAGGAAATTCTTTGGAAATTCTTCCTGACGTTTCGCTAGCGCTAGTGGCTAGCTCCTTCAGAGGCTTCAACTTGACTATTATTCCGATGACTCAGTCATCAAACCCGAAGAAAAGTTGTAATACTGAAAAAAACGAGCTTGTTGGTATCATTTTCACTTTTAATTAGCTCTCAGAATATACAAATAATAATAAGGATTTATTTTACTTTTTTTGAAAAATATCTACGCCAAGATGATCATTATCTTCAGAAACTCGTAAAGGCTCTTTTGGACCTGAAAAAGTGAAAGATTCAGTTCGAAATTGAAACGTTGAAAGGAGTTTCTTGGGGATGTGTGAGTTTTGTATGTTCAGATTCGTCCGAAAGGAAAAAAACGTGAAGTATTGAAAGCAACACATACACCGAAGTAAAGGAAATGAAAATAAGCATTTTGAAAGTTGTGACTCTACGATGCGTTTCTAACCTCTTTTGTTCCAAAACATTTTTCAACACTTTTGAACATTTGGAGCACTCTCTGTCAAACAAATTCTGGGACACCAGAGACACCGTGTATTCCAACATCTTCAGAATAATGAATAGGCATATTAGTACTGCTACTATCTGAAATTTGTATTCAATGCGTAACTATCGAGTCCTTTTGGGAGGACCACCAACGTTCACTGCTAGATGGGAAATGACAAAATCGACCCAAACAAATCGAATCGAATGTCGAACCGTTTATTAAACGCGTATTGGATTCCTCGTAGAAATTTTAATGTGGCGATATGTGGCAATAACTGTCGCCATTAATCTCCCTTCGGAGGACGTTACGACCCTCGATGTATGGCAATTTCGACGCCGCGTAACATAGGCTGATCCAGAAACACGCGAAGGGGGTGATGATCCACAAGTGCGACGTTCAGTTAGATACAAGATTAGTTATTTTCTCCATACGTCATTACGATGTTGGGGGTTCACATACAGAAAGAATAAACAATATTTTTTTTTTATATATAAAGATTCACACGAAAAGGGAAGCCCTGTGGTGTTCAAATAAGACCGCGTTAATCAAAGAACAGGAGATACGACTCAATATGAACCCTACTCGGCAAGGAGTACAGCTATTAAATAAAAAGATATGCCTGAGCTAGTAATAGGGGAGCCCAAGCGGGGATTTCGGGATTTACTAAAGCGCGGCAGATTCATATACAGGGGGATACCTTGTACCCGGTTAAGTACTTCCACCATATATGCGCCCTGTATATATGCCCGCCCTTCAAGGATAAAGGATCAGATTAGTAAAAAAAAATTGATCATCTGAAATTCTCGAGCGCGTCAGATTAAGGAAGGGTGAGTTAGTTACATCCTGAAACGTGTATATTCCACTGATCTGACAATTCGAAAGTGACCTAAAGAAGAAGGGCTACAAAGTTGTAAAAAAAACGACATCTCGACATTCTTGAGCGCGGCTAATTTTATTTTCATTTTGAAGGGAATAATTCAAGACTTGCAAAAAATATTTTATCTGGCGATTTCCACAAGCCAGAAGAATAAAATTTCATTGTTCTCTCATTCCATCCCCAGTCTGGTTTCTGTTGCCATGACAGTTGATCACACGGACTCGTTCGTGGCATGATATTGTTTACAACGAATATCCAACGTTTTGAGATTCTAAAAATTCAATTGCTTATAATTATTATCTTATAAATACAAGTATTCTACTAAAAAAAGATACACTTTTTTATTTGCATGCTTTTACCTGAGCTTTTCAATTAATCAAGTTCAATGATTAAAAATAATGAAAAAAAATTCAAATTGACAGAATAGGCGAATCCCTCCAGATAATCGTCAGATTATGAGACTGCAACGTCTAGGGCGTAAAGATGAACCATATATATCTCAATCTGACGCGCTTGTGTATTTCAAAATGACGATTTTTTTTCACATTCTGATAACGGCCGCGAACCTGCGACACATCCAAACCGTCAGATTAATATATAACAGCTTTTTTTTAGGTTCACTTAACATCCTCTCAGAAAATCTGACGCGCTCGAGAAAAAAAGTTTTTTTTTTCATTTTCAACCCTTGCATACGACCACCCCCATCATGGAAACAATCAGATTAACATCTGTACATTTTCAAAAATATGTAGGAGATAAATGATATCAATATATGACGCGCTCGAGTATGTCCATGCAATAGTTTTTTTAACATTTTTGAAAATCTATAGCCGCTCCCTCCCACCGATGAAAAGGTATACATTATATAACATTGTCTTCTTTTTATCATCTAAGCTTCGATCCAATAGTTCCCTATGACGCTCGAGTAAATCCCGATTTAGCATCGTGGGCTCTCCCACTATAGAGAGGTTCGACAGGACAAAGAGGTGAGAATTTTGCACACATCGGGTCACTTCCGTGGAAAATGATAATGTTGGGATACATCAGAGATACGTCACAGACTCTACGCATTTTATCGAGAAGATTCAGGATGTAAAACTGAATCTCAATGATTTATTGGTGAGTTCCGATGTCGTGGATAGGGAATGTAATCCCGGGATCCCGGAAGAAAAAATCGGTCGGGATTGTGACAAGTCAATCCCGGTATTTTCGGGATCTGGAATAAGTATATTCTCTCTCCAGAGAAATATTCCTATGAGAATATTAATGAGATCTAACAACATAAAAGCTACCCCAGCAACAAAAACAGTCAGAAGATTGAACAGGTTCGTTATTATCTAGTGCGTAGTCGCGTACGTCAATCTATATATATATATATATATATTTTGAAATCAATATAATGCCAATTTGCAATAACTTCATAACATATGAATTGCTATTTCGTTTATGTTTTGATTGAAACCAAATTTTCAATACGGAGTTCAACAGTTTTTTCAGTGAAAATGGATCCCAGGATTGAAAAATTTTGATCCCGAAATCCCGATTCACTGATCCCGGTCCGGGATTACAGTCTCTGTTAGTCGTGGCCATTTTCACCATGGTCCCGGTCAATGAAACGCAGCAACTTATTACTGAATTCTCTACTACAGATATCATCGTACTTTCATGGAAGATTCCACGAGATAGAAATGGTAAGACAGAGAATTGCAGAGATATTGCAAAAGCATATCGCAGACACTTGTCACACGGGTGTAGCGAAAGTAAGTAGCTGCTATGCAACTGCAATATTCTGACGACTCTAAATGTGACATCGTACGAAGCATCGTGACATCCTAGAAACGTGGGTGATGATATACATGAAACCTTCCAATGGAACTCCCTTGCAAGGGAAAATTGGTTTTATTGCCCTCTTCTCCAGAGTATGTTTCGCCCATGACACATGCACACATATAAACACACATAAACCGCCCGCCATTGATGTAGGTTGTAGGTAGAGCGACCGCGTTCTCTAGGTCATGCGAAATGGAAAATCGATTGCACACAAGATACTCTTTCCTATCTGCGCCCACCTAAAATCTAATTTATCGGCGAGAACCCGCAGCGGAGAAAATTACCATCGCCGAGGCATCCGAACGGAATCTCTTTTTCCGACTAATGCTGATGATTGCATTTGGCTAAATATTTCCGCTCGATGTTTGATGAGAGCGTTCGGAAGAAGTGAGTGGGAAAACGTCTGGAAACTCGTTTTCGGATGAGTTGTTGACAGTTCTGGAATTCTCATCATAATTATTGGGGATTTCGATCTGTATACTTCATTAAAGTAGCCTTTTTACTATTGTCTAATTCTTCATGATGCGTCATTTTTCATTGCTTGACCGTTTCAAGAACTTGTTGAACGTTTTTACCGTCGTTCCATTAGAACACATTTCTCACAATGAAAATATACCTTAGCGAAAAGTGCATTATTTTCCTCGAGAGAAAAATTGCCGAGAAACATCCTCAAGATACCACACATCATTTCGAATTAATCAGTAAAAAGATGTGAAGATTCAATCTTAAAGTTTTTTGAAAGAGGTTGCTGTTGATTCAATGAGACACGGGACATGGTGCAAAAATCAGTTACTTTCACTACAAAAGAGTGTTATATTTTGTAGCTGTCATATCCCGACTAGCTCTTTATATTCCTCATGATCACCTTCACCAGCATCTAACTATACCGTATACGATGAGGATGGAGCCACGGAATAGTACATCATCATTACCAATACCCATATATGGTTAAAACCAGATTTCAATTATCAATTTCGAAGAAAACCTCCGACTTTATTTGCTTCACTGTACACATATCACCATAAAGTGTAATTGTTGTAATTGATATTGTAGTCTATTACAGATGTTTTATTGCTATTGTTGTGAAGAGAATGGCAGTTGCTCTAAATTCAAATACATTCACAGCTACTTCCTCACATGAAAGAACATCGCCTTCTCGGGTTAATGAAACAAACGAAAATCCACTCAAAGTGTGACAAGCCGCAACATCAAATAGCAACTCCCAAATTGAATTATTGTTCAACTTCGGTACATGCTACAGCTTCAATTGTCTCCCCCGCATTCAAATCGTCAACATGTTTATGTGAAACACCCGACTATTGAAATAGGACCGAGCTGTGAACTTCGTAAAATATGCGGAAACTCGCACGACAACAATTTAATTACCCCAATTACAAACGCTGGCTGGAAAGGACGAAATAAAACAAAAGATCGTTCCATGAGAGTGGAAATTCTAAGCATTTATCTTCGCCCGAAGGTTTACAGTTGTAGAGATAGAGATTGGCGAGCTTGAGTAATTGTCTACGTTCAGAGAGTTTTTCCATGGATATTTAATATATATCTCCAACACTTAACCTGACCAAATTCTGTTTCAGTTTCGGAACATAAGTAGGTATGAACACTGTCAAAATCTTCTTCGATTAATAAATCATCACCGATGCTCAGAGGCAACGTTGCTATCTTGCTAGTAATTTTGTTTCATCTCAATTTCTGTATGACATTATAATTTCAATATTGTTTCTATTTACGAGTAATACATAATGTAATTATTATACTTATAGTTTCTGCAGTGTAATGCCATATATTATCCCCTTATGGAATAATGGCGAGGGATTAGGTCTTTATTCCCTCTTGTAGTCCTATCAGAAAATTTCTTGAAATGAATATTATGATAAATAAATTAGTCGTAAATAAAGTAGAGTTACTACTCGCAGTAGTGTCAGTTGAGAGAAAATTGGTGGATCTGGCAATGACACAATTAATTGTATTATTATTTTTACTCAAGAAAATCATTTCTTAGGACTCGAAAATCTTCACAAATCTGTGAAATGGTGGAATATTCTCACTGTATCTACCTTCATTAACAGATAATGAAATTAAAGAGTACGTAGTAATTCGACAATTCATCACAGGACGGGTAAATACAATACCCAGCAACAACGAGGGTATCAAGACAATTTTTACAACGAACAATCAAATATTCTCTTTCCTGCGCTCACCTGAAGATATAATACCCAACGAATCAAAAGGAATATATGAAATTCCTTGTCACGACTGCCAGAGAACATACATAGGACAGACGAACCTACGAGTATCGAACACGTCCTACGAGGACGAACTAGCAGTACGTAATTCGGACATGACCTCGACTCTCTTCAGATATCACCACGAAACCGGACACAAACTTGACTTCAACACCACGAAGACCATTGCCACAGCAAACACACTCCACTCCAGAATAATTCGCGAAGCAATTGAAATTGACAAACGCCCTCAATGCCTCAACAAACGAGACGACTCACAAAGGCTTCCCAATTCCTGGAAACCATTATTATCCCTTCGAACAAATTCATTAATTATTATTTTTCAAACCAGACCTAGATGAGGCCCGACCGAAGTTTCTACAACGTCGGACTCTCATAAAGCCATGAATACCATCCCTCTATCCACAGTTTTCACTTTGTCCAGATGAGAGCTGGGGGTTAAGGAGACTTAGACCTCGGCACCAAGTCGAAAAGAAATCTTTGAGAATGGCTCCAAAGTGGGAGCCGAAACGTCGGCAGAAATATATATATATATATATATATATACACCCCTATAAAGCATAGTAGTGTTGTTCATCTAGCTTTTTCAAATTACAACAGTACTAAAAAATGTTCACAAAAAAACATAAAGACCTACGCATTAGATTGATAATTTGTGTGAAGTACCGCTGGTCATCGCGCACATTAGACATGCGCTATCAAAATAAAGAAAGTGGGAAGACACCTGACCTCAGGAGAACCAATCGCAGCGTTAGAGTCAGGCAACTGCATCCTCAAAATCAACTAATTTTGTTTCTCAAAAGACCGCAAGCTGCTCGGAACGGTGCGCAACGAGCTGAACGACTCCCATATGTTTGTTACTATGGGTTTCTTATGACATGAGCCGCGTTGAACAGGTTTCTGCGCTTGAAGCTGCAGCACAAAATTTGACAGTGTTACATGATGAAATGTCAAACATTATGAAGCGGCTTCAAGCGCTGTAAGCTGTTAGACGCGGCCATTGTTTCTTCATAGCCTCACGGCAATGTGGCCGGTGAGTGGCAACATATATTCAGGACTCGTTTATCAGTACAAGAATAAATAAGTTATATGACTGGTAGGAGTGAGATGTTGGGCTAAACTAATATTTGGTAGTGACAAAAATACAATGGTAAACGGACCCTCACTCCTGGTTGCTCTCTGTTTTTTTAGCATAGTCAGCGGGAGCCAATATCAAGATTGATGCGGTAATTGCCGAAATTATACGAAACTCGGTGTTCTCATCGCGACAAGGAAGATCACTTCGGGCATTGCCGCATTACAATGGATAATGTCTGCTGCAAATTTAGATGAACTGAAGACCAACCTGGACTCACCTTTCAACGAGCTATTCCTAGTACGGGAAGCTAACAGAACATAATCACGGATCAGCAGTATATGTGCAACCCGTACCAATTCTTGCATTCTTGCTCAAAGCAGGGAAAAGTAGTGCTTCACATCAAATACGAAATACAACGACCGAGAGAAAAAAATTATCGGAAAACGCACGCTGCTTTGTCTACCTCGACAATTTGTTGGACACTGGCCATAAATTTCTCTGCACTGTAATATTTTATTATTGTTTTTATTATCCTCAATATGTTAATAATGTGTAGAATGATATTATTTTATGACATGAAAGATTAACTGATAAATATTCCACTTGGTTTGATGTAGCTGGCTACCATCAATTCAATACAACTCAAACATAACTTTAATTTTCAACAAACATTCTTAAGATATAACTATAGAGAACTTCCGTTATATTTTTCCAAAAAGATGCGTCGTGCAAGGCTCATGTGAAAAAACATCAGTTCGAATACTTTTTGATAAAGGCCTTTCGATTGCTATCCAACCTGCTAATAACTCAGGAACCGCTGATCGGTGTCTCAAAAGTATAGCTACTTCAAGCCCGAGGAGAAGTAATTATACTAAGATGCCTGAAAACCCTGGTGTGTTTACTTATACCTACTTATAGAAGTTTGGGATAAAAGTGGCGAAATCTGGATTGCTTGATTTTTGGTGGATAATTGAGCTTTTGGAGGTTTCCGTACAATATGTACAGATGTCGCCAACACGCTCTTGTCAGTCTTGTCTGAAGCTAAATTTGCACTAAGTGAAAATGTTCAGTCGGGTTTTTCCACTTTTATTTGATTGGCTAGTGAGAAGAGATCGCAACCTGAAGGATAATGGGTGGACAATGAGATACCAGTAACAAGGTTTCGATATTTAAAAGCAATGAAATCAACAAATGAACACGATAAAAACATCGTACGCATCAAAATTTCAAACTTACATGACAATATGACAATTAACTTGACACTTGTCATCAAATTTGAAAAATGGGAACATAACGCCCTCTACCGAAAAAATAGGGGAAACCTTCAAAAGCATCGATTGTTTTTTCGCCACAAAAATCTAAACAAAATCTAATCAGTTGAATCACCAGGATTTCTAGGCATCTTAAGTTATACTAATAACCTCGGCCGCAAAAGCCTCAACCATTTTGTCGGAGTCTCAAAAATTAGTCATTTTTGAATAATAAAGTATCAAAATCCTCCCCAATGAGGTATCATAAAAGCTCCCATTTTACTTGAAAAAAAAAGACTGCTTGTACCATTCCAAATAATTTTTCGTCAGAAAGTACTAAAAATTAGGTATTTTCTCGCAAACTTTGTCTGACCTTGACGTCTTGTCTCGTTCAAAAGAAGGGAGATGATTTCTGGTGACCACGAAACACGTGTCGCGGATCTGTAAATGTTTTCCAAAATCGAACTGCTAGTGATCATTATCTGCTATTTTAGTTCTCAAGACTTTCGAATATCCCCCACGAGCACAACTCGGGGCTGTTTTTACAAAGGAAAATAATATAAATATAAAAATAACGAAATGGCTGAAAACTCCTCGAGTCATTTTGACCTAAAATTTCGTTAATGTAGTTCAAAGTTCCATAATAAAACAAAAACCCCTGAATTTTATAGCCATCCAGATATTGGTAAATCCACTGGCTGTTATCTCCACCGAACGACTTCCACCCGAAACCGAACTAATAATAATTAATTCCCCAATTAGCTATTCGACCCCAACCCGTCGGAGTTTCCCAATCCACTTCCGGTATGCATAAAATATAATCCGGCGATTACAAATGAATACGTTCAGGAAGCACACCCCAGATACCAGCCAGCAGAGTTGCGAGACTTCCTAGAAACGAATTTTGTTATCCGATACATGTAACGAATCGATAGATGCAAATACAACAATGGATTCAACATTGCAATATATTTGGCAGGTGGGGCATGTACAGGGAGTTTACAGAGTAGGATCGGATTTTGTGGTATTGGAAGGTTGAAATAATCATACATGAAATAGATTGTTAGGTACTGTGGGTATTTAAGACTTCAAGCCCATATCACTTTTTAGGGCAAGGGGGAATCAAATGAGCTAGCATGATTCACGTTGAGAAGGAAGCTGCTATATGAAACAATAAATTCTAGCACTATACCCTCAGTTTTTAGCGGTACAGTGGACTACATACAAGAGAAAACTCAATTTCACACCCGAATATGGAAAGTTACGGCCAAATAATCATATACAGTTTTCTTGAAATTGATGGATCCTGAAAAACTAATCACGAAGAACCGCCGTGAAACAGTCTCTTTTTCAATCAAAATGTTCTAGCTTCCGTTACCATTATTTTTGTACGGAGTTGGGTTTTCTGGGTTCATCATATTGATGAAAGTAGTATGAGAAAGTTTGTCGGTAACTTGTCCCTTTTTCCGGTGGAAAATTCAGTTTTCCCCTGTATATGCCACCGAAACTGATGGTATTGTGCAAGGAGTTATTATTTCATAAAACAGCATCATTCTGGACATGATTCATGAAGGGGTTTGTTGTCTAGATATTTCATGATTACTCATCAAACTACCAACTTAATCCTTCAAATCACAAATGGACCTGAATATGCCGTGAATAGATAGATTGATAGATTTACAAATCTCAAAAATAACAAAGAAAGAATTGCATAATTGCCAACTGTTAGCTGAAGTGTTTTGTGTACTATCCAGTATATTACTATGGCTTGAGATTTGATTTCTACATCATGTTTCACTGAATGAATACTGCTGAACATAAAACAAACATACAATATCCCCTGGTCTGCTGGAAAAATATCAGAAGTAAATTATAAGTACCTATTAAAATTGTGACATAGAGAAAATTACCCCCTCCGAAAAATTTCTGCTAATTACCGAACAGTAAAAGAATACTTAGGTCGATCTCATCTCGACTGAATACATCAATACTACCCCTTCCAATATTTTTCCAGTAACCGTCTTGAGAAGACAGAATGGATATTTGTTTTGTTGCAAGAGGTTTTGACGACAGAACCCACCAAGAGATATTGGATTTAAAGCAGTTTAAGACTCATTTTATCACTGACAAAAATATCAGAAATAGTCCAAAAATTGCCAGAGTGGTCAAGTTTTCGAAAAGTACTATTTTTGGAAGTATTAGTTCGAGAACTATACAGTTTTTGTAAAAAAATTACTAGCGTAACATTTTTCAAAGAAGTGTATGAGCCTTTTTTGCTCTTTCGGGAAATGATCTGACCTGTCCTTTCTCCCAAATCTCTGAGAAGCCTCTTGGGTTTATTCTGCTTTTCACATATGTATTCCATGACACCCATTTCCTCAATTTTGTCCGCTGTAAAAGTTTACATAGAATGTTTGATGAATATCAGTCATTTCCTTCTGGATCCAGTATTGACCATTCGTATGTTTTGACTTTTTTTCGAACTTTTTCTGTCGTAAACCTCACATTTGCATCAATCGTCGCAAACCGCCAATTTTCCGTTATTCCTTTAAATGGATAGTCTAGTCAGTAGCACTATTATGGTATTCAATTCTTTTCACCGTACTGCTATGAAATTTTTCTGAAGTATTTTTTCTGAACATATTTATGCTTTACTCTTTTTCTTACAAAGACGATCGTTCGTCTGAGCCCTGATCAGAAGCTATACCTTTCTGAAGTTTTGCTTGTGTCAATCGAGAGAGCTACTGATATACACAAATGAATAAGTATACAATCTTGCACATACAACAGCACGCCAATGGCATAAACGGCAATCGCTTCATTCATCCTCGAAATATCCTCCTATTTCATCCTGAGAAGTTCGTATGGACTAGCATATGCAATGTGACTGATTTTGTTATTTTCTGCTACGGCTCTTTCAAGATTTTTATTTTCATTCCGATCTTTCGATCCATATTTTACAGTTCCTTTTCACAGAGCAAAAAGCTTGCTCTTCATTACAGGGACGTTAGTAAAGATAATGAATAAATGCACTTGAAAAATATTCGACAATAGTATGTCATGGTTTTCCAACTAATTAGATGGATTGATCACATTCAGAAGTATCGGTGAACATACAATTCGGATTACGCCATATACAACAATATTTTTGATTGTTATATCACAATTCTCTACGGTGGTCCCGATGAATTGGAAAACATGCTTTCTGTTGAATGATCATGGCTAGAACTTTCATTTTCTATAGTATTAACTCTATTGAAACCTGTTGCTAAGAACGAAAGGATAAAAATACAAATCAAGTAACGAAATCAAATCCCAAAAACGAAAGTTTGAAATGAATTTTTTAGTCAAGAATGAAAATAAGGATTGATTGATCGAAGAAAATAATGTTGTTACAAAAAATCGAAATATCAAATATGAAATATTAGTCATCACCCGAAGACGATTATGAATAACAGCAGTCGTGAGTACCTATATTCAAACTTGGTTTCAACATTTATTAATAATATTTTATTCATATCTTCATTTCCATTTTTACCAGTATTTCACATTCGATACTCAATTTTCTCAACACAATATTATTTAAAAACACTTGACATAGTCAGTGGGCATACTTGAAGACTGGCGTTAAATCAAATCATCTTTCGAACAATCTGTTCAGGCCAGTCTCAAATTACCTACACAGTAGGTTTCGGCTGGCACCTGTCAGAAAACAACTACTCCCCTGGCTAATACCACGAAGGGCATTGAATTATATCCGACCAGGTGCCAGTGCAGGTTTCTTCACAGAAGTAAATCCTGCATTTGCTTTCGTCGATACAAATGAAGGAATTGATCTTCAATTATAGGGACGGACACACTTGCAGACCGGTTTCGGGCTATTTGGCCACTCGTCAGTGCAAGGCAGTGCCATCATCAACATAAAGTCGATGATTTCCCATAATTAAAAATCAAACTCCTTCACGAGTATCAAGCCCCGGCCAAAGCTGATGCGAACAACGAAGTTATTACGCCATCTACCAATGGACGAGGTATTCCAAAAGCAAACCGAATTCGCCCATTCCTCCTGCGAGGAAAATGTAAAAACATTTGACATAGTCAGTGGGCATACTTGAAGACTGGCGTTAAATCAAATCATCTTTCGAACAATCTGTTCAGGCCAGTCTCAAATTACCTACACAGTAGGTTTCGGCTGGCACCTGTCAGAAAACAACTACTCCCCTGGCTAATACCACGAAGGGCATTGAATTATATCCGACCAGGTGCCAGTGCAGGTTTCTTCACAGAAGTAAATCCTGCATTTGCTTTCGTCGATACAAATGAAGGAATTGATCTTCAATTATAGGGACGGACACACTTGCAGACCGGTTTCGGGCTATTTGGCCACTCGTCAGTGCAAGGCAGTGCCATCATCAACATAAAGTCGATGATTTCCCATAATTAAAAATCAAACTCCTTCACGAGTATCAAGCCCCGGCCAAAGCTGATGCGAACAACGAAGTTATTACGCCATCTACCAATGGACGAGGTATTCCAAAAGCAAACCAAATTCGCCCATTCCTCCTGCGAGAAAAATGTAAAAACACGTGACATAGTCAGTGGACATACTTGGAGACTGGCGTTAAATCAAATCATCTTTCGAACAATCTGTTCAGGCCAGTCTCAACTCACCTACACAGTAGGTTTCAGCTGGCACCTATCAGAAAACAACTACTCCCATGGCTAATACCACGAAGGGCATTGAATTATATCCAACCAGTGCCAGTGCAGTTTTTTTCACAGAAGAAAATCCTGCATCTGCTTTCGTCGATACAAATGGAGGAATTGATTTTCAATTATAGGGACGGACACACTTGCAGACCGGTTTCGGGCTATTTGGCCACTCGTCAGTGCAAGGCAGTGCCATCATCAACATAAAGTCGATGATTTCCCATAGGTAGTTAAAAATCAAACTCCTTCACGAGTATCAAGCCCCGGCCAAAGCTGATGCGAACAACGAAGTTATTACGCCATTTACCAATGGACGAGGTATTCCAAAAGCAAACCGAATTCGCCCATTCCTCCTGCGAGGAAAATGTAAAAACACTTGACATAGTCAGTGGACATACTTGAAGACTGGCGTTAAATCAAATCATCTTTCGAACAATCTGTTCAGGCCAGTCTCAAATTACCTACACTGTAGGTTTCGGCTGGCACCTGTCAGAAAACAACTACTCCCCTGGCTAATTCCACGAAGGGCATTGAATTATATCCGACCAGGTGCCAGTGCAGGTTTCTTCACAGAAGTAAATCCTGCATTTGCTTTCGTCGATACAAATGAAGGAATTGATTTTCAATTATAGGGACGGACACACTTGCAGACCGGTTTCGGGCTATTTGGCCACTCGTCAGTGCAAGGCAGTGCCATCATCAACATAAAGTCGATGATTTCCCATAGGTAGTTAAAAATCAAACTCCTTCACGAGTATCAAGCCCCGGCCAAAGCTGATGCGAACAACGAAGTTATTACGCCATTTACCAATGGACGAGGTATTCCAAAAGCAAACCGAATTCGCCCATTCCTCCTGCGAGGAAAATGTAAAAACACTTGACATAGTCGACATACTTGAAGACTGGCGTTAAATCAAATCATCTTTCGAACAATCTGTTCAGGCCAGTCTCAAATTACCTACACAGTAGGTTTCGGCTGGCACCTGTCAGAAAACAACTACTCCCCTGGCTAATACCACGAAGGGCATTGAATTATATCCGACCAGGTGCCAGTGCAGGTTTCTTCACAGAAGTAAATCCTGCATTTGCTTTCGTCGATACAAATGAAGGAATTGATCTTCAATTATAGGGACGGACACACTTGCAGACCGGTTTCGGGCTATTTGGCCACTCGTCAGTGCAAGGCAGTGCCATCATCAACATAAAGTCGATGATTTCCCATAGTTAAAAATCAAACTCCTTCACGAGTATCAAGCCCCGGCCAAAGCTGATACGAACAACGAAGTTATTACGCCATCTACCAATGGACGAGGTATTCCGAAAGCAAACCAAATTCGCCCATTCCTCCTGCGAGGAAAATGTAAAAACATTTGACATAGTCAGTGGGCATACTTGAAGACTGGCGTTAAATCAAATCATCTTTCGAACAATCTGTTCAGGCCAGTCTCAAATTACCTACACAGTAGGTTTCGGCTGGCACCTGTCAGAAAACAACTACTCCCCTGGCTAATACCACGAAGGGCATTGAATTATATCCGACCAGGTGCCAGTGCAGGTTTCTTCACAGAAGTAAATCCTGCATTTGCTTTCGTCGATACAAATGAAGGAATTGATCTTCAATTATAGGGACGGACACACTTGCAGACCGGTTTCGGGCTATTTGGCCACTCGTCAGTGCAAGGCAGTGCCATCATCAACATAAAGTCGATGATTTCCCATGATTAAAAATCAAACTCCTTCACGAGTATCAAGCCCCGGCCAAAGCTGATGCGACAACGAAGTTATTACGCCATCTACCAATGGACGAGGTATTCCAAAAGCAAACCAAATTCGCCCATTCCTCCTGCGAGAAAAATGTAAAAACACGTGACATAGTCAGTGGACATACTTGGAGACTGGCGTTAAATCAAATCATCTTTCGAACAATCTGTTCAGGCCAGTCTCAACTCACCTACACAGAGGTTTCAGCTGGCACCTATCAGAAAACAACTACTCCCATGGCTAATACCACGAAGGGCATTGAATTATATCCAACCAGTGCCAGTGCAGTTTTTTTCACAGAAGAAAATCCTGCATCTGCTTTCGTCGATACAAATGGAGGAATTGATTTTCAATTATAGGGACGGACACACTTGCAGACCGGTTTCGGGCTATTTGGCCACTCGTCAGTGCAAGGCAGTGCCATCATCAACATAAAGTCGATGATTTCCCATAGGTAGTTAAAAATCAAACTCCTTCACGAGTATCAAGCCCCGGCCAAAGCTGATGCGAACAACGAAGTTATTACGCCATTTACCAATGGACGAGGTATTCCAAAAGCAAACCGAATTCGCCCATTCCTCCTGCGAGGAAAATGTAAAAACACTTGACATAGTCAGTGGACATACTTGAAGACTGGCGTTAAATCAAATCATCTTTCGAACAATCTGTTCAGGCCAGTCTCAAATTACCTACACTGTAGGTTTCGGCTGGCACCTGTCAGAAAACAACTACTCCCCTGGCTAATTCCACGAAGGGCATTGAATTATATCCGACCAGGTGCCAGTGCAGGTTTCTTCACAGAAGTAAATCCTGCATTTGCTTTCGTCGATACAAATGAAGGAATTGATTTTCAATTATAGGGACGGACACACTTGCAGACCGGTTTCGGGCTATTTGGCCACTCGTCAGTGCAAGGCAGTGCCATCATCAACATAAAGTCGATGATTTCCCATAGGTAGTTAAAAATCAAACTCCTTCACGAGTATCAAGCCCCGGCCAAAGCTGATGCGAACAACGAAGTTATTACGCCATTTACCAATGGACGAGGTATTCCAAAAGCAAACCGAATTCGCCCATTCCTCCTGCGAGGAAAATGTAAAAACACTTGACATAGTCGACATACTTGAAGACTGGCGTTAAATCAAATCATCTTTCGAACAATCTGTTCAGGCCAGTCTCAAATTACCTACACTGTAGGTTTCGGCTGGCACCTGTCAGAAAACAATTACTCCCCTGGCTAATAGCACGAAGGGCATTGAATTATATCCCACCATATTATCCGACAATATTATTTGATTCATTTCTTTATTTAATTTTTTTTGACTAATATTTCATGTTCGATATCTCGATTTTCTCTAACAACATTATTTTCTTTGATCAATCAATCCTTAATTTCAATATTGACCAAAAAATCCATTTCAACCTTTCGCTTGAGATTTGATTTTCTTAATTGATTTGTACTTTCATCCTCAACAGGTTTCAATACAGGTAATAATATAGACAATGGAAGTCCGAACTATTACCATTCAGCAAAGAACATTGTCAACCACTTTTAATGCTTTCTGTTCTCCAGATACGTCTGATAGACCACTGAATTCCTAATACCCTATATAGTTATGTTGTTTGAAAAATGTTGGTTGAAATTTTTTCTCCAATAACATATTTTCGTTCCCGTACGAACAAAAACCCGCTGGAGTTAAAACTTTTTCAGAGCTAAGGATAAACGAGGCCTCACTTTTCAACATTCGATTCCTAATATATGAATTTACCATCAAGTACAAAAAAAGTAGAAGGTCCCAACATCATTATCATCGAATGACGCTTTAAACACGCACTTAGGCAATTTCTCTCCAGAAATAACTTTTCCTACTTGAATATCTCCGAATTTATTTCGTGGCCTTATAACGTAGTTAATGCAGGTAAATCAACCGGATGAACCGGAGCCGAAAGCCGCTATGAACGGAGGGGAGATTATCTGTTGTTCATCCGTCGGACTGAGGGAAAATATCCATTTGCTGAGCAAAGAAACAGGAACGGTTCAGATGAAAATTTGATAACGTGAAAAAGTCGATCAGCGTAAACATATTCGAGTGGAAAAACCAGCGGAAGCTCAAGTATTTTGATAGATCGAATCAGTTTATAGCAACTGCATTATTTTGAATTCCGTTCCTTTATTCAATCCATTCATTTCATTTCGGTTCATTCGCGATCGAGAGATAGATTTCAATTCGTTTTTTCGTTACGTATTCAGATTTATCCGAATTTCAGCTCATAAAATCATCCCAATTTGACACATAGAAATGAAAAATAAAAAACTTCAAGTTCTTATAGGTAATATCTGTTTTTTGGACAAATTGGTTTATTTGGCCCGATACGTAACTGCAAGTATACGCATTTTTTGATAAATTCGATAATTAAATTTCCAGATTCATGAAAATACGATAAGTAACTGTATCTGGTCGAAAATTTGCATCTTTTTGATTTTACATATCGGGGCAACTATACCAATTTGCCCAAAGAACAGAAATTATAAGAACTAAAAACGTTTTCCGTTTCATTTCTGGGAGAGAGAAAATCAAAAAAATATATTCCAGAAAATTATGACAAAGGTTTAGTCATTTGCCTGCGTGTTTATGAAAGAGATAATTTTCGGACATTATCATAAATTCATACAAAGTATTACATCATTCGATCTCTTAATTACATCTAATAAATATATTCGAGTGTTGAAATAAACAGGGAGACAATCACAATTATCTCCTATCACATAAGTAATATAACCTCATATTGAATGGTTATAAAAGAGATCAAGTTTAAAAATAGCTTTTACAGTTGGTCGAACACTCATTCAATGAGCGGCATTCATTTGACGACGCATAACAATGCCATGGAACTTTACAATATCGATGTGGGATGTGAATAGGATGCTCTCTCTCAAAGGTATATCATTTTTGAAAACTGGGGTGAAAATGAGTTCTCACCAGCATTCAACAGTTTTCTCGTATATTTTCCCTCCTTATCTTTTTTTTTATATTTTTTTTCATTAGGCTCACTCCGATGGAGCAGAATATTTAGGGAAGCAGAAAAGACTCAGATGAAGATTACTATTACAGAACAAACAATTGGACATGTAGCTTCGTGGTTTATCAAACGATTTTCTTACTAAAAAGCTCTTTGATATGATTTGGCATTGAAAATTCAGAAGATATAAGAAATAACAAATTTTTCTTCACCTCATTTCATAATGTTACGGAATCTCCTAGCGCCGGCCCTGTCGCTCGTAAACGCAAAATAATATGAGTGAAGTGTTGAACCCAAGAAAATAACGCAACAATACCATGAATACAGGGAGTTTGAAATAATCGTCAATACGTACTACTTGCCGAAGTAGGACGGCCTGGTATAAAAGAAGACATGCTAGTCTGGATATCAGAACTATTTTTATTACGAAAGTTAATAGCACATTATAAACTTTTCCTTATATTGTATTGTATGAAATTAATCCATTCGTTCATTGAGAAATTATCTATTTGTTCGCAGACGTATTACTTTTGGAGATCACTAAAGCAGCGTCTACTGCTGTTCTCGAGCAGCTCTCAAAACAGTTCGCGAACGGTTCCAGAACTTCAATTTTGGTCTGGGCGGGCCTTAAGTGAACCCAAAAACCGAAATGAATCATGTTCTATTACAAGAAATTCAATTGAGTGTTATTGAAACTAGAGTTATGCCAATTAATACTAAACAAGTTGATACTTGTTGATTATGACATTTTCAGAATAAAAACTTGCATCGAAAAATTGTCTAGAATCTAGGCTTTCAATCAATGTTGATTCGTATCTCCTGTCCCTTGATTACCACGGTATTTTTTGAACACTATTCCCTTTCGTGTGAATCTGTATCAAAAAATAAAATATTTTATTGTGAGTTCTCAAACAAAAAATTGCTTTTTTCCTCAAGAATTTGCAGCAAATCAATGACTGAAACTAGAATAAGTAGTTCAGAATAAACTGAAAAACAAATCAACTACATTTGAATCGGTGACCTTCTAAATTGTCGTTATTCGAAGTCGAAAAAATAACAGCTCTAAATATTGCGAAATCGTGAAATTCTGATGATAGATTCGCGGCAGTTAAAACTATGCTAAATACCATAGGAAGGCTAAAAGGTAAGTTTCACTTCAATATCAATATGCTTCACAGTAGTATTGTTTGTTTTCGAAATTAGGAACAGTTTAATCATGAAGAATTCTTTCATTAGGTTGTTTTCAATTCAGACTCTCATAATCACCCCAACCCCAATATCAAAACCAGGTAGTTTTTGCTCATCGGATTTGAAACGTTCAAGAACTACCTATTTTCATGAAATCACGTCTATCTCTCCATATTTCAAGTTATTCCCAATATTCGTTACGAGTGATGTAAAACGTTATTATGAGTTTCATTTGAATAAGTTTCACCTGGATCCGTATATTATTTATCGGAAACATTACTATGCATATTTATTATTACTTTTGAACGAATAGATGTATTATCGTGTAGTTACAAGATGGGATCACTCATTTCCCATGAAAACATAAATTTTAATTTACTTGACTTCGTATGTCTGAGACTGAAAATTCCAGGTCACAAAAACCACGAACGACACAGATATACCTGCAGAGTTTCCTTCAAGACAACGCGAAAGCTCTCATAAATCAGTAAAAGGGTGGTAAAGTGACATTTCGAAAGGTGGCACTAAATTCACTGCTACAATGGAAAAGCGCTCCTGAATTAGTAACACAGAGTCTTGTTTACTGTTAAATGGGAAGAGGCGCATCACGTTTGGATGAATGTTTCGAAATTCTGCTTCAGATTACGTTAACTCACAGAAAACCGAATATTTCATTAATGAATATTATCATTTTGAAAAAACTTCATTATTTATCAAGTAGAAGGTTAGTCATAAGAAGCGGTACAAATAACATGAAGCCTGAAAGAGTATATAATTAATGCTGAGGGCAGATTTATCTGCATGTTTTCCTTCTTAGTAAGTAGTGCCACTTCAAATAGCCACCACAGGGTTCAGGTCCTACTGCCTCAATTCATCTCATTATAATATTGATACTTCATAATTTTGGAATATGAGTCATTACAAAATTCTTGCCGTTTTTGTTTCAAGCTATCAGAATAATCAGCAGTTACAGCTTCATCCAATCCAAATTGGCAATGAACTGAGTACGTATATGTACAGTAATCTCTGTGAAGTGTCTGTGATGTATAGTAAGATAAAAGAACACCTATTATATATGTTCACTGTGTTGAAATTTATTCCCAGTAGGTGTTTTTCTCTTTCGTCTGCACTACCAGTGTGCAACTGGAAAAGTAGCTGAGTTTGTGACAGGATGTAGAAAATAGAATTGTATGCAACGATTATGTAATGATGGTTATTAATACACGAGCATTAACCGGGATACGAAACGAGCCGAAAGTGAGTTTCGTATGGTTTATGCGAGTGTATTAATAATCATTACATGGGAGTTGCATACGCTTTTTTCTACACCCGACAAATAATGAAGAACTATGAATATTATTTTAATATATTTGTATTCTGGGTCCCACTGATCTGGAAGTGGAAAGATACAGATTTTCAATCAATAATGACCTCAATATGAAACAGATTAAGGGCATATAAGTGTATTATTATAGTAGGCGTGTAGAAAAAACATCTTACATAATATGTTGGTAGCGTGACTAGGTTTTGTTGTCCCACTAAATTATGACATTGACAGCAAGGAACATTTTTTTGCACTCAACTTCAAATAACGAACATACGAAAGATAAAGGCATGATGAAATATCTTGATTTATGTTATCTCGACACATGTACGGGTGAGTGAGAGAAGGGGAATATGAATACAATATCCATCATTCACATTACTATGAATGGACAGCTCGTCAAATATAGGAAGCAACCAGAATATTTTGATTGCAGATTCCACGATAACAGACGTGAATATATCATTATAAGATTCTGAGCAAATAATTGTGACAATGTCTACAATCGAGGGAGTTTCCGATAACTACTGATAAATTGATTCAGATTTTTTTATGCAGATTCACACGAAAGGACAGCCCTGAAATGTTCAAAGAACACCGCGTGAATCAAGGGACAGGAGATACGAACTAACATTCTCTTTGAATTTTGGAAGTTTGTAAGCCCCAGGCAAGATCTCTTTCGGCAAGGAGTTCCAAAGCTCAGCTGTTCTATTGAAAAAAGATCCCTCAGCAAGAGAGGTTTGACAGGTCTCCAAATTCACAACAAAGGGGTATGAATTCTGTACTTGTCGTGTCATCCGTGCAGATATTGCCAAGAGTGGGACGATTGATAATAATTCAGAACAACACCGACCGTGAAAATATCTATAGAAGATATAGAAGAGAGACAAGTCTCCGACCCTTCTACGATGTTCCAATGAAGTGAGCGAGTCTGTGAGCGAAGAATCACCAACTAGACGAATTGCCTTTCACTGAATAGCATCGAGAAGCCGCAATGAATGTTTTGGTGCCGAGCTCCATACACGAGTACTATATTTCAAGATAGGTCTTATCTGAGCCTTGTAGATGATTAGAAGCTGACGAGAAGTGAAGTATTTCTTCGCACGAAATAGAAATCCAAGTTTCTGGGAAGCATTTTCAGCGATCGATCTCACATGGTTTTCTCATGAGAGATTATCACTGATCGTAATTCCAAGCGTCGAGATACTTGACTTTGTAGGAATAGTTACTCCTGACATTTGAACACTAGATGATGATAGATCGGCTTTCTATGAGAAGAGACATGTCTTCCTAGCATTAAATTCAACCGTGTTGATAGTACCCCATTCTATTATTTTTATCAAGTCATCGTTAATTTTATTGACGTTAATGTTTCTTTAAATTTTTGTTTCTCGAGCTGGTATGGGGACTCTGGAAGAGAAACTAGTATGAAGAGTACTGTCGTCAGCAAAACTATGTATGAATAAGATATTTTCTCGAGCAAATCATTTATATAAATCAGAAATAAAGTGGGCGCCAGAAAGGAACCCTGTGGAACATCTGCATTCATTAGGAGAATATCAGATGATACTGCATCAACAACCACATACAGAGATCTACCAGACAAGAAACTCTTCAACAAAGCACACAACTGGGGCGGCAAACCATAAAACGGCAGTTTAGAAAGAAGACCATCGTTTCTCCGAATTTTTCGATTGAATGCTGCCAAATAAGTCGCTGGTTGATCTTTGATGGCGAAATCCGTATTGTCGATCATTAATTATTCCTGATTTCTCTAGATATGTGATAAGCCTCATATTGATTGCTTTTTCCATGACTTTGGAAATGATAGAAAGCAATGCAATTGGTCTATGATTACAAGGTAAAGTTTTCTTTCCTTTTTTAGGAACTGGTTGAACTCTTGCTCAGATGAAGATGAGAACTCATAGTCGGTTTTTACAAATGAACAATTGAGAAACTCCTTAGAACAATTGTATAAAAACTGGATAGTGATATCAACTCGATTCCACTTCAAAGAAGCGGTACTCCATGCATTAATCAGAAGAAACAAAATTTATGGTGCCCCTTTTGGCAAAGTCCTGGATTCGCCCTCGCTCAACCTATTTATGAACTACGTCTCAGAATTTTCCTATGAAATCCCAGAGTATCACTTTAATTCAAATGCAGGTCTGGATTTTTCTCTGCTTTACAGTGGGTAATTTCAGTGGCATATAAATAAGCCGGGCGAATGTGCATTATTAAGACGAGCAGTCTCGGACTGTTCACGCCTCTGACACTTGACAAACGGGGCAACAATGGGTGTTTAAAATTTATATTCACGAACAGTCTTCCGCTGCCAAACAGACAACGGAATTGTTCAGTACAGACTGCACCAAATAAATAAGTTGGAAGCTCAATATTTCGAACACTGCCTTCCGTAGATGGAGTCAAGGGCAGAACAATGATCGACGCCAAATAAAGTGGGGCTTTTTCATATCCTATATAAGGTTTTCAATCGAACCATGAACGGATAACTATCAGTTCAGAATTGTTTATCCACATTCTTTCGCAAATGTGCTCACATCTATTTCCGGGTTGTGAAATAGCCGATTGATCACTCAGAAGAAAAAGAGGTGGGAACAGAACTCTGCCGACCATTTCCTGTTCTTTTATTTGACAAGCTAACCCTGGCTTGATACCACCCACGATCTAAGTACCAAATGGACAGCTAAGATATAATACCTCAAACCTCTTCGATAACGACGACCTCAAATCAGAAATAAAACGTTACATTTCTTCAGTCACAGCAACTAACTCTTTTAAGTCGGGCTCTCCTGCTCAGGGACAATTCATTTCCACTGTCCAAGAAACCACTATTATTTCATTTAGTGATCCTATCAATTTTAGCAATCCTCGTTAAAGAATATTGGAACACATGAAGTATGATTGGAATGTCGAACTCATCTATAGAAACTATCATTTGTAACATTTACGTAGACGAATCACTTTCACAAAGAATGACAATAGTGACATTGGTGTAAGGACAAATCTATACCAACTGCATGAACTTTATCCATTTCCTTTTCAAAATAAAACATTTTCTGTATATCGAACCCACTTTTGATCATCCCCCAACTCAAATCCATCTCAGCTGGAAAGACAACCACAATATATGTTTTTTTTTCTCGCTATCGAATTCAAACAAACCAACACACGTTCAAAGAAAGCAGCACCATCAATGCATAAAGTGTACGACAGAGTGAATACAAAGTCGAGGAGTATGGAAATGCCTCTGCCATCAGCAAGCACATGAATATCTTGGAGAAAAGGAATATCGTAACGTATGAGAGCCCTGCTGAAATACGAAAAGGGAATAAGTGAATTGACATAGTTATGAGAAATTCCATCGTTTATCCACAGTTTTCTCTCGCTATATTTTGTATATAGAAATATTATTGAAATGAAACCGGTTGTGATAATGAAAACGTAATAATCCAAAAACAAAAAATACGATTTAGAATTAGTAGCCTCACTTTACCTACGTGTTAGGTTGATGAGCTAGCACCCGTCAGAATATAACTATTCCCCTGGCAAATACCACGAGGGATATCGATTCACATCCGAAAGATAGCAGTCCAGTATACCTCAACTGAGACTTTTCCGAATGTTTTTTTGTGTACAACAGTTGGAATTGACTTTGCGTTGTTGGGATAGGCCGACTGTAAATAAGTTTTGGGCATTAGTAGCCGTAATGGCTTTGATTTTCAGATACCAGTATTATACCTGAACCAAGTCGAAAAAATCATTAAATAGACCTGCCATTGCTAGAAGGTTGACATTCCATGGGAGACCAGATTTATTGTGTAAAAGTAACTACAACTGTAACACAATGAAGTCATTGTTTCATTAGGTAAGGAAATAATATTGAAGACATACAATGTACAAGTTTTTTGTTATAGCCATAGAAAAAAGGTATCGAATTTTCAAATAATTCGGAAAGAATATAAAATCATATAACTCACAAAAATATCTGGTGGATATGATGACCTGATATTTGTCATAGATTCGATAGCTATGCAGTATTTCTGTAATGTTGTTCAAATTTTCTAATTATTTAGACAGCTTCTATCTCGGTTTCTATGTACCAATGAGCGAAGAAGTAACTACATAAAAAATCAAGTAAGATTTACACAAAATTTTCTTATCTATCCATTGATATAGAAGGGCACTAAGAAATAATTCATCTGTCAAATGCTTTTCGATACTTTTTGTTTGTTTTATTGATTATTGATATGGTTTGGAAGTTTGAGAATTTTTATTAATGAATGATGTGCTTCGAGTATTTGTAATAGAGTTTAGTTTCAGAAACAAAAAATTTAATTTGCCAAGTAGGGTCAGTTGAATTTTGGAAATTTCAGTTTCAGTTTAGTACCTATCAATCACGTAGTATCCAATTATTGAGTTTTAAGAGTTCCACAATGATCAGTAATTGCGTTTTAACATAAGACATTGAACCCATGCGTTATTCATCTATATCGGAACTTTGAAAAAAAATTATATTCGTGTAGAATTATCGGTTATAATTACACGAGTGCATAAATATTACCGATAATTTTGCAAGAAAGCGTGATATCTAAAAATTGCAAGAGTTCAATTTCATATTTTGGCGAAAGTGCCCGAGTCCGAAGGACGAGGGCTCTATTACAAAATATGAAAATAACCGAATGCAATTTGTATAAGATATCACGCTTGAATGCAAAATCATCTGGTCATTTTTATGCACGAATGTAATTCATCGAAATATTTTACGAATAAAGAAATTCTCAAGGAAATGTTATTTTTGTTCATTTATACTCTCCTCTATAGATTGTATGGAGTACTCACCTAAACGCGAAATGTTTTTCTATTTTTGAAGTCTATCTGACATTTATTTGTGTTGTTTACTGACGTCTAGCGATACGGTTTCAAATGTGTTGTTATGGTGACTTGATACAATGCAATTACCGCTGTAAGTTTTCGATAATTGCATTGCTCTTATGGGACATTTTATATATGAGGGGAATATTCGTATTAATATTGAATGGAAAGCCATATTTACAAAAACATTGAGAATATGTACTAATATCATCTTCAGTTGAAATATTGAAGTTTGTAGGTATCTTCAAATATAACCAACACATTGTAGTTTTTTGCTCAACCCTAAGGAACAGAAAGAAACGATATATTGAATTCATATTAAAAGATTAGAACCCTGGATAACTCAAACATGAATACGTACGCAAGTCCCAGAACAAACGTGCAGTGACGGCGCTGTGGTGATGGCTTCCGTCGACTTTGGCGTCGACGGTGACTTGGTGGACGTCGTCGCCGTGTCCAATAGAGGCGGCTGCTCGCAATCGGCGTGCCTTTGCGATCCGGGGCAGCACAGCCATGACCTGCGTGGTAGGTCACCTGCGTACGGCTCGTCGTAGGTACGTTCTTCGATGCGGTCGTTCTTGCTGATGGTGTACAAGTGGCCGAAACTCAGGTCTCTGAGGGTCGAATAGTGGAATGAAAAAGGGGTGGTTAGCTGGTGGCACAGAAATGTGAGTATTTTTGTAATTTAGAAAAGTTCGTGTCAACGAAAATCCTCGCTACTAGTAAAGGGAAGGAGAAATTTCAGGGAACTTGATGACATGAACATTGAAAACTGCTATACCTAGATGCAGGTTTCTTCATCAATCTTGCTCGACCAGCTCGGAAATAGGGAGAATGAATAAGTTTTGTGGAGCGGGTATATTCTAAACAAATTCAGGAGACCATTTGAACTCATCACACTTGAATCACAAGAACTAAAAAAACTTAAGCAGAAACATGTTGGAGCTACAATCAGACCACAATTATAGGTTGGAGATATGATATATCAGAATGTCAACTGTAGAATAGCAGCCATCAATCACTGTAAGTAAAGTTTCACTATAAAGAAATCTGGAGGAAAGAGAAAATCTCACGATTCGATGAAAACTACTAAATTCTCAAAAAAAAGTTCTGTCTTGCATTCATTAAGTCTACCATTCAGATTGAGTGCGGTTCTAGAGATCTCCCAGATATTTATACAATTATACAACTGAAATCACAACTAGAATTTCAGTGAGAACCAGAGGGGTGGGACAAGACTATAAATCTGATTCCTTCCTGATTCACTTTGAAATGCAAAGAACGGAATAAAATTTGATAGTTGGATGTAATGCCATTTGGCTTTGATAATACCCCAACACGTTTCAATATTTTTAAAAATAAATCAAGTTACTCCACTTCAAAACGACTGCAAAAAAGCCAGAAACTTGAATAATAATATTTTTCTTAAATCAAGAAAAATCCAGGAAACTGATTATATGCAAAGAAAAAACAAAATTACAAATGGAAAACTGTTGAAAGAAGAAATGAAATAGATAACAAGAAACCATGAAATGCTCAGTGAGATTGTAATTATGGGATCAATTCAGTTGAGAATGAAAGTGAAGACCTCAAAGTATTGTATGATATTTTACTCACTCATAAAAGATCACTGTTGTATTTGAATCTTCACGAAGCATAAAGCATTAAAGAAATCGAGTAACAATTGGACGAAAAGAAGTTCAACTTACGACATATTTTCATGCATCAAGAATAATAGTTGATTAGAACGTAAGTGTAAGTGAAAAAAGGTTGGAATAGTACCATAGTATCAGATGAATATGAAAGATATCTCAGGGAGGAAGATTACAAACAGAATATTACAGAAAATGTATGCTAATTTGGCAATCAGAGAGAATTTCTTACCAAATTGGAAAAAATGGTTTCAAATCGAATGCATCGAACACAGTCAACCAGTTGAAGGATGATTCTATTTAGTAATGCTTCAAAAAGTAGTATTTGTTTTCTGAAAAGTTGCCAAAGTGCTCTAGGTGAAAAATGACCCCAACATTTCTGTGCCCTACCCAAGCTTCACCTACTCCATACTCACCTTCCGAAATGACCGCCCACGCAACACTTCGCATGGTCTGCCCCGCCAAAGTTGCAGTTCTTGTAGCTCAGCTCGTAGTCCGTGAGGAAGTTTGGTTTGCCGTCCGCCAGGATTTTTCCGTAAAGAAAATTCGGATGCATGTGCGTTTCGGCGGCGGGCGCGACATCTCTGCCCGGCCCCAGTTTCGGACCCGAGTCGGGCGTCCTCAGTAGGAGCTTCTCGGGGCTGGGCGTGCCGGTGCAAGTGTCGACAGGGTTGAAGATGTAGGTGGTGAGGCAGCTCTTGTCGTCGCCCCCGCCGCCATTTTCGAGGGTTAAGTCGGCGCCCGCCAGTATGGAGGTTGTTAACGGCCTGGTAGCAGTTACAGCATACTACTGTCACTTGGAGAACTGAGTTGAGAGTCGCACGAGAGTTTTTAAAGATCACATTTTGTCATGCGACGATTCACTGGTTTTCACATTATTTTACCAACACCGCCAAATTTGTGGCTGAAACTAGAGAGGTCGGATTCTAGTGTCTGTGTGTGCCAATAGTAGGGTATCTATCAGAACGAGTTCAATTTTCTATCCAATTGTTTCCAGAGCGAAATCCAGAGTCGTTAATGGACAACTTTTGAACATATCAATGTATCTAAAATTCGACAAACGAATAAAAGATGATGATTGATTTTCCTCAGTCTTCCTAGTCTTTAGCCTTTCGACATCATGTCATGTAACTTAATTCATCAGTAAGGGCATGAATGATTTAGGTTAATCCCTTGAAGAGTTCAGGCAAACCAGCCCATATTTAAAAAAAAATTCGAACCCTATGTAATAAGTGGGATGAGCGTTAAGGACTGAACGTTGATGAAACTTCATGTAATTATTAAATAAATTGAACAAAGGTCGTTGAAGTGCAAGAAAATCATATAAGACTTTACTCATATAAAATACTAAATAGTTTCAATTCAAATATGTTGAGATCTCTCAATATTTCAAGGAATTCGGACCTCTGAAATTAGTCTGTTTTCGTTGGTCCGTAGACCACCAGCTCGTATACTTTGAGATTATTTGAGAAATTTCATGGCTTCCTTTACCATCATCTGAGTACGGCACTAGGTTTTTTATAGTACTTTTTTTAAGATTTTGTACTCTGGAGAAAGCCATATTACATTTTTCAGCATGCAGGTGAATTGATGACAAGAAAACAAAGTTCGAACATGTTTTTAGTAATTTCCACTTCAAACACTCTATGGCAAATGGTTCTGAATGTAACACTTGATTGATTAAAAAAATCACTTATGTTATCATTTCGACATGTATTATCCTGTACCATGAAAGTAATTCCCAAAATATTTCCAACTCATCTTGCAAATCAGCCTGATGTGATACGTTTGGAAGACTATTGTTTTTTTGTGGTGATGTTCGTGACCCAAAGTTTTTTATTTAAATTTTTCAGTTTGTTGGAAGTGATCAGTGAAACATAAATCAAATTCTGCTGATTTCGATCTTTCACTTGGTCATCCTCAGGTATACTAAAATGATTATGAAGAGAACAATAACATTATGAAATTAGGGTTGAAAACATTGCGAATATAAGTAAAAAACCAAGAAATTTGAAATATTGTGATTATCCAGAACCACGCCAGATACCACGCCAGAAGAACACATTAGACTCTGAACCTACAAACAGTTTGGAATTCCTTTGTTGATAAATACAATAAGTAGAATCACATTTTGAAAACACAGAAAATCCAATAAATGTGTTTTTTAACAGAGAAATTCCAATCTGTTGGTAGGTTCCGGTTATGAGGTGTTCACCTGGTGTAATATCTGTGACAATTACAATATTTCAAATACATGTTTTTTCCTCATATTCCCAATGTTCTAACGATAAATTCACAATTGTTGCTCTTCTCCCAATAATTTTAGTTTCCTGAGGATGACCACATAAAAGGTGAGAATGTCAACGGCAACAGAATTTCATTCATTTTCTGCTTTACTGACCACTTCCAACAAACTCAAACACTGAGACTATAATTTTTTTCAACTATCATTCAGTCATAACAAATCACTAGATTAAATCGTGATTGAAATCTTTTATTTCCATCAACCAACAACAATCGTTTCAGCTCTGTCCAAACCGTCTAAATGTTGCGGTGAGGTTTGAAATAAGTGGATATTTTTCGAAGCAACTCATCAAACATAACGCAACTGTCAATCAATTCCAACACGGCTTATAAATCACTACAGCTATAAATTACGTCCGCCATGTAAATTATCATTTCTCTTTAATTAAATTCAGCAATCAATCCTTGAATATTGACATTAAGTAAATAAAAGTTGTTTAATTATAGAATTTCATTCCTTTCAAAGCGAGCGTAAAAAAAAATCATAAGGAGGCATGAGATCATTCGATTTCAGAAATAGATTCTATAAGTGGTTTTTTAAGAAAACTTTGCTAGTAGGTCGGATTTCTTTGGAAATGTTTTCATAAAAATAGAAGCCGTACTTCATAACTCAAATCTAATTTGAATTGAGGTGGGAAGCATGGATGCAGGAAATGAAAGCACCGCCTTATAATATTCAGATCGTTCATTTAGGAAAGTAATTATTCTTGTGGAGAGACGGAAGTTTTGAATAAGTGATTTTTGGCTTTTCAAAGAATGAAAAACTTCTATAAAACTAGTAACATCAAATATTCCGCAGACATTCTCTGTTGATGTGTCAAAATCATTAATTGACGTTTAAATCCGAGTTTAAATCATTCTGAAAATGGGAGAAAAAGTCTTTAGATACTTCCCTGTCTATATGGCGCGACGAGAGCTGGAGCATATAATAATAATAATAATAATAATAATATTTATTTTACGCAATTAGTTTTATAACGAATATAATGAATCATAAAGTATCAAAATATAAAAATATAAACAACTCCTAGATGAGGAATTTCAAAATACCAAGTCGATCACACAGCCAAGCCAGGTATAATTCTTGTATATTTATACACAAAGAAAAATACATATACAGATACATACACACATATTTACATCTAATGGAATATTCATTGTAGTTCAATTCTCTTACTACGAAGTGGGTACGTGTTTTTTTTTTTCAGTTCTTTTTCAAAGTGGTGAATATTTTTCATGGATTTTATTGTTTCAGGGATAATATTGTAGAGTATGGGAGCAATGTGAGAGTATGATCTTTGAGCAGTGACCCTAAACTTCATGATATTCAATACTTGCATAGAAAGTACAGCTAGCTGCCTTATGTCCAGGATTTCTGTTTCGGTGTACAGAGTATCGGAAGAATATCTACTGTTTTTAGAGAATATCAATTCGAGGAAACGTCTCTGAATAACTTCAATAGGATGTATGTGTGTATTCAGAGTTCCCCCGACACTGCTATTTCCTAACGGATATGACTTTCTACTGGTGAATAATATAAAGTTTTCAGCCAGAACAACAACAACCCAGACCTGATCATCCTCCCAGCAGACAAGGGCAACGCCACAGTTATCCTCAATACGTCTGACTATGTTGATAAAATGAATAAACTACTCGATTCACCTGAATATCAACCCACCAACAGGGACCCAACGACCTATCTTGAGAAGAAAACCAGGACCCTCATCAACAACTCCAATATCCCTACCGAAACCAAGAAAGCTCTCATCCCCCGGGAAAAATCCTCACGCACACCCCGCATATATGGTCTACCAAAAATACACAAACCCAATGTTCCTCTTCGCCCCATTGTCAGTGCTTTCGGTTCTCCAACACAAAACCTTGCTAAACACCTTGCAAATACTCTCCAACCCCTTGCAGAACAGTCCTCATCATATGTACAAAATTCATTCCACTTCATTGAAATTCTCAAAAACTTCAATATCCAACAGACTGACATCCTTGTGAGTTTCGACTTAGTGTCCTTATTCACAAATATCCCTGTATCAGATACATTGAACATTCTCGAAACCAAACACCAAATTTCCAAAGGCACCCTCAACCTCATCAGTCACTGTATGTCCAGTACATACTTCCTATTTCAAGGTACCTTTTACAAACAAGTAAAAGGCGCTCCCATGGGTTCTCCCCTCTCACCAGTCCTTGCGAACCTTTTCATGGAAGACTTCGAAACTAAAGCCATTGACACATTCGACCACAAACCCCTCTTGGTGGTTCAGATACGTAGATGACGTTTTCGTGATATGGCTTCACGGCTCCGAAACTCTCCATAATTTCCTTGATCACCTCAACGACCTTCACCCAAATATAAAGTTCACAATGGAATTCGAAAGCAATAACTCCCTTCCATTCTTAGATGTCCTCATCACAAAAACCAATGACTCCTTCACCCACACGGTCTATAGGAAACCAACACACACAAACCGATACCTTAACGCAAACTCCCACCATCATCCAGCACAAACCAATTCCGCTGTAAATTCCCTCATCCACAGAGCTATCAACCTCACTGACCTCCATAACAAACCACAGGAACTAGCCCAACTCAAATCAGCCCTTCTTCAAAATGGATTCACAGACCATCAAATTGACAGATCCATCCGCCGCCATCAAACTTCTCCTTCCAATCCCAGAGACCCAACAGACAACAACGTTCCCCACAAAGCTTTTCTTCCCTACATTAAAGGTGTTACTGACAAAATTAGTCGAATTCTCAAAAAACAGGACATAAAAACGATATTTACAGTCAGCAACAAAATCTCCACATTCCTCCGCTCCCCCAAGGACAAAATTGTCAACGAATCACAGGGTATATATGAAATACCATGTTCTGATTGCCATAGAACATATGTAGGCCAGACCAACAGACGTGTGACAAGTAGAGTATACGAACATCAACTTGGTGTCCGAAAATCAGACCCATCTTTGTCCAAACATCATCAAGAGACAGGACATAACATAGACTTTGAGAACACTAAGACCATCGCCACAGCAAAAACACTACAAGCTCGTATAATTCGTGAGGCCATCGAAATCGAGAAGCGACCTTCCTGCTCAAATAAACGTGACGACGGTCAGAGACTTCCAACAGCATGGAAACCCCTAATTTCCAGATGCCCAGTCCCCACCAAGACATCCGACGGTGCAGCACCCGCTGCTATAAATACCACCCAACACCCCTAGATACCTCAGTTCGATCTGAGGAGTAGGCAGATTGAGACCTCAGCGTGAAGTCAAATTTACTCTTGAAAATGGCTCCAAAATCGGAGCCGAAACGTCGAGAACAAAACTTCAGACGCGGTTCAACCCGAACTCAACAACAACATATATATATATATATATATATATATATATATACATATATATATATATATATATATATATATATATATATATATATATATATATATATATATATATCTCAGGAATATCAAAGAAATCAGATTTACAGACTTAGAGATGAGAGAGACAAAAAACACTATCCCGATGCAAAATATGAAAGAAATAACATCCAATAATAATCAGCAAATATGTTCACATACATATAAATCACTTTTTCGAAATAAGTCGTACATTTCAACTAATAATGGTTTGGAGAAACTTTCTCGATATTATCCAGATATCGAGATTCTGTCGATGTCTGTCTTTCAGAAGACTTCCAGAAGATTCATGGCATTGCACTTTACATTGCCTGTGTCACCATAAAGTTTAAGTTTGAGTTTGAAACTCCATCTTTCCTTCAGTTCGTTGATACAATAAATAATGCAGCGTCCGAACTCAACTCGTATTACCTTTAACGTCAGTTGCGTTGAAGTACCTAATGCTTGTTTGGAAAGGGTTTCCAAACTTTTATTCGATAAAGCGCGGGTAGTTTCGTGACACCCATTTCCACTTTTACGGATATTCGAAAATGTTGCCGAGACAAATGAAAAACGGCGTAAATGGAGAACGTCTGACAGTCTGAGGAGAACATTCGTCGGAAGTTCAGAAGTCCGCACTGGAAATTGCACAGATATATTTTCTTGTCAGTTGAAATGTGTAAGTTCGAGCTGGATTTGGAATAAGTCTCTAGCAGAATTTATTTCACTTCGAATCAAGTTCAACTTATGTTGATGGGAAACAAATTGAACTCCTTTCGAAACTAATTCAATAACGGAGACTCAGAAATCAGTTCATTTTGGGAAAACATTATGATATATAATTTCTGTGCTACCCATAATCATCTACGGAAGTTATAGAATGTATTCGACCATACTCAAAACATAATAACTTGTTCAGTTATATTAAAATCCACGACAATTGCCAATTTCAATAGCATAACTCATTCCACTTCTATTAGTTTCGTTTCTATTACCGATGGCAAACATATGAACTGCTTTTAACCTTTTTCTGGTATTCATACAATATTGCACTTGCAGCATTATCATTTTTTTGAAAATCGTGTTGATTTCCTACCCCAATAAGCTATGATTTAATCGAAAGAGGTGAATTTATTTTTCCTATTCAGTTCCTTACTGTAAGGAAATGATGTTCCCTTACAATTGTTAGTATTCTTGCGATAGTCCATATACCGTTTACCTATATGCATATTCGCACTTTTCTCTTTATTTCTCTGGCAATAATGCTGATGAAGCAGTATTCAGTGCCACAACCAGCTCTGGAGGACTACCAGGCTCCGCCTCAATAATAAAACAATTCAGGTGGAACTTACGTATTTTGGCTTCCTGAGAAGAAATTCAAATGAAATTTTTGGGGCTCTCAACTAGTTTCGGAGATACGGCCCCCCAAACACAGGGGTTTTACGCCTTTGTTTGTTTCTCAGCCAACTCCGCTCGAAATTCCTCCTTCTTTCTATCAGCACAATATACACATTCTATACCACCTTCTTCATCACCTTCCAACAGAAATATAAGCTTTTTTCACTACAAAACTCTGAAATGAAAATCGTCCCAGAAATTCGAGGTTAGCAAAACAGTAGAACGTTCTACTGTTTTGCTAACCTCGAATTCTTTTGACGATTCACATTTCAGAGTTTTGTAGTGAAATATGGAAAAATGCTTATAATTCTGTTGGAAAGTGATGGAGAAGGATATATAGAATGTGTTTATTGTGCTGATGGAAAGAAGGAAGAATTTCGAGCGGAATTGGCTGAGAAACAAACAAAGCCGTAAAACACCGATTTCCTGTCTTTGGGGGGCCGTATCTCCGAAACTAGTTCAGAGCCCCAAATATTCATTTGATTTTTCTGTTCAGGAGGCCAAATTACGTAAGTTCCACCAAATTTTTTTTTATTTTTGAGGCGGAGCCCGATCAACGGAATTTTACCCAATTTTCTTTCGAGGACACTAGCAATTGAATTTATAGGCGTAAAGTTTGACAATTCAACTTCAATACGTTTCCATAGTAACCCAAGTAATTTTATTACGAATTCCAAACCACAACTTATTTGTGAATGAAATTATTAACGATTTTTTTCAAAATTTATTAATATCTGACGAATTTCAAACGATTTGCGGAAAAATAGTATGTTCACCTTGTAGGAAGAGCCACATTCCTTAACTCTGTATTGCTGAGTTTCGACTTACCAATATTTTCAGTCGTCCAGGAATGTTAGGTTTTCCCACCTGGTAAACAATATACTGTTACGAATCTCCTAGCGCTCTCCTAGCGCCGGCCCTGACGAGATCGTAAACGCAGATGAGGGATCGCGTCGTAGCGAACGTCATTTTCCAGGAATCGGTAAATCGCGTCTGGAGAATTCGAGACACGTCATCGGGGCCTCTCGCGAAGATTCTTCATAGGAGTACGCAGGTATAAATACGGGAGAGAGTTACTTAAGTGGCAAGTTTTATTCAGAGCTAAGTGGCGAAAGTTATTTGGGGCTAAGTGGCGAAAGTTATTTGGAGCTAAGTGGAGCAGAGCTTTGTGCGGAAGTAGAATTGTTAGTACAGAGAGTTCTAAAATTGTTGTTCTAAAATTGTTCGTTTCCGTTGACCAGCTGACGAACGTCAACCCTCAGAAGTCGAAACTTGTGCGAGCAATGGATCAACGAGGCCTTACCTTTTAACGTGCGATTACCCAGCACGGTGGCCCGGCGAGGATTCGAACCCCGGCCTTCCGCTTGACAGGCAGATATGCTAACCACTACACTACCGAGACCATTGGAAAGTTATCGGAGCGATTTAAGTGATTGTGTTGTATTGTGTTATTTCACTTATAATAAAAGTAGTTTGGTGTTTTTATCATCGAACCCAAGGATATATCGTAAAAATACTATTATTAGCAATACGTCTTAAAACGATGAGAATGGGATATTTGGTTGAATAGTTGAAATTTTTGAATAGATCAATTACGCATATAACACCAAACTGGTATTATTTGCACTCGACGCGCGTTTCACTAACAATGTTAGCATCTCCAGGAGATCAGTTTTCTTCTGTTGAAAATGCTAACCTTGTTAGCAAAATGTAGTAGGCAGGGCTAGCATTTTTCTTGGAACTAGGAAAAAAACTTTGAGATTCGACTCGAATTCGAATGGTGGAAACTTTCGAGAAAGAGTGCTCGACTATTTTTTGTGTTTATGAAAAGGCTCTGCCATTGGAGGTATGAATTCACGATATCAAATTCAATAATGATGACTACTATTGAAAAATTTGATATATCAATTAAAGATTTGCCGGCCATTCAAAAACGCTGCATCTACCTCCCTATTGAGCAATAGAAGTAGTAAGCGATTCCAGAAGTATTGCCTTTCGTGGTTATTGATATTACAAAACAGAATAAACTCAATTGGAATGTTTTCAGTTCCAACAAGTACCATTGTCACACCTAACAAATCTACATACAGGGGAGGGCAGATCAATAACGTTAGATTTTCTCAAATATTTCATCACGACTCAATCCTATTGTACGACGTACCTGCATCTTCACGCAGCAGTTCAAGCCAAGATTACTTCCCTTCAGCAGTATAGCAGTTTTAATAATTCAACTATTCTCTTCAATACTCAAAATGTACCTACGAAAAGTACATTCAGGGTACATTTTCCTAGTTGGTTAACAAAATATAGCCGCAATGGTAAAAATGTTCATTTATTATGAATACCTAATAATTGTACTGTTATAGGTAAGTTATAGGAAATACTTAAAATCGATTACGTTGCGTATTGTCTTCCTCATCTCATCAATAACTGTAAATTTCTATCGGTTCTTACTTCTCCATGAACTGGGTGACGGCCAATACAAATTTAGCCGCATATATTCATCTTACAATTGCATAAAACGCACCTGCCTTCTGAAAGAACTGAAAAATATCAGAGCCACAGATTACAAAAAGTATAGATAGGCAACAGAATACTTGTAAAAACCAAAAAGTAAGGCTACTTGCACACACACCGATATTGGACGGCCGGTATAAAATCGGCCGATATTTTATCGGTAGCGGGTGCTTGCAGACTCACCGGATTTTTACCGGTCAAACAATCAGTTGCATTGTTGTCGTGACACGAGGTTATTGAAAAATAATGTATAATGGTCGGTAAACAATCGGTGGGTGTGCAAGCGTGTATTTAGTTACGTACGCCACTACTTCCTGGTAATACCGGCCATGCAGTGGCAGTGGACGGCTGCTAACCGATATTTTACCGGCACCGATCAGCGGTCGGCGTGTGTGCCAGGTCCCGTTCCCACATGTGGTTCACTATTGGAATTTGGACGACCGGCATAAAATCGGCCGTCCAAGATCGGTGTGTGTGCAAGTAGCCTAAGGCGACACATTCGTGTGACGGTTGCTGACTATTCAACAAAATTGTATGGATTAGATAAAATTGTAGAAACTTCAAATGCAGAATACTGTATAATCGACGAGCTAATGACGGATCTTCCTTACTTTGATCGTTCAAACCAACCAATAATAAAAATTTATCCCGCCATCCATGACAACACATCTCATCAGCAAGCAGTTTTCTTCAGAATACTGGCCTCACATACCCTATAGTTTGTTGGTTTGACTCACTCTAACAGGGTATATAACTCTACTAGGCTGTTCTTGGAATAAACAATGATTTTTACGCGCATTTTTTTTAAAACATGGTCTTCATCTACTAGTGAATTGAAGGAAGGCTCATGAGTCGCAGAAAATTATTTCGTTGAAATAAATTTGGAAGTTATGCATCAAAGAATTCAAAATTTTAAAAACGCATTACATGTCGGATAGATGTTCAAAGTCAATTGACACTATCATAAGAAGTCAGCGGTCCTACCTTCACTCCCAACTGGAACAAAATTACCGTCATCAGCGCCTTCGGTAGTTTTTGACCTAAGCTTTCAAATTTCACGCAGAAAGGCGGCTGTTACATTTCTAAATTCATTTCTGTGTTCTGTGATTTCAGCCTTTTGATGCAATTCAAAATGAAAACAGTTTTTGAGTACAACTACACTCAAAAAAGATACAAGGGTGGTCGGATTTGAGGTAAGACACACTATAAGTATGTAACCTAAAAAATACCATCAGATTTTCAGATGTATCTGTACGAGTATTTGTCATTGCGGTTCCCTTTCGCTGATGAAAAAACATTTCATTCAATATTTTAGAATTGCGAGCATACCGAAAACTTCTACAAATCGCATTCAGAAAGATCATCAGTCATCCCCAAACGGCTGAAATCATCCATTTAACCTAAACCATGCGGACGAGGCAGTAAAACATACTTTTAATCGATCGTGAGCGAACAAGAGGGCTCGCCTAAAAATTCCACTTATTTTCCATTATTACACATGATAAATGTTGCACGTTTTCTGCAATATATAACGTGCCGTAAACTTTACGGCCATGAAAATAAATAAAACGAACGGGGAAATCGAATTTGCCTTGAAGACGTTACGCAAGATCGTTTTTACTGCTATACGGAAAGAAAACCGAACCCGGACAAAAATAAAATTGAAAGAAATACAGAAAAACAATGTTACTATTCCTCAAGGCCCAGGGATTCATAAAGAAAAGGATCACAACCATGTATGATGCAATTAAAAATC
This sequence comes from Zygogramma bicolorata, assembly GCA_032362365.1. Classification (NCBI taxonomy): domain Eukaryota; kingdom Metazoa; phylum Arthropoda; class Insecta; order Coleoptera; family Chrysomelidae; genus Zygogramma; species Zygogramma bicolorata. Next base: position 33,942 of record JAVJAQ010002634.1, on the reverse strand, counting down.
TATTTACAGTATACATACTGTTGAAATAAAATGATACGAAAAACTTACTAGACCATAGATATCTCACGATTTTCTTGTCACAATTAGTACCTGCAAAGTACGCGGAGGGTAATGAAATCGACTGCAGCGCGCTATGTGGACAAATCAAGCATTTTTGGGGGGCTGTCATTTTCCGCAACGCTTAAGGCTGAATTCAGACAGAACCCAAATCCGATAGCTTTCTGAGTGGTCTAAATTTGGATTTCTGTCTGAATCCAGCCTAAGGCATGAAAGTCAGAATGAATACGGTCAAAGTTTGACTTTAATCACTGATGTTTGTGTTACACTACTCTGTGTCATTCCATTCAACAAAAAACTCAAATAAAAAAAGTATTGGACTGAAGCCAACAGACGAGACATGTTTGGAAGATGATGCAGTTTGGATTGTTCCAATGATAAAAGAAACACGCCTCATACATAATGAACCGTTTTTATACAGTAAACCAATTGCTGATTCAACACTACAAGAGTGTGAGAGATTTGTTGTGGAGGTGTCAAACAATCACCACATTTACTATAAGGTAAACAACGCAATTTCAGGTTGAACCAAGCCAAATTTTGAATGGAATTATATTGAGTAGTTCAATTTTGCTTTCGAAATGAATAGAGGAGTTCCCGCCCTCTTAAAGAATTGACCAAGCAACTGGAATAACTCAGTGCAGTGAGTAATGTATCAATATGGAAGAGTGTGCTCCACAATTGATAGCAGAGTTGTTTCCTGAGAATACCTATTCTTTCTGCTTATCATTTGTATCAAATATTTGTATAGTTGAATGAAGAAACTGCATCACAAGTGTTTTTACGTCTTACAAGCAGTAGAGTAATAGTAGTAGTAGTAGTAAAGGTGATTTAGGGTATTATATACCAAACGCCATCGACTTCTTTAGAAGTCCTTCAGCAAGTAGGCTTGTTACTAACTCCCTACGACATACCTCAGGAGCAGCATTGTTAATCGCGGACTCGTCAACTATGAAACGTGGCAGAGTCATTCCCCAACACGACAAAGAGAAATACCCGAAGAAAAATCCAAGTGCCGTTGGTGAATCGAACCCACGATACTCGTATCGTGAGACGGTTGCGGAACCATAGCACCAACTTCCTCGCCCAAGAACTCAGAATTATTAACGGTGGGCTGAATATGGAGGCCCTTTTATGATTGGTAAATGAGTTTCGATGTCAATTTGTTCACAAATTGCAGATCGGGTTTCTTTTATTCATTGATTATGGTATTTTTAGTTCAAGCTGCGTGTATTGACCTTTGAAGAGATGTACCAATGACGCAGAAAACTCCTACTCCATGGCAGCTTCCTTCTTAGAACATTTTAGTCGGATATTAGAATTGTTTTACCATGATTATCAGAATAAAATAATGCTATCATTGTTATTTTCGATGAATAAAAGAGGCCTATTTAGAAGATAGGAACTATTTACATTGCATTAGGTAAACGTGACTTCCCAAATGATACTCATACTGGTTTCACAATGATTTGCAGGGTTATTTTTTCAAATTCAAATAAGACAAATGGTTATAGTGGGTTGGTTCTCCCTAAGAGATAGACATATACCAACGCGGTGGTATATATATATATATATCTTATCTAGAGTCAATAAATAAGAATATATTTCACTTAGGTGATTAATGTCTGTTCGTTTGTTCATACAATTATTATTTTGAAAAATGTAGGACATTTCTAAAAAGGACCTTTTAACTGTTAGTGTTTCAGTGGTTGATACTTTTATTGAGTCGTAATCCATATGGTGGTCAAACTCATTCACATGGTTCGCCAGTGCACAACTCTCAGGGTGTAATCTTGAATCACTTTTGTGAGAAACGACTCTAGCACCTAATGCTCGTGAAGTTTGGCCAACATATATTAGCATTAGGTGCTAGAGACGTTTCTCACAAAAGTGATTCAAGATTACACCCTGAGAGATGTGCACTGGCGAACCATGTGAATGAGTTTGACCACCATATGGATTACGACTCAATAAAAGTATTAACCACTGAAACACTAACAGTTGAAAGGTCCTTTTTAGAAATGTCCTACATTTTTCAACATAATAATTGTATGAACAAACGAACAGACATTAATCACCTAAGTGAAATATATTCTTATTTATTGACCCTAGATAAGAACCGATCCAATAGCAATATTAGTTTCAGTAATTCAATTGCATAATCAAAATTCCAAGGTAGCCACAATTTAGTAATATTTCAACTCAATTTGTATCAAATTAGTAACTAGAATTCAGTTGGTAACACACTGACACCCAGGCCCTCAGCCACAACTCAATTTGTCAACTTCACATTTCAAATTTCAAATCAATGTCATACTTCAATTTTCAATTAGTATAACTGACAAGCTCACGTGAGAGCAACGTCTAGATTTTAAACCGAAAAAATTTTAATCAAGTTTTAATTATGTATCATGTTTCATCGTCTACAATGTACCATCAATTCATCTCTAACATCAATGTAACCATCCTCAAATAAGATGTAAGTCATTAGCTAGTAATATTTTAGAATCACTTTACAACTTTTTATATATTATTGTAGTTTCCCTGATGATGGAAATAAAATTTTCCGAAAGCTTGGACTAACTTGAAAGAGAACCCTTTACTTGCTGAAACACCCCACTATTCACTGGTTCTATTCTTAACTAGTCAGCAACGACTACCCTTCCTCTATATATATATATATATATATATATATATAAGTATATATATATATATATATATATATATATATATCTATCTTTTCTGTACACTTTGGGGCCCAAATTTGGCATAGAGCCGGTTGATTGGGGCCAATTTGACACATTGAGTCCCTGGACCCAAAGGTCTCGCCGATTTCTTGACATAAAGTGGTATCATTGAATCCAAAAGGCGGAGTTAGGGGCGGAGTCAAATTTATGAAAAATGTTATGGATTATACATATTCAGGCCATGAAATGCGATGTTGCCAAGTGGTAATATATTCTTCTGGTCTATAATGGATATGTGTCTTGATATTCTTGCATCTGATATATATTTAAGCTATCTGGGTGAAACTATCACAGAAAATCATATCAACAATTCAATCTCGAATATTCAGTTTGAAATTGTTTGATGGATCATATTGAATATTTTCTTGGTTCAAAAAGTATAAACGAGACTTACTAAATATTAATGCGTTCCCTGCCTGTCATTACTTTCATCAGATCTGAACTAAATTCCGGATTACGACCAAAGATGACACAAGATGAAAATGACGGTGACATTAGTTTTCCGTCAAGACCTCTAGAAGTTGAAAGACAAGTAAAAATTCCAGAAATTCCAAACTCTGACCTATAAATGACGTGATATCTCGGATATGACAAACATTAGCAATTTTTCATTAAAACCAGCGAATTTCTCGTAACAGATAATATTAAATAAGACATCATTGAAATAATTTTGGACCCGATTGCCAACAGAAGGAAATTGAGAATATTTTTCAGTTTATTTTTGTCAGATCTGAATCAAATTTCGGATTTAAACAAGATTCAACACGAGGAAAACCATGATGTCGTTAGCTTTCCGCAAAAGCTTCTAGAAGTTAGAAATCAAGTGGAAATTGCAGAAATTCCAGATTCTCTCCTATAAATGATGTGATATTTTGGAAATGACAAAATTTAGCGATTTTCCATTGAAACCAGCGCATTTCTCGTATCAAATTATAACTAGTAATATATCGAAACTTTTTCTAGAGATCAGTTACCATATTACCAAACTGATATTTTTTTTTTGCACTCGACGCGCGTTTCGCTAACAAGGTTAGCATCTTCAGAAGTCGAAAACTGATACTAAATCTAAAGGGTACAGTTAGTTGTTTATATACCTAAAGTCTATCGGTCCGATATGGACTTTGTTTGTTACTGTTACTTATTCTAATTTATTTCTGGAGCATGAACTACCTGCAAAGTTTACTGGTCCTTCATGTGTTATTATTGATTGTTTTTATTGCGAAATATCACAATGTAAAAACAGCATGAATGGTGACAGGGGAAGCTACAGCCTTTCAAATCCGAACCAAAGTAGTGATACTGATCACATTATTTATGAAAGAGAGATTGAAATTTCTTGATTTCATCCAATTGTTTTTAAACTTCTAGACATCTTGGCGGAAAACTAGCGTCACCATTGCTTTTCTCATGTCTCATTTGGTGTTAATCCGGAATTCGGTTCAAATCTGGCAAAAATAAATATTCATTCCAGCTAGTAAATGCCTTAATCTTAATTTTTTTCTATTGCCAATCAGGCCTAGAATTCTTCTAATGATTTCTCACTGGGTATAATTTGACACGAGGAATGAGCGGATAGCTTCTTCAGAGGCTCATACATCTTGAGTTCTACTCCGATGACTCTTGCTATTATTTGAGTGTCATTCCATTCAACTGTATGATCTCCATTCGCAGTGAGAATGTGTTCTGATGATTTAGAACCACTAATCTGTCTGTTCTTGATATACAACTTGTGTTCATTCTTTCGCACTTTTAGAGATCTGGATGTTTCACCGCTATATTTTTGACCGCATGAACAAGGGATTCGATAAATACAATTCTGTGTTTTCTGTTATGTTAGTTGGTTCAGTGTGTGTCATTATTGAACGTAGAGAATTTGTTGTTTTGAATGTTGTTCTGACATTATACCTGTTGCCGATCCGTTTTATCTTTTCAGATAGTCGGGGGACATAAGGTACAATGTTTGATACAGGATGTACATGAACTGGCAATGGTGTTGATGATTTGTGCATGATTATGCGTGGCCCAACTATACATGTGGTTACGGATCATAGTAATTCCTTCCACTTATTTTGTCCAGTTTTATTAGTTCTATGACTATATGCAGGTATTTCATATTCTTGATCGAGTATCTTTTTCGAAAGGAACAAAAATATTCAAATCATCTATTCAGGAGATATCCACTAGAATTCAGAAGATGATCGTTAGAGCTTCGAAATAATTTTGAATGATACATAATCAAGTATTGTACAAGTTCTGGAACTTCAATATTTATTTTATGATCCACCCAACTTTCACAGGACTGTAATTGTTGGAGTGCATGGGTTAGAAATAGTAGGTCCCAATATGCTGAAATGATATCCAAACTAACAAAATCTGTCAAGAACAAGACTAATCGATACACATTGGGGCCACACCAGATATAATCAATTCACATTGGGACAACGTTAGATATAATCAATACACATTGGACCCAGGATAAAAATAGATCTGGGAAACTAGGTCAAGTTCATTGCCAAGTCAATGACAGACAAATGAGAATAGCTCGCAAATACAAGGTTCTGGATAGGGCAGGCGCCAGGGGTGATGCCGTGAGGCGGTCGCCTCAGGCGGCAGTTTTTCAGGGGGGCATTGTCAAATCTGTAGCAACAAAGAATAGAATAGTGAAAAACACCAATTTGTAAAATATATTATCATATTTTATATGATGGTGAGAATACTAATGATGAATCGGAACACCCGAAATGTTTCTCATTTCTCAATAAATCACAAATTGAGTCACCTCTATCAGAGCAATGTTTCTTTCAAGTACTGTTTGAACGGCATTATTGTGGTGGATGGAGTCTGACATTCACAAAAATCGAACAAAAAATAACTAAACTAGGTGAGGGTATTAATGAGGATTTTGTAAACGGAAGTATTTTGATAAATATTAATTTTTGTATTTTTTTTTCATATTTTCTTCATCGGTTTCCGAAACGTCAACGATGAGTATTTTGATAAATATTGATTTTTGTATTTTTTTCATAGCCAATTTGAAATATTATACGAAATGTTGCTGACTAATTGAACGTATTTCATTCAGAGGAAACCATTTTTTCGAATTATTGCAGCAACTTCTCGGGGTAGATTGAAAATATGCCATTTTACACTTGTATAGATTCAATATTAATTTCTATTTCTTTCAAATTGTGGTAGGTTGAGAACCCAAAAAAGCCAGAAGAAAAAATGTTTCTTTCTTCTTTGGTCAGGCTCTGGACCTATTGCAGCTACATCCTGCATCTGTTTCACTGCGTCACTGACGTCACTGATGTCCAGACGGTCACCACACACTATGATCCTGATCGGCTCGGTGCTTTCCTACCCCACCTCAACATTCCCAACAGCAAACAACATTAGGATGAGATTTCGAAAATCGAAAAATCATCAGTCAGCTTCAAGTCTATATATCTTAGAGTGTCTTCCAACTCCCTTGAGAGAGAAAAGTGACAAAAGTTAGATTTAATGAAGATAAAGAAGTATTCAGGCATTTCGCCAAACAGAACGCTAGGAGAAAATATTCCTAATTTATTCATTGATATTTCCCTTTACGAACAATCTCACAAGTGCGCCCAGAAGGCACAGCCTTGTGCGGGCAAGGGTCGACTAATAATTTTGGGTGCCGAATCGCTCTGAGGCGTCTTACTGATTATCACGGTAGCGCATTTGCTCCCAAGTCGGTTGGTGTATTCAATCCAGATACCCATCTACAAGGATTGGTATCTAGGCAACTAACAATTGCTTATCGCACCAAGCCGGTCAAGAACATTTCTCTGACCACACCCAAATTGACTAGAAGAGACATACCGACCGAAACGCATAACCAAAGCACAGTAAAGGATAACCAGTAGTTTCAGTTCATGTTTCGATCCAGAGCGCGCATGATCGACTCCAGAAGGGAAATTGTTGGATGCGCAATGGATCACTCATTTTTTTGAGCAATGCTTGCAGTTTGTTTAAAATGTTCCTGAATCTGCTACTTTCCAAATTTTGAAAGGCCACCTTTTTGTATTATGCACGCCGAAATATATGAAATATGTATGGGTGAATATCTGAGAGCCTAATCCTTAATTTTTTTAATTGAGTTAACGTTCATTATTCGAATTCCATTCGATTACTCTTATAATTAACAGAACACACAAAAATTTTATTTGATATTGCATGGCAACACTGCTAACAGGTAACAGGTACTGTACATAAATTAATACATTCTATGTTTACTGTTACAAGCTTTGTTTAGGCCATGTGCGAGGGGGAAACAACTAGCTAAAATCTGTACAAGATTTAAAATCTTTCAAAGACTAAAAGACTTAAACGCATGACTCAAAGACTTAAAGGCATGACTTAAAGACTCAAACGCATGACTTAAAGACTTAAAAAGATGACTTAAATGACTTAAAATTTTTAGATGTACAAGATTGAAAGAAGATGTTTCCCCCTCGGCCGTGTGTGTCGTGTATGATCTTTTGTTGTGTTCAAATTATCTCCACAGATCAGTTTTGCTAACAATCGATGATGTATTCATCATATGTTAACTGGTTTATTGTTTGTGAATTCTTCTGTGCTTTGCTGAAATCTACATCGATGATGGCTGACAATTTGAAGAAAGCATCGAATTATTGTGGGACTTGTTCAAGTAATTCTAAGAAAAATCCACAAATCAGCTTCTTCAGATTTCCGAAAGATGAAAAGAGGTGAGTTGAAACAATTCCACTAAATCCAAGGCGTTAATATCACTGTAGGCAATGAATTATGGTCGATTTCATTAGAAGTAGACATTTTCGTTTCATTGAACAGCTATTGTTGAACTTTTCTTAGAAAGAACAACTTCACTGTTTCGATACTCATATATCTCTAAAGTTGATGATCAATTTTTTAGATACAATGAATGGAAGTTGAAACTTCACATACCGAAATTGGACAATTGCTCTGTAGAGGATTCCTACAAGAGATACAGAGTCTGTAGTGCACACTTTGAGGATTGCATGTTTTCCAGTATTCAGAAAAACAAATTGAAGCTGAACGCTATCCCTATCAGATTGATAGAAGTGGAATTAAACAGCATCAGCCAACCCAAAGCATCAGGTGAAATATATATATAATTTTATAAGCTATATGCTGTATCTTTACTTTCCTACGTAAATGCATTCCTTCAACTTGGGTAACTTGAAGCATACATATATACAGAATTTTTTTCGAATAGTTCAAGAGCAGTGTCATTATGTGAACAAATATTTATATTTGATATTGTCGAGGCCCGTAATTTTTTATTTATTTTTTCTCAACAAAAAACTTACTCCTAAGTTTTTTGCAGGCCGACAGGCTATTATTCGTTGAATTCCTTTCGACCTTTTTTTTAATATCATTATAAATTTTTGTCGAACACTCAAATGAGGAACAGAGATAGATAGAGAGGAATTTACAGTGTTGTGAATAAAAAGACCGCATCTACTAGGATTGATATCTAGGCAACCAAAAAGTGCTTATCACATAGGGTCAGCCAGAAAATTTTCTGTTGTGACTGAGAAAAGTGAATCAAACACAAACAAACGCCTTTGCGCATTTGGCCATCAACCCTCCATGATGTGTAATCCAAATCCTGCATTTTATAAGTGGAATGTGTCATTTGCGTTGGTATCATGGAGAATTCTGTATATTTCTGATGTATAATTTTTTTTCAGTGAATATCCCAGGAACTTCTAATTTTCTCCAAACAGAAATTGATCTGAAAACAGTACCTCTTTCAAGTACCAGTTCTGTTCAAAATGAAGCTTCTGATATGTCTCTTCCAAGTACAAGCCCAACAGAACCCAACTGTGATGTTCTATGAATTGGGAGACTTTTCTTAGTATAAGTTGTGATGATGATGAAGACAATAAAAAATCACCTCAAGTAACAGTGATACAGAACGTAATGCAGAAGGTATGTTTTTTATCAGTGTTTCCAGTCCAATTTTTTTTTCAGAGGTCGTGTACCCTAACACCAAACTGATATTATTTGCACTTGAAGCTCGTTTCGCTAACAAGGTTAGCATATTCAGAAAAAAAATTCTGACGATGCTAACCTTGTAAGCAAAACGGGCGTCGAGTGCAAATAATATCAGCTTGGTGTTAGGGTTATTGATCTCTGAAAAAAGTTTCAATCATTAAAAAAATTATTGACTTCATTATTGAGTATTATAGAAGTAGTGCTCCACTTTCTGGTTAAACCTTTCATAAACATCCTTTCATACATACAACATAAACTAGTAGTGAATACTTTGCTTGAAATATAATAATTTTGTTGTGAAGATATTAAAAAAAGGTGCGATCAACATTGTTGATTGTAGCTACCCCAGTCAAGGATTCAATAACAATTTATAATGACACAGTATGTCATTTTTGTCACTTGAACATGAAAAAATAATCACTTCACATGATGAGTCCTATTCAAGCTGATAAACCATTGAATAGAGTACTTTGAATTGTTAGCAAAAATTAATTTTCGCATACCCATTCTTAGTAACATGTACTTTTGACTTATCTAAGATAAGTTTAACATGCCAACAAGAAAATTTATCATTATATTCGAAGAATATTTTAAAATAGAGGTAGATTTAGAAGTATGGTACAAATTTAATTTATTTCGGATGAAATTATTTTGAAATTTATTTCTTCTGATCCTAATTTATTGGTGTAGATTAACCTTCATCTATTTTCTTATATATAGATTTTCCAACATTTTTATTTTTCAGACATAGGCACACAGATCTCATCGTCTCTATCCAAGAATATGCCAAGAAAAATCCAACTGAGAAAAAGAATAAGACATCTTAGGAGGAACTCTACAGATCGGATTACCCATGCTAACATATATCGGGCGAAGAAGTTGTGGAATTTGTGAAGCAATATTGTTCACCATATTTAGCAACTTTTTTGAGAGCTCAAATTGAACATATTGGTGAATCTAAAAAAGGTTCATGGTACTCCAATGATTATAAGAAGTTCGCATTAACAATTTATATCCTAGGCCCTAAAGTTTATAAGTATTTATCAGGAATTTTTCGCCTGCCTAGCAAATCAACATTATTTAGAGTCACACGAGATTGGGGTATTAGCAATGGTTTTAACGATTTTATATTTTCCACATTGAAAATCAAGGTGGAAATGTTTCCTGAGAAGAACAGACATTGTATTTTATGCATGGACGAAATATCGATCAAAAATAATCTGTTTTATAATATCGAAAGTGATGAAATAATATTTCATCTATTTCTTCCATTCTGAAAAATCATTTTCATTTTAATGTTCTTTATTGTTGGTATATCTAGTCTAAATTGATGCATGTACTCTCAAAAGTAATTGGGTAGCTCAAAAACTAATATTCAGAAGATTACCTAATGTATTTTTCTTCATATTTCTTCGAAAGGATGTATTCTTAAATGTGAAATTAGAATATTTCAATCGTCCCTATGTTGGAATTATTCAGCATTGATTAATGTTTGGATTTGTATCATATTTTCTCGTTCTTTAGTTTTGCTTATTTTAACAAAACTCATTTTCAATTCCGATAATATCAGAAACAGGTATGTTAACATGTTTTCTCAACAATATACATATATTGTATTATTTTATTTATTTATACTGATAACAGACTAGATCTAATATTATGCACCAGTTTTATGCACAAAAATTATATGATTTGCAATGTAATGTGATGAAATAAAAAAAGTTAATAAAACTTTCAAGAATTCATTTTATAAACTTATTTAATGACATACATCAACTGCTGATCTTGCAAATTAGTTTCTGACTATTCTTAAGGTGGATTTAAGCTATACTAATTTTAGCCTCAACTTCACTATGAAGGATAAACCTCCCTTGTACAATAGAACATTTTATGCACTAACATTTTCACTTCCACTTCAAATTCAAATAATCCAATTCTCAAAAGGAAAGTGTAATTTGCTTTTCCACATATATTATTCCTATGACCACCTATTTTATTAAACATCAACGATGAAATTCAAATCTAACGTAGGACGACAGTCTATTTATCACACAGGAATCATTTTGTATAATAGAATACCAGTTGCAATAAAGAAATACGGAAAACTCCGTTTCAAAGCCAACTTGAAAAACTTTCATTTAAATAGATAATTGGCTATTTTTCATTTTTTTTTATTACCATAATTATTTTAATTTCCTACAATAAATGAGTCTGATTTCATTGCCTTTTTCCTCCTTCGATGTATAATCGTCTTAGAGTTTTTTTTCCCTTCTATAAACTTTGTTAGTTTCTTGGGAAATAGAAGTTATTTTTAATTATGTGATCATCAGATCGTGTATATTGAGTTGACTGACTAATCTTACATTTTGTTTGAGACAGTCTGTATTAATATTGTTTCTATAAAAAATTCACATGAATTTACAATAACTTTCTTGTTGAAATAAAGAAATAACGATAATTAGCGTTTATTTGACAAAAATGTCAATAAGTTAGTACCTATTATAGATACAACTTGTGCTGAAACCATGTTTTCATTTCACAACAATCATGTAATCATGTTTTGTTTATTACATTTTTAATATTTGACCTTATGGGAATGAACTACACTGTCGCAGCTATATATTTGCTTTTTAGTGTCGAATGCTAGTTCGACGTTTTTGTGATTAACACTCCATATTTTTCGGTCATTTTTTTTATTACAAGTTGTGAATAATTTTGGTATTTTCGTAAAGTTGATGTCGTTTGAGGAGATAACTCTCTTTCTTTGCCAAATATAAAATTGGCATTCGGTCATTCTGTCAGGTAATGAATAGAACATAAGATTTCGAATCTATTTATTAACAAAATAACTCTTTCAGACACGTTTTCAAGCCTTCCGAAAATTTTATTGTCGGTACCTTTCTCAAATAAATCTCATTCTGGACGTGTTTTCTTTTATTTTGAAAAATCGAACAGCTTAGCTGATCTGCTTCAAACTTTCAGTTTTTGTGTGAATTATTTGAAATTTATTTGATTTGAAATTCGAACCGTTGATATTATGCACAGGTACAGGTTTTTTCAAATGAAACAACTTTTATTTTAGAGAATTATCGGAAAGAGTTGCACATTTGCAATATTTTATTTTTTTGAAATTTGAAATCCGGTTAAATATGGTCATGAAAAAAATACGTAATTCATATCGATAGTCAAATGACCCTGAAATTGGTTGGAATAGGGTAAGAGGAAACTGATCTCTCACGATGAAATTCAGAAATTTTCATTTTTTGTTGAACACAGCTACAAACGAGAAATTGATATAAAAAATAACTTTTTCATTTAAATAGCAACATCAGGTATTCAGTTCATAATCTTCAAATATGGAATCATATTCGAATGTTATTTGATTTGATTTTGAAAATGATTTTTCGCCTAATACGTTATATACTTACGCCTGAACAGAATAGAACTGGTAGTGAGATACATTGAGAATTTCATGGCAAGTGTATATGTCGCAACGACGTCAATGTGACATGGATAAAGAGAGTAAGGTAAAGTAATTAGTAATAGAGTGATGGAGGCACGTAAATTTAGGGTATATTCCGCGATGAAAAAAAATAATGAAATATTTATGAAAATCCTTTTATTCAAGTTATTCACACGAGATTTTTTCTCATCGCATGCTGTATATGTGCCACTATCATGGCCGGGGTTCTATTCTGCAGCTCCGGGTATCTTGCAATAGCATCGTTTATTCTTTTGGTACTAGGGTAAAACCCTCTTTCCACATCTTCACCAAAAAGTTCTCTACACCTCCTTTTTTCTGGTGTAGACCATGATCTCCGAGTGGAACCTGAAGAAATGTCTATTGCAATAAATGAAGACAAAAAAAAGGATTCACAGGGGTAGTTGAATTCACATCTATGCATAGGAATATTGAGACAAAAAAAGGGGTTTCAACTGAACTTTGATTTCAATACCCGATACTAAGAGGTTATTGAAATATTGGATCAGGTATCGAAGTAATATCAGAAAATTGCTTGGTTTGAAGAGTTTTTGAAATATGATTGCATTTCATCATCGGAACTTTCCTTGGCCTTGAATTAGCACGACTTGTGGGTGTGTTACTGATCAATTGAATGTTTTCTGCGAAGAAAAAAGCTTTGTTGAAAGGAGATTAACTTATCGGGGTAGACCGATAGTTTGCCCTTCTACACTTGTATAGACTCTATTGATTCTTTTAGATTGTGGAAGGTTCTGACTCCGAAAAAACTCAAGATAAATAACATCTATTCTGAATGAATACTAAGTGTTGCATGTATTGAATGAAAAGAATGGTCGAAATGAATTTAAAATGAAAGTAAGAATAAATACATATTTTTTCCAGCTGTCAAATTTAGTGTGAATTGAATTCCCCTGTATTGAAATATAATAATAATTTTAATGCGAAATTGAAGTGGCAACATTGCCATAATTTAATCGATTTTTCTCATCACTCGCAAGCCTCTTGTGCATATACTCGAATTTGTATCATATTTAGTATAGTGGAAAATAGGTGGTGCTTAATGAACTCCGATATACAATGATCGGCAAAAAATTTGCAACATATGGACCATTTTTTCAACTGGATTGGATGGAAAAATAATAATTTTTAGAATATCGCAAAAAAAATCCAGGGGCGATCGGTTTTGCATGTCCGATCGGTTCGGCATGTCCGATAATCATAAAAGTTTGATTCAGAGCAACTTTCTGATCGCCTCAAAAAGTTTTTTCGACTCTATAGTTACAAAAATTTCTATATGTTGTCCACTTTATGCTGGGCCAGATAAATCCGATAATGTATACTGAACTACGATTTTTTTGTTGCTGCAATGTAAAATGTAGATAAATACATTTCTTGAAACCAATGAATTGACCTATAATGGGAAAGGTAAACTTACTAACCACTTTCAGACTGTGCAGATTTCTTCTCCTTAATTTGGTTATTAACCCAAGCTTTGAGTTGAGCTGCCGTTCTATTTCTTAGAGCATCGCATTTTTTTACCACACTTTTACAAGATTCTAAGGTGGGGGAGCTCTTGCTCTCAATATTTTCTTTGAAATAAGTTCTAACGGCCTTCCTCTCTTCTGTTGTCCATGATCTCCGCGACACATACCCCAAGGACATATCTGAAAACATAATTTGTTTTTGTTGATATGGAATGGAGAATTATAGTATATAAAGGACCAGGAAATTGTGATGTGGGTATGCAATCGAAAAAACAAACAAAATCAACTTAAATGTCCTTTGAGGGGGTTACACTATACGTTGTAAAAATTATCTGTTTCCTGCGTTTTGAAATCAGTCAGATCCCCAATACTATTGCAACTTTGGCGAATTCAGAAAATGAGAAACTTTCTCACAAAAATATTGAAAATAAAGTATTTTTGTTTCAGTTTTGTTCATCGAGCTCTTTTTATTTTTCCAGACCTCTTTAATAACAATAATAATTATTCTCACAGATGCGATCAAAACACATTTTCTCAACGCATGCGTATTATTCTTGTGAATCTTCAGGAAAAAAATCACATTACGATATGCTAATGGCAAGTTGGACAGTTTTTGACACCCTCGTTTTCTAAACTGTGACATGCAGTAACATACCGGGTAAATTTAATAATATAGTTTTTCAGAACAGACAAAACCAAATATTTTTACATTTTGAATAATTGTTAAAAATCCATGAAATACATCTGAAGCTACTGTTGAACGAAACTTGCCATGGTTCACAAGAGTCAAGTTTCTGACAATATTATTGAAGTTTTTCTGTGCATTTTCATGATTCTTGCTTTCCTGGGAGAGGAATCTCATAAAATGCCGAGAAAAACAAAATTTGGAATCGTTAGTTTTCATTTTGCTGAAGATATACAATACTGTGTTGGCGCCTAATATATTTTTACCATGAAATACTACTAACTTTCTTACCTATCAACCTCTTTTTTCTTCTTGGTTGGATCTGCTCTATTTCCATTTGATTCTCTGTGCTATCTGATTCTGTGTTATCAACAGAATTTTCTGTACATGATATGACATTTTCATCATCAAGGTCCTCCAAATTTTGAGTATTAGAATTAGTTGATATATCATTTAGCGGAATTTTTCCGCTACCTGAAGCGAAGTCCAATATTTTTGGCATCACTGCTATGTCTTTTTCCATATCTGGCTGCCGGTAGATAGTTTTATGGATTGTTTCCGAATGCCCCATGAAATTCATAACGTGTTCTTTTTCATCTATACCGAGAGATAACTTTGAAGTTTTAGTTGCAAGGTTTTTTCTGATGTTGGTCGCAAACAGTCTTGTTGGATGTTGCACTCCAGCTTCATCTGCAAATTTTTTCAGTAAGTCTCCGGCGTTTAAAAATTTAAACGGTTCTTGGCTTGGTAAACCGAACACGTAGGGGTTCTTCTTGTTAACGCCTGCTAACTCTCGATAGGTCAGTATGCATTTTATGCAATTGACCTCTTCTTTCGATAATACGATAGAAACATTCCTACCAAGTTTTCCCCTGAGAACGCACCTCGTGTAATCCATTTTTCTGGCGGTAGTTTCTCTGAATAAATCCGGATTGTCATGGGAAGTTTGTGACGATTCCATAAAGTCCGATATCAAAATTCTCTGTATTTCTCCCGGTCTTCTACCGTTGTACACCATGATACCGACTAATGTAAAGCTGGCCATTTTTCTCCATAAATCAAAGGAAAATTCAATGACGATTCGCTTGTACGATTCATCTCTTTGTGAACGCAAATAACTCATCAGAATTGCCATATCAGACTGTGTTGGCAACACAACTTTTTTGGATCGCCTGATTGAGGTCAAATTCTCCATCACAGTTTTATTGATATCGGTTCCAAGTTCTGTTTGAAGAAGTTTTAAAAAATTTTGGACTTCAGGAATCTTCGACTCGTCTTGGGATTTTATGTAGTGGGATTCCAGAATCGCACAACAGAATTTGAGGATCGTACCAATTGCCGATGCAGAGTAGGGTGCCCGAAACTCTCCTTTCTCTCTATCGTATCCGGCAATATCACGAATGGCCCTTACAGAATGGTCATAATACCTTGGAGAAAAGCAAGACTTAAAATCAGTAATTTCTGCCGCATTTTGATTATGTATTTACCAATGTACCTTAGATTAGCCCTTATCATTTTGTGATGATGAGGAGAAGTATACTTTGCAACGAGTTTGTTTCCATAGAGAATTACCAGTTCATCTTTCCTCAAAACTTGCGTGCACAAATCATTTTTAAGTACAGGAAATACGTGTTCTTTCAGAATGGGGTCTGCATTTTTATGGAGATCAAAGGTCACTTTTTTGCTATCTACTTGACTATTCCGTTTTCTAATAATATCAGAAGGATTGCATTTTCGAATGTGTCGTCTCAGGGAAACTTTAGAAAGTCTTACAAAGCATATTGGGCAATCCATATATTCTTTTGGGCATTGTTTATTGATGGGCCTACGAGCCACAATGTTCCCAGAAGTTTTATTATCCCCGTGATTATATAAATAATTGCCTTTCGTTCTGACTCGGTCAATTAATTTTCTTCTCATTTCGGTTTTCTTTCCATGGGAATTTATTTTTCGGACTTCTTCCTCATCCTTATGCACTTGAGTGAGGTGACGTCCGAATCTTGTTACCAATTTTTTACAATAAAAGCAGAATTGTTGCTTCGGTTCGTATATTATTTTACAGGTGTCTTCCGCAGGAATTATAGTTTTTATGGAAATTATATTGATTTTCTCCTTATTTTTTTTATCTGGCAAAGCAGCATTTTCCGTTCTATAATTGTTTCTTTCAAAATCTATAACATCTTCAAAGGGAATATCACATTGCAACTCGTCCCATATGAGTTTTTCGCTCTCATGATCGTGGGTTGAATTTTTTTTCTCATCCTTACTTTCGAGCATATCTGTTTCATTTTTTGAGTCACCTAAAAAACATTTTGCATTTTTTTATTTTTTGGTCCAGTGAAATTGAATATTATTATATAATCATTAGAAACATGGACATTTTTGTGGAGGAAATGAAGTTTGAAAATATTTTTTGGTTCTTTTTCTTCTCCGAATAAAAAAAATAGAAATAAAAACTTTTATGGGAGAAGTGATTTTTTTTACAAACACTCTCTGTTGATAGGCACGTGTATATCATTCAATGACGTTTGATTCATTCACAAAAAATGCTTGGTATACAAATTGAACAAGAATAAGTGATTTCTATGAAAACTAGTGCCCGTCGTCAACATAAAGGCAGGGGAGTAGCTGTTCTAGATGGATTTTTTCTTTCTTTTTATGAATGAATCAAACTCGAATGATATACACGTACCCATCAACAGAGGGTGTTTGTAAAAAAAATTCCTACTTCACTTCTTTCAATAGAAGTTTTGATTTCTATTGTTTTCATCCGGGAGAAGAAAAGAGCCGAAAAATAATTCTCAAATATATAATCATTTCGGTTTTATCCAGGTTGGTATAAAAATACGAATTCGAAGGAAATTTCATACAGAATTTCGAAGGTTATTTCAATTGACAAGAGGAAAAACGAAAAGAACAAAAGATTGAAAATTCAATCATCACCCCTACCTCCACTTTATTGGTAGCGAAAGTTGTTGTTCTAAGATTATGCAAATGCAATAATTGTTTTTTGTCGGCGGGCTTCTTCATCGAGGATGGGATATTACCAACTTACCCACTACATTTCTCGGACACCAACCGATTTAATTCAATGTGTTTTTTTACCTGACATATATACGTATATTTTCAAATGGGAAAAAATTTAGATAAAAAAGGAATATGATATTGAAAACAAAGATAATATTCCTGATTGTGTTTTTTTGTTATTTCAAATAATACCAAAATATGGTTCAAATAATTTTTATTTTGTTAAGTTTTCCTTGGAATAGCATCATCAGGTTTCGAATCAAACGCTTCTTACTGTCTGGGCCACCCTCAAGCAATTTTTTTATGAACCTGGATAACAATTATTTTTCATACATATGAGATGTTTCGGAATCAATCAATCAATTTGCAGGCAATTCGGATAAATATATAGGTTGAGGGTGGCCCAGAGAGTAATAAACGTTTGATTCAAAATCTGATGCTGACATTTCAAGGAAAACTTTATACCCAATAAAAAACACCTGAGCTTTTCTGTTATATTATCTGAAAAAACAGAAACAGAAATTATGAATTTTGTTCTTCACAGAAGAAATTCCTGCAATGCTCTTGGCGATACAACCCGCCATAATTGATTTTCAATTGATGGGACGGGCACACTTGCAGACCGGTTTCGGGCTATTTTGCCTCTCGTCAGTGCAAAGCAGTGCCATCATCAACATAAGTCGATGACTTCCGATAATCAAAAATCATAATCGAACAGGGTGTTTTTCCTAGAACTAGGCTGATACAAGCTACAAGCAAAATAGCCGTTGCTGCGCCATCTGACCATAGACTAGGTACTAGCCAGGAGCATATCCGTATGGCCCAATTCCTAGTACAAGGAAATAAATATCAAAAATATTCATAGGTATACCTGAATACTGGCTATAAATCAAATATTCTAAATGAACAATTTCTCAAGGCCAGCCTCAGTTCACCTGCACTGTAGGTTGACGAACTTACATCTGTCAGAAAACAACTACCTAGCTAATACCACAAAAGGCATTGGTTTATATCCAACAGGCCTGCAAATGTGTCCCGTCCCATTAATTGAAAATCAATTATGTCGGGTTGTATCGCCAAGAGCATATGCAGGAATTCCTTCTGTGAAGAATCTTGCGCTAACACCTGTTGGATATAATTCAATGCCCTTCGTGGTATCAGCCAGGGAAGTAGTTGTTTTCTTATAGGTGTTAGTCCGTCAACCTACAGTGAAGGTGAGTTGAGGCTGGCCTTGAGAAATTTTTCATTTAGAATATTTGATTCATAGCCAGTCTTCAAGTATACCAATGAATATTTTCGAAATGAATTATTTGTTTTCTATTTTTCAGTATTATCGAGAGAGAAAATGGTACTTCACATGGTGTGATATTTTTTTCAGTCCGTCGTGGAGTAAAATAAAATTGAACATAAACCAACTTAGTCTGTTTTAACTGGGCCTATTTTTTACAGCAGGACCTTACAATTTGATTGATATCTGCGTGGTATATAACTGGGAATAACTGAATGGTGAACAAGTAACCTTTTTTATATATATTTTGCAATATTACTTGAAAAAGAAACTTACCTTGTTCATATTTTTCTTTTAGTTCCATCAATTGTTTTTTATCATTCGACTCAGTCAAAATTTCAGCCAGATAAAAAGTTTTGCTTCCTTTCCAACATACTGAGGCTTCTTTACCAACCTTATTTCTCAGTTCTTTTTCCTTTGCTATGTAGTATATACCGTCAGTAAAACGAACAAGAGTAAACAGCATTTCTGAACAAAAATAACACAAAATTATTATTTTATGATACGTTTCCGTTAATGAACAAGAATAGAAAATGATGATGATGGACAATCGAAATGAAAATCTTGGGCGATAAGTATATTTTTTAATATAAGCCTGTCATTCCTTTGAAAGTGTAAAGCCTCTAACTCTTTCCCTCTGTTCTCATCCCATCAGTTATTGAAATTTCAAATACTCAATAGTCAATCCTATATTTAATCGAGTTGGAATATAAATAGCAACAATTGAACCTATAACATGGAGGACTAGAACTAGACCTCCCACGTTATTTGTTTTTTTATGTTTTGTGATGTTTCATCATTTTCTATGCCTCGAGAATACTGATTTCTGTAGACCTCACGCATCTTGGCTGTCGACAGTTTTTTTTACGCCCTTTATATATTGAAAAAAATCATGAAAATTTATTTTGAACCACCTCCAGTCATCCGATTGAAATAAAATTTGGCAGGTATTCATAATTCTGTTGACAAAGCTCTATGAGTTTTGTGATTATAGTCCGATTCTATTCAAAATAGGTGTGAGATGCTGGGATCGCAGATCATGATTTTTTCAATTCAAGAATTCAACAAGGTGACTTCAAGATGGTGGACTAGTTTTGCTATTTATGGCCCAAAATTGTTTTATATGGGTTTTTGGGGTCTGACATTATGATTAACTTGATATTTTGTATATGTATCAAGAACCAAACACGACCATCAATCAAAGTTTCCAAAGTTCAAACACGAGTTGGGCTCCATATATTGAGGGTTCTGTCTTTTTTCGATCATTTCGGATTGACTTGAAATTTCACAGCCGTATCAAGAACTAAACACTAACAATCAACAACTAACGTTTTGAAAGTTCAGCAGAAGTCATCATATGGACAATTTTCTCATTCATTATTTCCAATGCTAAAAAGTTAAAAATAATTCCTTCAGTTTTATGACAAATATTATTCTGTGAGTAACAGATTCAAAGGCTTGCCGCGTAAGTAAACCAATTTCTTTTTAGAAAAACTGACAACTTTGCGCAGCAAGCTTTGAATCTGTTACTTACAGAATAACTCACGTACTTACACAACTGAAAGAATTATTTCACACCTTTCAGTGCATTTGAATGAAATCTTGTGATTGAATGGTCTTTTACTTTGAATTTTATTTTAATTCTTTTAGTCCTAAAGCTGAATTCATAGGAGCCGCTAGCTCAAATTTTTTATGTTCACAATGTAATTATTTATCCGACTACAAAAACTCTCATACCAATTTTCACGGACCATAATCACAAAACTTGTCCGCCGTCTTGGAGCCACCAAAAAAAAAACCGTCATAGCAATTTGGAATGGAATCGGGCCATAATCACAGTACTCGTTGCCATCTTGAAGCCATCATCTGAAATTCTTGAATTGTGACAAAAAAATATGAACCCCTTCCCCCAGAAATCTCCCGATTTGTAATTTCGAATATAATCGGGGTATAATCAGAAAACTCGTCACCATCTTGGAGGCTCCATTTTGAATTCATGAGTTTTGATAAAAAAAAATCATGAACTCCTACCCTCAAAACCTCTATCTATATACTTTTCTTTAACAATTCCATAATGCATTGTCACCAGAATTATGAACATGTGACATATGAATTTCAATTGCATCGGAAGACTAGGAGTGAGTCAAAATTCACTACAATGTTTCAGAGAAATAAACAAAGCAAGTTTGTAAAAAATACTATAAAAATCAACAGCTCTAATACGAAATACCTTTATTACATATGAACGTGACTTTTTTCTATCTTTCGACAAGCATACCAATACTACTCCAAGTTGATGTGATACGTAAATAAAAGAGAAAAAAGTGCTCAGAATCATTTTTCACTAAACTGAATATAAACTTTTGAAAATGAATCAATTTTGCACCAAAGCTGTCTATCTTGTATGTGTCATTCGGCATCATTCTTAAGCAGAATCTATTGGCAAGAACAAATTTCATTCAAATCTACAAATGATTTTTTTCACGACCTTTTGACTATCTGTAAACTTTGAATCAGTTAAACAAGAATATAGGTCCAGAGCACCTCGCGCGCTTTTTTACATTTGAGTAATTACACTAAAAATAATTTTTTACTTTTTATTCCATGTTGAATTCAAAGCCGGTTCTTTACTTTTATTTTAATGCTCGAAAATGATTACTTCATATGTGTAACGTAATTTCTCATAATGCCTTTTCTTCAATTGGATTCGAACGGCCTCATTAGATGTTTAACGGCAATTTGTAAAGCGCGGGAATGTGGCTTTCAACCCAAAACACATTTACTCGACTGAATATCAGTCGAAATACTTTTTTGGTCCAATAGAAATCAATATTCTCAGTCGGAATGGTGATGTGTCGATTTCGAAAGAAAAAAATCGTTTTACACAAAGATATAAACATTACTTACTGTGTTTGAGAACTGCACAATGTCTAGCAGACGTATCACTGAAGACTGAGATCACAATATGAAAACTAAATTATATAAGTGGCTCTAATAGTTCCACAAGAAACATGAGAAAATATTATATTTTATTTCGAAGATGGTCTCAAAAAATCTGTATCGTATCAAAATAAATATACTATTCTGTCCGCCACGCCTATGATGCTACAGTATTTTTCTGTACAGCCGACCAACGAAATGAGATCAGACAACACAAAAAATACCACATTCGCTTTTCCATTCGTCGACAGCTATTCCATTTGTTAGATGTTCAGTGACGTCCCTATAAGATAGCGAGTGTGAATTTCAAAGCAAAAACGTATTCCTCAAGAAATACGTTGAATTCATTACAGAAAACATATTTTGCGTATGGCATGACTTTCAATCAGAGTTTTTCTATGCAGTATAAGCCCTAGGTAGGTACTTTAGTACTTCAGTTAGAAGGGTTGATATTTTTTATTATAATTTGTCGAAATAGAAGAATCCAAGGTGGTAAAGGTGAGAGCAACGTCCCGTACCCCAAGAGGGTCCCAATATATTCGTGAATTTCATTTCATATTGGGTTATTTGAGTATTTTCCACTTAATTGTATCGAGAATATGATGTGGAGTCATCTACGACTCAAAGATGAACTTAATTCTCTATATTCGATCGTTCAAGATAATAACCCCTTGGGCCCCAAGGCTTGGGGTGTATGCATCTTGATAAGGAAAACTTCCCAATTCAATATTGAATAAAAATATTTTTCTAAAATTTAGAAATCAACAATCAATATTGAGATATTCTTGTGGATATCTAGCAGAAAAACAACTACTTCCCGGGCTAAAACCACGCTGGATATTGAACTATATCTAATAAATATTGTGAAAGGAACATTACTCAAAGAAAACTGAAAATAGAAATTTACATTTTCATTTAATTTGTTATTTGGAATTATTTTTTTGCAGGACTTGATTCCAAATCGAAACAATGAATTATCTAAAATTCAGTTCCATTATGCCCTTTTACATTTTTTGGGCCCATTCAACTGACGGAAAAAACATCAAATAAGCAATGCAAAGTTATATTTCAAGTAAAAGAAAATATCTCCGTCTATTGTCGGCGAGTTTTCTCAAGAAATTCGTAAACTTCGACCCCCAAAACCTCTTTATAGTTATTTTCAATATAACCAGACCACAAACACAAATCTCTTTCGCCATCTCAGAGCCGCCATCTTGAATCTATTAATGTTTACAAAAAAAATGATAATTTCCGATCCCAAAACCCTTTATACCAATTTTGAATAGAATTGGATCATAATCACAAAACTCGTCCGTCATCTCGAAGCCGTCATTTTGTTATCTCTTCTGACTGAAATTCCATTTTTAAAACTCAAGTTTCATTATTTTGATGCGATAATAATCAAGCGAAAAATCCTTAGATATAACATACTGGTAAAAATGAAAATGGATCAATATATTTTATAAGCCCTACTGGTTATCTTGGTACACTACAATGGAATGAAAAAGTCAAATTTCAATTTTTTGACATAAATGATTGATTATTTCTTCCAGACTTTTTGGGTATTTGACCTACAACAATCTGAAAAAATTGAAACTGAATCTATACAAGTGTAGAAGGGCAGATTTTCAATATACCCCGGAAAGTTGCTGCGATAATTAAAAAAAAATGGTTCCTTCTGAATGGAACACGTTCAATTAGTCAGCATTTTCTCGTATATCTCAAAGGACTCCGCACTTCTCTTATGGAAAACGGTGTTCCGTCAAATTTTATGAAATTTTGTGAAATCACACACTCAACTTTCTGATCAAAAGTGTCCATGGGCTCACTCGAATCCTATGACTAGTTTTCGAGCTACAGGGTTTTGTGGTTGAGAAAAGGCCACTTCATTTCAAGTTATATTTCTCAAACAGGATGAGATACAATTGAATAAAAAAAATTGAATCTGCCTCTCAATAGTACACATGCATATACTGATCATCAAAATCAACCAAACCTACAGGGTGATCCACCATGGAAAGTGATGCGATTTCTTTCAAACATGAAATATCACCAAATTATCGTTGTATCAATCCACATGGAGCGTTTGTTATAATGCGATGTATTCAAACTATCTATTATGTTTCTAGAATATGTTTTCTGAACAAGTTCATGCCGTTGAGGAAAAAAGTTGTGAAAAAACAATTATTCACAATAAAATATAAATTGAACTAATTTTTTCACAACACCCTGTAATTTGCTATTATAACCGTTGAGGTGCAATTTTTTCTTTTTTATCTGAATTTTTGTAACTACCCAGATTTACTGCTCGATTATCAGCTTTTGCTATGACTAGGTTTCGAGTAGTGGTTTCAGAAAGTTGAGATTTGTCAAAAAAAAACAATTCTTATATTCAAAGAGGTATTTTGATGAAGTTATATCTTCTACCGCTTACTCAAATAATTTCGATTTGAGGTAATTTCGAAAAAACGCACTACAAGAGTCATAAGCTCCAGTTCTAACTCCAGATCGACAAGTACAATAATATACTCCTGATTCTCCTCCATCATTATGCCCGAAATCAAGTATTTTGAGGTATTGCGAAATATAACATTTTCAAGCTGGGTTATTCAATCATTTTATTAATTTTTCCAATTGAATTTTTCTATGATCGTTAGTTATCCTGGATTCAACAAGCATTTCGATAAATATGGTATGTTCGTTTGGAAGTCTTCAAAATGCAGGCATTTGGTGCTCGAACACTATTCACTTTATCATCATTGAAGGAATGGTGTTTGGGTTCGCCTGAACTTTAGGCACGCCGTTTCTTTTCCGCTTTCAGAGAGAGAGAGAGAGAGAAGACCGCTGTATGAGCAAGATGGAATACTTAAGGCCAGCGTTCACTTGGGCTTGACAAACTAATCCGACGACGGCGCTGCGATATATTATAATGAATATTTATCTCATATATGAACCGATTTTATAGTTTGTCTTCGTCATCCTTGTTTTCATCGATATATCTGGCATCAAAACTAATTTCTGTCTGAATGTTGAATTGACGTTGAACTATGTTGCCGGATAGGTAGTTATCCCTAATTCTTTGATGGTCTCTTAGACCGTTCAGACAAGGACGCAATATACTATCTGGCAATGCCTGTCTGTGTTTGGAAGAAGGGTGAATTTTATGACCGGCAGCGTGACCATATTTAGTAGAAATCTACTTTTTTGGTAGATTTTCGACTCAAATCAGTAATTTTCAGTAGGAAGAAATTGTCTAGTAGATTTTGGTAGATTCTGGGGCATCTCTGGGTTGACATGCATACATTCGAATAGAATCAGATCAAGTAGGGAAAGAAAGAAATCTGTAGAATTTTTATTGAATATGACAATTTTACAATGTGGCTCTCTCTCTATTTCGTTATTGACGTTCAAAGCGAAGTAGCAGTTCTCTGTTATCTGTCATGATGTTTGAAATGGATAGAAATTACGGTTTCAAATTAGTACATAATGAATATAGAGAAATAAAATTAGATTTACCCAATTTGCTCAGTTCTAGTATTACTGGGCACAGTTAATGTTGAAACATTTTGAAAGAGACTAAAACTTGTTTTTTACAAAGATAGAGAAGAGTTCTTTTTAAGTTATTAGTTTTTTATTTTAATTTTATTATTTATTGATAATTTTATTATATTACATATGATGATCTTTATTTTTCCATTACAAGAGATAATAACACCTTGAAATGTTTATTTCATTTTATAACACCGCTCATGGAATTCACGTACAAAAAATCTTAGAACTGATATTCAAATTTCATTACAAATGAGACTCTTCTGCTATCTGGTGTTCAGTGGCATATGAAATATTGTTTTTTTTTTGTCATATTACATAAAAAACAACAGATGTAGAGACTAGTGATACTCCAGAATATATTTAATTCAGATCTATCGACATCTAGGTAAGGTTTTTGAACTAATTTGTTCATGGTGAAATCGATAAAGTAGATTTTCAGTAGATTTCTGCAGTCGGTTTAGTAGATTTTGGTAGATTTTCTTCATTGGCCTAGTAGATTTGTCAAAAAATTTATGGTCACACTGATTTGACCGGTCGAACTAATGGAAGAAAGTGAAACGGTGTGCTTGAATGATGTTTGATAATGACAAGGATAGATTTGCTGAATATTTCTTAAGACTTATTTAGAGGAATGTAGGTACCTACATTGTTTCAACCCAAAATGTACAAGGAATAACTTTTGAGGTGCATACAAGTTTCAGTGGATACGTTTTTAAAGAGGAAAATAGGTAATAGTTAATAGGGTTAAAACCCCCTTGAAGACATTTTTATTCATGCAATGTTAATAAGGTAGTCGCCCCAACTAAATAGAACATTTAAGTTTATAGATTATAACAATAATAATATTGCTTTCATTGATAAAAAAAACATACACAAAAAAAGATGATAACATAAGCTCCTATCAAACTTGTCTTTTGTGCAAACTCTGAATTTATTATTGGAAGAATTTATGATGATTGATTGTGATGAAGTAGTTATTCATGTACCAAGAAAATGAAGTAGATGTTAATGCTCTATTATAATATATGTGATCAGATATGCGGTCAGTTGCATGTTGTCGTTGAGTTCGGGTTGAACCGCATCGATCGACGTTTCGGTCGATTTTGGAGCCATTTTCAACTTCACTTCACTGTGAGATTTCAATTCATCACTCCTCAGCTGTTTTCACAGGAAAAAGATTTGTGACTCAACGACATATATGAATTGGAAATGAACGAAATGCTATATGAAACCTCAGATCTTTGACAGGTTTTTCAAGTATTTATGAATATTTTTTGAAAATGGAAACGGATTCGGTTTCGGTTCGGAAACGTTACCGAAAATAAGTATTTTTATATACTTTATACTAGATTCTGCCGCCGACTTTGTCCGTGTAGTAGTCGAACTGAACTGTTAGTCAGCGCACGTCGGTGGAGATTCACATCTCGCATGCTATTCTCCAACTTGTTTTACATAAAATATTTGAGTTATTGAACTCTTGAATTTCCGTTCAATCATACTGAAAAATAGCCAATATTAATCTCTAATAGGGTGGCTTTCTGGTAGAGAAAGTATTTCCATGATCGGATCAGTATTTCCGAAGATTACTCCCTACAAACAAAAAAAGTAATAAACGTCACCTCTTTATAATAGTAGTATAGATTAGTTCTTGTATTTTCGTGAAAGGCAAATTAACATTATATATGAGAAGTTGACTGATAGGAAGTGTTTCATTCAAAGTAACTATTTTTATTTAAAGTAGCAACTTTTTGGAGTAGATTAGAAATATGCCTTTTCACATTATTATAGACTCTATCAATTCCTGATTTTTCAGATTATCGTAAGTTAACAACCAAAGAAACTACGAAGAAAAAATCAGTGATTAACAAGTATGACATAAATAAGCATTACGTCTTACTAGTTCATTATTTTTTCATTATTTCATTTCTGTTTTCATTACTCATTTACTAACTATACATATAAAAATGTACTTTGAGCCCGAGCTGGTATGAAGTTCACTTTATTGCCCGCACGGGCAATTATCATTGACGTTTCGGAAACCAAATCTGCTTCTCTTCTAGTTCAGTTCTTTTGGTTCGCTTTTTTTTTGTAAATATCAGATATTTGAGTTTCGACTAAGATGCCTGAAAACCCTGATGTGCTTATAGCCTGTTTCGACGATGCAAGTTTGTCGCTGCAACTCCAGAAAATTGCATGTGTTCATGCAAGTTTTTCAAGTTGCATGAATCTTTTTTTGGTGCGATAAGTTGCAGCGACTTAGTAATTTCTACGGTGAATTTGTTGCCGCAAACCACAAATATGTGGTGGCATCATTGTGAAGAATATTCATTTTGAACATTTCAATTATTTTTCGAGACTTGAGGAATCAAGTTGGATAATAAGGTGATTTAATCACAATATCAATTATTAGAAATGAATGAAATTATATATCAGTTGTGATAATGTAGACGTTCATCTTGGTAACATTCAGTGCTATTTTTTAATATTGGCAATGCAAACTGACAGCTAGATGACATATTATCTCGCTGCGACAAGTCGCCGCGAGAAGTTGCAGCGACAAAATTGCATCGTCGAAACGGTGTGTTACTTATACCTGTAGAAGTTTGGGATAAAAGTGGCGAAATCTGGATTTCTTGATTTTTGGTGGATAATTGAGCTTCTGGAGGTTTCCGTACAATATGTACAGATGTCGCCAATACGCTCTTGTCAGTCTTGTCTGAAGATTAATTTACACTAAGTGAAAATGTGCAGTCGGGTTCTTCCACTTTCATTTGATTGGCTAGTGAGAAGAGATCGCAACCTAAAGGATAATGGGTGGACAATGAGATACCATTAACAACGTTTCGATATTTAGAAGCAATGATATCAACAAATAAACACGATAAAAACATCGTACACATCAAAATTGACAGTTGAATCACCAGGATTTCTGGGCATCTTAGTTTTGACATTTCTTTCAATAGTGGCAGCCAGCTCTGATTCGACTCGACCGAAGTGTTTGAGATGCAAGTATCCGCATACAGCATGATAAAAGCAGATTCCTTCAACTTTCGTCTCCTGCTATTGCTCTCTCTCTCTTGCTATCATTTGTATGTGATTCCATTTACAAGAAGCGAACCAAAAAAACTGAACTAAAAGAGAATATTTATGAAGATTTTGAAAACGAAAGCACATTTGGTTGCCCAAACGGCAACGATAAGTATCTTGATAAATATTAGTTGTTTTATTTTTTTGATAGGCAAATTGATTATACAAATATTTTTTTTTTGTATTTATGTCGTGCTAGCAGCATTTTCGATTTTTTTAGATGTTTCGTTCGTTCCATTTCCTTTCTCAAAAAAAATTATGAAAAACTTGATTGCCGACCCCAAAAATCACTTTATACAAATTTAGAACGGAATCGGATCATAATCTCAAAATTCATCCACCATTTTGGAACCGCCATCTTGAAATATCAGATCAAAAATATCATGATCACCATCCCCAGAAATATCTATATACCAATTTTGTGTAAAATCGACCCATAAATAACAAAACTTGTTTGCCATTTTGAAATTGATTTTTTTACTTTTTTTTGTCAAAAGCTTTCGCGGGCGTACGCACAACAACTCACCGAAGTTTCATCGTAATCGGATAGAAACAGTAGGAACGCATACAATTCGAACAATATCCAAACAGTTGTTCTACATCACGAAACAACATTAGGTGGAACATATTGTGAAAAGAATGATTGTTTTTTATTATTTCTAGTAAACACATTGGGGCCATGCAAAAGTAAAAACTTTATATAGATGGAACATATGGAGGACACAAACTGCTGATAATATATTTATAGTGATTATACACATCGAGGCCTCTGGAGATATGACAACAGTGCAGGGTCTCAATATGTAGAATACGGACTAAAACAAATATATAACCCCGCCCCTGTGTCATGGAGGGGGAAAAGGACTCAAAGGTCCCGGTTTGGGTATATATATATATATATATATATATATATGTATATATATATATATATATATATATAGAAGGATCCTTTAAATATTCGGGTGTGCAGTCAACAAGGAATTGGAAAAAGTGAACTCTTTATTCTGTTCAAGCTTTCGAGTCTTTATTGGCTCTTCATCAGGAACTCTACAATGAATTAGGAAAATTTCGAACGTTTCTATTCTTACAATTTTCCTAATTCATTGTAGAGTTCCTGATGAAGAGCCAATAAAGACTCGAAAGCTTGAACAGAATAAAGAGTTCACTTTTTCCAATTCCTTGTTGACTGCACACCCGAATATTTAAAGGATTCTTCTTTAACTTAGACAGTCGTCTAACCTTCTCACATATATATATATATATATATATATATATATATATATATATATATGTGGTCTCGGTAGTGTAGTGGTTAGCATATCTGCCTATAAAGCGGAAGGCCGGGGTTCGAATCCTCGCCGGGCCACCGTGCTGGGTAATCGCACGTTAAAAGGTAAGGCCTCGTTGATCCATTGCTTGCACAAGTGTCGACTTCTGAGGGTTGACGTTCGTCAGCTGGTTAACGGAACGAACAATACATATATATATATATATATATATATATATATATATATATATATATATATATATATATATATATATATATATATATATATATATATATATATATATAAAATTACAATATGAAAGCAGGTAATTTTGTCTCTCAGAGAGGAATTATGGAGAATTACAGCTCACACTCACATTTATATCAAATATTTTATACCCCACCGTACGAAATAGGCTGTATGTGGCGTCCGTATATAAAAAGTAATAGTGCTTCTTCCAGTTGTTCGTTGGAGGAAAATCACGTATTTTGTGACGCGAAAATCATTGTAAAAAAAGTATATAGTTCCTTACTTCAGTGAGGATATAACGCGGGTGCTGCAGCGAGTTTAACCAGTAATTTGACGAAAGTGCCTCTTACTTCAGCTAGAGGAATTGTTGGAAATCCCATTGAATCAAGAAAAAAGCATAATGATTCCGGTGTCATAAAAATACTACACGAATGGGAGAAATATTTGATAAGGCGAAAAATCACTATGTGCGATGAACAGCGTCTCTCCATAATCAAAAGTCTAAAACACCGAATAAATGACGAAACTCAAATCAACTGTAGCCTCACTGGCAGGCGAGCTCTGTCTGCGATGTGCTTTAAATTTCGCAAAATTGGCAAGAGACAAGTAATAATGGAAACCACACGTTCAATAAATTGTCGTTTTGAACATATAAGTCGATAAGAAAATACCGTTCTGAAAATCGCCCAATACTCTACCTTCGACGAGACGTGGTTTGACACGCATGACACCCCTTCCAAAGAATGGTCTGATTGCTCTGATTAGTGTAAAACAAAAGCACCATCAAATAAAGGGAAGAGAATCACAACATTACACACTGGGTCAGAAAATGGTTGGACCCCAAACGCTATGTGGCTTTCTGCCAAAAATATTAAGGACTGTGCCTCGAGAACCTGCAGCTTTTCATTGTTCGATTTTATGTTCAATTGTTGATTACGGAATTGTGTTTTGGAGATATGTACATCAAAACAGTTCTCTAATTAGTGCCGCGACATACGTCGAAACACATCAGACAGACAACTCCATTTTCTCATCTAATATTTCGCTAGATCCAGATACCTCTGCGGAATCAATTTCTCCATTATTCATCTATTTTATCCGGTAATTGACGCAACGTATACCAGTGACGATGACGAGAAATCGATAACCGTCATTACTGTGGTTTCGATGGGTTAATAACGGCCGAACGGGAACGCAACGTAATTGAAGTATACTTTGTTCAACCATCCTTTGCCGTTACGTCATACGTTGTCCAACTTTATCTCTCATTCATGAAATGGATGAGACGGAATTATGACGTCATTAACGTATGTCTAATGTCGATGTGGATTTTATTTGTTATTTTTGACAGTTCAGTTGTCATAGCTGATTTGTTCAGTATTTTTGATCATTTTCGCCTTTTTCAGTTGATTTTTCATTGTCAAGACGCCTTTCCGGTATAATGAGAAAGAGCAAAGCTTAATTTTGAAGTTATTTGACTACTTGAGAGAAAGAGATGCTAGAGTGCCGTTTTTACCTTTAAATACAGTCTACAACGAATGCATCTACCTATGTTATGCAAAATGTAAGTTTTTATTGATTTGATCTTATTAAATTCTATAGCGTGTTGCTGATGCTCCAGAAATATCTATTAGAACTAATCAAAAAGTAGCTACCAGTGGAATGGAAACAGATAATAAAGACTACAAAATCAAAGTTCATGCCGGACATGTTTCTGTTCGAGGATCATCAATTTATATCATACATCAACATGCAATAAGAACACGAGTGTATGCGATGTATTCTGCAGGTAGGTACATACCAATAATTATTTTGAGGTTGAGTGTAATATAACATTCAACTAATATAAGACAAACGTAAAACAGCAGAATACGTCACCGATTATGACGTAACGGCAAAGGATGCTTGAACAAAGTATTATATAGTGACAGGTTGTTTTGCTTCATACCCAGCAGCATTTTGTGCCGAACGAATGATCTTATTCTGGGACGGCAAGAGACCTCGTATGACTGTTATCAATAGCTACAATTAGTCGAGACTCTGCTTCAATTAATATTATGGTGTGGTGTATACGCATGAAATTGATTGAACGAATGCGTTTTTTCGAGTGGCATATGAGAAATTTCCGCCTACAGGCCGATCAAAACAACATCAAATTGAACTGAACCCAAAACAGAAAAAAATGTTTCAATTAATTATCAAATTGAAGAATCAATGTCTACAATGTGATTCACTTCAACTCTGACAGTCCGTGTATATTTACTCTTAGTCGTGGTCAAAAACTGTTTATAACGTTTCCAAAAAAGGGACTCTCCCAACAACGTGCTCAAACTTCGTTCTCGTGCAATACACCATCATATCCATTCAAGTTGAGAAGACTACTTTTCTAGACCTAGAATAAGTGAGTTTGTGGAAAAAATTATAAATGGGTAACTGCTTGGGAGAATCGACATGAACCTATCGAAGAAACCTGTTTCAGACATAGAGGTATATTCTTCCAAATCTACTGGGAGTATGATTGGGAATGAGTAGCGTTCTATTTTTTCCTTGGTTACAGAAGGATTTACAAATTTCGAATTTTGGTGAGAAATGAGATTGCTGACAATCTTATCAATTACTTTATTCAATAATTCTAATGAAGTTGAGCTGGTATGCAATTAGCATAGGTATTTCAATATTCAAGGTTGTAGGCAGGCATCCAATCATACCTACCAGAACTCGATGATGCTCTCAACAACGAAAAATAAATGAACATTCGTGAACCATTGACCACCAAAAACAGTACGTCTTCTTGAATGTCATTATTTTGAATTATCGCAGCAACTTATTGGGGTAGATTGAAAATATGCCTTCTACATTTATATAGATTCCAATATTAATTTTTATTTTGTCAGATTGTGATAGGTTGAGAACCAAAAAAAACTAGAAGGAAGTATGTGTTTATTTCTCGCCAGTCCACAAAATCAAATTGAACTGGGTACCATAATTTTATAACGTAAAAGTTTGGGCGACCTGCTAAGGTTGAGGTTCTATATTCAAAAACTTCTTCAAATATTTTGGAATAGATTCGCATGAATTAATTTGCAGCAGAAATTTCTGGCACTATGCTCGATTAGTTCACTTGTTTTCTCAATAGTTATTCGAATTGTCACAATACATAGCTTCTGAGCCTATACCTGTGTAATCAGAAGGTTCACAGGGATTCCACTGTGATCTGTTGCTGATTTTGCTTATTATTCATCAACAATTCAATCTCATACATTCATAAATCGATTTTTCATTATGCAGACGATTTGAGAATCGTCAAAATACTTCATCATTACAAGCAACTGCTTCTCCATGGTTTTTAGTAGATCGCAGTCTCTATTTTTTTATGATGAGTTGAACAACATGGTATTTGAAATATTACGAATGGAGTTGAAAATAAAATATCTTCACCATGTCTTTAAGGTCAATCAACGGTTGCAATATTGAATTATCTCTACATCTCATCTGGGCGCATCGATTATTCTATCATTGTCATTAAATGCTTGATTAGCGTACTCCTAGGGGCCATCTGAGTGCAGATCCACCATACCAAATTTATGGGTGCCCCACATATATATGTTTTAAGTAATTTTATGAAACAAAACACTTAGTTCTCATCTTTACATTTCATGCGATTGGTGGTTCAATAACAGCGCCTTTTGAAGTTGAGAAGGAAATCATCCTTTATCAACGTGACAGTTGCCTATATTGTCATGTTGATAAGAAGGTAAGGTCCCAGAGATCTGAGATGGGCAGCCTTCCTGTACAGTGAATGAATCGATCTGTTTTCCAATAATCTGAATCCTTTCAAATGCCAACTTCGTCTTCAACCGAGTCTTCAACTCTTGAGTAAACAACCGAACTATTTTTCTCTCATTGTAGTACCACGATGATGTATATATACTTTTTGTAAACTAACACCCCGTTTCGACGATGCAATTTGTCGCTGCAATTTCTGGCGGCGACTTGTCGCTGCGAGATATGTCATCTAGCTGTCAGTTTGCATTGCCAATATTGAAAAATAGC